>JARHVA010003644.1:777500-1207500 GCA_037957365.1 Torreya grandis
ATTACCAAAAACATATTTGTAGTAGCTACATAGAAAACTAATACAATAATGCATGTTATCACCAAACCTAAATAAAATAGGGCTAGAACCAATCCAACTATTACACCTTAGGCACCAATATTACTAGTGTACTAACCTACATACGTACCTATTTATAATCTACCTATTCAAAAGTAGATAGCCCTTGCATAAAATTAGAATTCATAGAATTTTACAGTCATGTAACCAACATAGTCTAACTAAGCCTCAAAAATAACATAGGCTCAATATGGAGGATATGGGGGAAACCAAAAAATACAAGAATGGAAACCTTAATAGAATACTTTAAAACATGGTCCACAACATTTTGGTAACTAGGGTTTCCAACCAAATGATGGAGGATACGATAGAGGAATGAAGGGGGTTACCAAGGAGGACCCCAAGGAGGTAGAGGAAATAGGTATCGACCCCCAATTTAATGTTATCTATGCAGTGAATTCAGCCATGTACAAAGGATTTTCCCTATGAATCCACAATGTAAATCCTAATGCATCTATTATAAGGTTTATAAACAAAATGATATAGAGGATTGTCTGGTGTTCTCAAAGTAGCATGAAGAAAAGGATATAATAAATGTAAATATGGTAACCACATATACCTAAGAGGATGTGTTATTTTAATCCATCACTCATCAACAACACATATAACAAGGATTACCCCCTTTGAAATTACCATACGACCATGGGATTAGGAAATAATAACATGACAAGTATCTAGATCCCACCATGGAGAAAGGGTTGTTGCATGAAGTAGTGTAGATTCTAAAAATGATTCAATAATAAAAGACCACTAAAGATGATTCTACAACCATAGATGCACAAATGTTTAGATAGGTAGTATGTGTCATTTGACAATATGGTGTTATCACTACCTTGATATACTTGATGAAGCTCTTTAGTACACTTTAGAATGAGGACATCTTGTAGAACATCACAAATTTGCTCCATAATCTACTAGAGTGTGTGCTCTATTGAAACCTTTAGGGAATCTATATACAAACATCATCAACACTCTGCTACCATAAGGAACCTTTGTTAATGTGATTTTCAAAGAATTATTGAAGGTTTAAAGCTTGTATTTACATAACTATTTATTTTCATGTTTTTTACCATTTCAAGGTGAGTTTTATATGTTATTTCATTTATCTTAAAGTTTTTTATCTTCTACATTTTTGTCTCAGTGTTTCAATTTGGTTTTAATTATTTTTTCAATATTTTAAGTCATCATTATCTTTGATTTTCATAGTTTAGAATTTTACTCTGAATCGACACCGATCCTATAGGATCAAAATTGATCCCTACTAAACTTTGAAAATATACTTGAAATCTATTTTTATAAAGTCCACAATCATCAAAATCTATCAAAACCTGTATTCTATATTTTTTTGAAAATATGTCTTTTGCATGTAGATGACTCTACCTAGATTAGTACATGATATTGTTAGCATATTTGATCTTCCTATTGTCCTAAAACATCTATTCACTGATCAAATTGAAATTTCATTTTATTCAGGCCTTTGTACTATGGTTTTTACACCTAATCAAGAAAACATTAATGAATAATTGGCTATAATTTAAGAGGATGTTGATATAGATACATAATTCTGAGATGATTACTTTGATCATATTAATCTTATCATAGATTAGATATATTTGTTTTTATCCATTTTCATCTTATCCATATATATATATTTAATTTCATGTCTATTTATAAACTTGAGTGTTAAACATGGGTTGATATCCACCTAAGGAAGCATATCACTTCTTGGGACTGGTTTCTTACCAGGTAACCCATTCATCCTTCTATTAATCTATTTTGTGTGAGTTAGTGTGATTTATAGGTCATTCCTCCCCAGCCAAAGAGGAGTTCCCATGAGCTTGATCAATGGTGTGCAACCTCTATCTCTAGGTAATATTGAAAAACTTACATTTACTTTATTTTTAGTAGCTAATTAGATCACATCGAAAAAGTGAAAAATACTAAAACAAATGCTTTATCCTTTTAGGAAATTAATTGGTTTAATT
Source organism: Torreya grandis (assembly GCA_037957365.1). Taxonomy (NCBI): domain Eukaryota; kingdom Viridiplantae; phylum Streptophyta; class Pinopsida; order Cupressales; family Taxaceae; genus Torreya; species Torreya grandis. The sequence continues at coordinate 779,564 of JARHVA010003644.1, forward strand.
TCTAATTAAATAAAGGGTTTGAGTATAGTAAATCAATAAATAAATATGATTTGATTAACCTAATGATTTGTGGAAATGCTTGGATGTACTTTGGATGACTAGGGATTGGTTTGAATGCTTGAATGAGCTTGGAATAGTCTTGGAAGGATGTATGCAAAGAATAGGAAGAGTGATTAAGTGTAATTTATTGTATGCTTACTTCTTTCCTATGAATGAGTGCCAACCCTTATAAATGGATAATGAATGTCCTATTATAGGGAAATTGATGTTTATGGGTTAGATGAGCTTGTATTAGGCTGACATGGGAAATCATAAGGATTTAGTAAAATCTAACAATTTGAGGCCAAAGTGGATTTAGATAATAGTGACAAATACAAGACACCCTAGATTTTGGCATTAGTGTCCAAATTTTGGCATTAATGTCCTAAAAGGATGAGACCTAGGGTGATGGATCTTGGTATGAGAGGGTTCCTGGGTCTCAAAGAAATAAGTCCAGATGACTAGAAATTAGTGAAAACCTTGATGAGAAGGGTTGTGTGAGAAAGAGAGAGGACCTATAGGTTAGGTGTTATTAGCCATGCCTAAGTCATCCAATTTTGCATTTTATATGACTACAATATGATAAAATCTTGAGATTCATAGAAAATCACTCTGCCAGGGTTTTAGTTTTTTCCATGCTTATTTCATAAGTATCCATATTACTTGTAAGGTGTGCTTTTAGTCATTTTTCATCAACTAAGCATTAATATTCCCCTTAGGAAGCTTCTATATATATTATTATCAGCTCCACAACACCTACATCATCTAATGTAGGTGTATATAAAGGATATCAAATCAACCAAGGTTATGAAATGATCCCAAAATTTGTCATGAAAGTGCTCTAAAAGGTAATGAGCATTTATCATTTGAGTCTATACTATATTTTTTTAAGATTTTCTTTGAATTTTATAATGCATGTCACTACTTTAAAAATTATTCTTTAGTTTCTATTTTATTTCCTATATAACCTCATAGAGTATGCTTAATAAATGGGTATATCATAACTTATAGCCCCACATTTTTAATCTCTAGGGTGGGAAAAATCCAACAAAATAGTTTTTAATTTTTAAATTTTCTAATACTAAGAAATTTAATGCCATAGTTAAGCATGGATAATGAATTATTTAAAAAATCTATGTAGCCTTTTACCACTATATTATGAAATTCATCATGTATGAACAAGCAAAAATAAAAATCCCTATCTATGTTTAGTTTCCTATTCTTCTTGTTCCCCTTTGGGGTTTTATTGACTATCTCATTAATTCATTAGTTTGGATTATCTACCATGAGAAAATTAATTTCTATGTTATTATGATACAAAAATGAGTATATTTATAGTTAAACCATTCCAAGGATCTCCAGGATATAAAATATATTCACTTAAGAGATGAATGCATTTCATAGCATGTATTTTATATCAGTATGCCTAACACTTGAATTAGGGGTCAAGACACATACCATAAGATTTGTTAATTTCCTATTATGTGTAACTCATAACTAGATATTCAATCTAAACCATAAACAAAGGTGAATAAAATTGTTGTTTTGTCCTTAGATGGGTGGACTACAGTCAACAATGAAAAATCCCATTAACAAGCTTGTTGAGTGGGGAAAATATTAGTTATTATGTATAAGCCCATAAGTGGTACAAATGTATATGATAAACAACCATTGTTATTCAGTGGTGAAAAATTCACCCCTATCTCACATGCTGAAAGTAATAATAATTTTATCGAGCCCTTGTAGTCATGATTTTTAGTCTCAATTGTCATCATCTCCTTTAAAGGTGGAAGAATTTGGCATGATTAATAATTCAATGAAGTTTGAATGAAAAATGACTATGGTATATAACCCCTCTCCACCTATCATGGATTGAAAATATATACAAGAGATGTGTACTTTCAAACTTGGTGATTATATGAGGGGAAATAAATAGTCATACTTATCCAATATATTTCTTCTTTAAATGATATGGATAATGGAAAAAACATGAAACTTGATATTTTTCCATCTTATTTTATTCTTTGAATGTTCATATTCTTAATGACCCATCTTGTAAGATATGGATGGGGATGGTTACCAATTTTTAGTTATATGAAGGTGTTATGTCTATTATAAGTTAATTTTTTTAAATTTTACTTCATTTTACCACCATAACTATTTGGTTGGGAGTGTAATAACATGTGTTTGACCATGATAATAGTAATAATTGAGTTTTCACACTTATTACACCTAAATTTTTTCTCCACATCATAATTTGGGGTTCTAGCCCCAATCATAAGGTTTTATTAACCTTTTTTAATTTTGATGGTCATTATCTTGATATTTCCAATATTTACGCCTCTAAATATGTTGAGAAGGGTTTTATTTTGTGGTGGATTGCTTAAAAATTACCCAAATATAATTATATTCCTTATTGTTATTTCAACATGATGGAATCCATGGAATATAAATAGGGTCTCCTCCCAATACATTGGTGTGTTGTCAAAATAGAGCATGGTTTTACATTGTGAAATTGCTTATAGTTATGAAACAGTTGTAGAAATATTTTTCCATCCATGTTTTCTTATAGACATGGTATTAGTCCATAAATAAACAACTCAATTTATCACTTATTAGTCAATGGTTCCTCTATTTTACTTACCATTGATTTGAATTTTTCATCATACTCTTTCATATATTCTTTTTCTTTTTATATCAACTCTCTCATCTTAAAAACTCTCTCATTAGGAATTTCAGCATAGTGAGGATATCCATTGAAAGCTTTTTGTACTTTTAACCATTTATTGGCATGTTTAGAATAATTTTTCATATACCACTTAATGGCATCATCCTTAAGTGATTTGAGAAATTAAAATAACATTACTATCTCATCAGTGATATTGTGGCTCTGCCAATATGAGTCCATGACAAAAAAATGTTCTTATGCATCCTTAATATCCTTACTGAATAGTGTAATATTCATTTTATTTTGTTCCATTTCTAATTTTTTAGTTTGTGTGTAAACACAACTATTAGTATTTTTACTTCTATCAGTTAGATTTATTGATGTACTTAATCTTGTAGTATTGTTAGACTTTTTATGTTGATTATCTTTCTATTGCTTAACTAGATTTTGGTTATGTCCTTTGTCTCTATTTAAATCTTCTTAGAAGTGTCTTCTTCCTAAATCTTATGTTTGATTTATTATAAAATATCTTCTATTCTTGATTTATTCACTAAAATTTTTGTACTTATCTATTATTTTTTCTCCAATACATAGTTCTATTCATCTAATAAATGGATGTTCACATATATTGTGAAGCCTCACGAGGGATGATGATTGGTAAAAAGGTTCATTTCCTTATGGAGTCTCTTACATTTAGGGTTTGGTGGGCTTCTTTCACTTTAAGTATCTTCTTTACAATATTCTATATCTATTATATTTTCTTATCTTATGTATTCATTAACTAATCTCTCTTTTGTTAATCTAGATTTCTCTTGATATTTTGTATATCTCTAGTATGAATACAAACACTTATTTCTTAATCACTATTTTCCTTTATTTGGTACCTTTACCAAAATCTATTTTATCTTCTATATTATACCTATATATTTCTTCCTAGTCACTTCTTTTTGGACTCCATTCTATTGTTAAAATTTATTATCTTGGTTCTACTATATAACTAACTTCTCATATTTTAATAATTTTCTCTGCATCTCTTATGCTACTATCTAAACCTCATCCACTATAGGCCAAAATATTATTCACCAATTTGTCATCCACACCTAAGGTTTTGAATAGTGTCTAGGTTACCAATACTAAACTAAATCTAATAATGCTTGTCACATGTGATTCATGACTTTATTCAATGTGTGATATAATATCTCTTATATTATACTCTTCTCACTAGCCTTGTATGTGACTTATAACAATGTTAATGTTAACTCATCTATCTATAATTATAGACACTCAATTTTGGCCACTTTCATGCCTAAACTGGGATTCAGTTCAATTTCTAGAACATGACATAGTCTAAGCCTGAAAATCACCTAAATTACCCAAATTCATCTACGTAAGAGATTTAATGTCTTATAAACATGACAAGGCTTGTTTATTTGGAGTATTACCTTATATGCACCAATAACCTAATTTGGTTTCAACCCTAGTCAAATTATGACCTAGTAATTTGACACTTTTGGTCTGTCGAGCTATTTATTCAAAACATTTAAAACAATTTCCAAAAGCCAAAAATCACTAAGCATGATTAATTCATTACAAATATTAATTAACTTCATTAATTAAAATCTAAAAGTTGTATGAGTGAATTTCATTTATAAAAAAATGAATTTTTAGCCAAATATGAAGTCAAAGATCAAAGGATCTAATAAAGTGATTTAATAATTTTTAAATATTCGAAAAAGGTGAGTCACAACCTCACAAATATCTAAAGTGAGTTTTTATACCTCATAAATATATAAAATTGAGGTGTCAAGACTGTATGAGTTCTTTGCCCCAACCCAAGGCTAACTTGACTCAACCTAGGTTATTATAGACTCAACCAAAGTTAGAATTTAACCTAACATACCTAGGGTAAGAATTAGTTATTAGAATTATAAATACAAGTTCCCACACTATATTCCAACAATATTTTATTTGTAAGTTTATTCTATAATAATGCCTTTAATAATCCATTAAGATTAGTGTTATAATGTCCATTTTATGCCAAGCTTCACACCAAGATAAGATAATAGAAAAATAAAGACATAAGTGACCACTGGGGAGGTGCTACCACCATGGAGAAACATTGATAAGAGTCTCCAATGTCATAGACCAAGCATGAACATCCTTATGCCAACACATGGACATCAATTTTGACAATGGAGGTAAAATACTTGTGTTGTTTTTATTTATATTTTTTGATATTGTTCATTATGTTATGTTCCCCCTAGTTCTTAGGCAAGAGTGTTTAGTTCTAGTGTATTGTTATGCATGTAATTTTATAATTTTTACTAATAAGGAAATAATGAACACTTATGTTTTCTTTGGATTCTTAAGACACCATAATTACATGCCTTGTGGGACCAAACATCCCATATGGCCAAGGAGAACAATTTGAAACCTTTAGTTTTTATAACAAAATCATTTAATTATTCAAGTTTATAGTTTTGTGCTTTAAAATATTCTCATTATGTATTTACAATAATTGATAGTTTCATCCTGTGTAATGGTGGATTTTCCACTCTTGTACTCTATTTAAAATATTTATTTCTAAAAAAATAGTGGATTTAAAATGATGAATTTGACCTACTATTTGGTGAAATTGATTTCTAGAAATGCTGGCTTTGACCTTAGGAAATAGAGACATTGTTGGGTAAATTTCCATTTTGTTTCGGTGACCTATTTTTAGCCTATAATTAGTGACTTCACTAAATCTTGTAGACACCTAAAAATGGCCACTGATAACCTCCAACCAGGTATTTGTCCAATTTCCACTCAAAATGCACAATTTGGCCTAAAAACACTAAAACATGCTAAATGACATGAAACTAACATATTCAAATGCCAATTTTGGCTAGGGTATCCCTAAATGGGGTAATACAATTTATGGACCAGCTAACTTTGATTAGTTCATTTTGAGTCAAAATGCCAAATTTGCACCCACATGCTCTGGACTACTCTTTCTTATCAAATCTTTTGCACAAGACTCGTGCCTTTGTTAGTCGTTGTTGGAAACATTCTAAATGGGAATACACATGCAACACATCTGATATGGATTTTTAATTCAAATCCAGTCAAATTTAAGACCAATAATAGGCATTCTGATCAATTTGGGTAATTTGTGCATAATGTGCTTAATCATGCCTAAGAGCTAATTAACCCAAATCAAGGCCTAATCAAAATTTCCATGGAAACTTGTTGAATAGTTTGTTTTGGAAATGAATATTGAATATCTGCATCATCAAGTGACCTCATTTCTTAGGAAGACATCCCTAAGCCATAAATACCATAAATATTAGGATTCATACACTCCATGCCTCATCAATGCCTTTCATAATGCCTTACATGCCTCTTAATTGCCCCTTCTTCCAATGCCATGATGAGGATAATTAAAAACTTAATTCCAAAAATTAATTTAATCCTCAACCACACATCTCAATCTTGAGATGGATGGTTGAGGTTGATTCTAATCAAATCCAAAAATCCATTAATAGGAGGCCTCACAACATCATTTCTAAGCTTAATTTGTGCAAAGTTATAATGCAGGATTGGTTCCAAAAGCTTCATGCAACTAGTGTTATAATGCCAAATTGATTCCAAACCAAGCCGAGCCACAAGCCAAAGGTGTCAAGAGGAGATTAAGGTAGCCTCACTACATTGAAGAAGACCTCTTTAAGCACAAGTTGAGTAAGGCACCATTACAAAGGCATTTGGAGCATCTAAGGAAGGTGAAAGGAATTCTTGTGTTTTTATTCCTTGTTATTTAATTATGTTTATCATTTTCTTTTGTTAACTAAGCTCTCCCTAGTGTCTAGGCCTAGAGATGTTATGTTATTAGTGTTTTTATTTCATTTTGTTTTCATTTTGGAACTAACACAATACTAACCATCCTCTCTTGAGTCAAATTCCTAGAACACATATTGCACACTCGGTGGGACTAGATGTATCCTACACCTAAAGGAGATCCTTTTTTAAGCTTAAAAAACTTATTTAAGCTTGTAAATCTCTTGAAAATTGGTTTTCTAACTTTATTTTGAATTTTTGGTTGCCATAATTTTACATAATAATCAACATCGGTAGAAATACTGACATCAGTTACTTGACTTAACTGATGTCAGTTAGTAGAACCAACATCAGTCAGATCTCGACTGGCTGTAACTAATTTTAGTGGTATTAACTAACATCGGTTACTATGTTTTTCAAAAAACATAGACTTGAGACCTACTTTTCCAAAGTTGCTTGTTTTAAATTCAAAAGAGATTCAAAGCTAAAAGACATGCTAACAATTTTGTTGTAGGACCAAGTGGGATATTTGCTCAAAACATGTTTAAATCACTTTTGCATGCTTAAAGTTGGACTAGGAATTCTGTTTTGGTGATTAACAAGGAATTTTTAGATGTTTTTGGTGAATGTTTTTCAAAGTTTAAAACTAAGACGAAGGGGTCAAAAAGAACACTAAATATTTCATTTGGGTTTAAAATTGAACACACTTGTCAATTTTTACTTGTAATAGTTGTTTAGATTAATCTTTTTTGGCAAAAAGAGGTATGCTGTGTGTATGCTCTTTCATTTATCCCCTATAGGAAACCCTTCGAATCAAAATTTCCATTCTTATTACAAGTAGCCTAGTCCAAGGCTTAGTAATAAAGTCATCTAAAACACTCCCTAAAAACTCATCAAAGTTTGGGTGGCCTTGAAAATGACCCTAAAGTCTTTCTATTTTCATGCTTTATTTATTTATGCATCTTGGATTGTGAGGGGGACTTCGTCACCTCTTGCAAGTTCTTTATAGAAGCTTTGACCTGGGGTTTTATCTCTTGACATTGGCTTCATTTGAATCTAAAAGAGTTGTACATGGGATGTAGTGGCACTTTAGACATCGCACTACACTGAGTGAATAGTAGGATGTAGTGGTTGCAAAAAGGAATAGATCTTTTTGTAATAAGCTGAGTGATATGGACCCAAAATCTATGCTTTTCTTTTACATTGTTTGATGTGAAAGTCATTATGCAATTGATTCCCCTAGTGACGTTTAAAACTTGATAATTTAGTCAACCCCACATGTCATACCCTTGTTAGGATTTGGACAATTATACTTAGTGTATTTTTGGGTCATTTTCTCATTTGGTATGTTTTAAGACTAAAACTTGTTTGTTCTTTCATAAAGCCATGTCAAAACCATTTTGTCTATATGTCACTATTTTATCTAAAGAGGCATTATGCTAGCCATTTTATACCACACTTGTGCCTTGAATTTTTTGCTGAACTTGTTTGTGTGTGTGTCATTTAAGTTGTAGAGGGTAGTGTTATGATACCCAAATCATGTCAAACTATTTTACCTTTGAGTCTTTGAAACATAATATTGACTACATTATTTGAGTATGTTAAGGCCCTTAGGCTATTTGATTTATTTCAAGACTTATTTACCATTGTATCAAAACCATTTGTTTCAAACCATTTTGTGTATACCATTTAGGCCTCTATTTTGTGCCATCATGCTGCCCAATCTTGTTTGGCTTATTTGGTCAAATATTGGTTTTCAATGTTGAGTTTTTAATTAGCCTTATTAAGTTTGGATCCAAACATTGATTGATTTATGTTTAGGCCTCAATTCCTGGGGTTGGTACACAAATATTTTTATTTTGGGTTGTATATCTTCAGTTAATAGATTACCCAAATTTGAAAACTATTGATGGTTTTTTGTTTAATGCCTATCCTCATTATTTGTGCCTTTATTTAGGAGAATACAACCTTTCTCAAAGATCCTTTTGTCTTATGCCTTATGCCAACTGATCATGTTTATGTTTGATTCTGTGTGTTAGGTCTATGTCAAAGCTATTTCAAAACTTGTTAGATTAAATCAGATCACATTAGCCTTTTTTTCAAGTCTAGATTTTGATGTCATTTGCCTAAAAGTCCTAGCATGCCTATTTGTTTGAGCCTAGATTTTGATTCTACATTTAGACAAAAGACTTAGCAACTCAAATTTTCCCTTTCCTAGTTTAGACCTTATTTGGAACACTTTGACCTAAACCTTTGACATGTCAGTTTTCATTCAGACGCTTGACCTTTTGTGTGTTTAGAATTTGATGTTATACCTTTGACGTTAGGCTATTTTATGCCAAGTCTTAGCACAAACCATTTTGGGAGATACCACTCCACTTTCAGACCACATTGAAGATACATGTCCACCCCTTCAACTAAGTTGGACCAATTTTGAACCATTTGTCCTTTGGATAATTTTTTAGAGTGTGTAGAACCCTAAGCCTTTTTGTTTCAGAGCTTTCATCATTTACTTAGATATGTCTCGCTACACTTATAGTGGAGTCAATTAAAATCTAACTTATGATAGAATGGCCACACAAAATGACTTTTATGGATTTTGTCAAGACCCCAATGATGCTAATATGGTTTGTGAGATAGATTTATTTTTACCTCATATTAATCATTCATGGGAACAAAGTCACGAAGTAACTTATGACCCAAGTCAAGACCTTGACTAGTATGAAGAGGCTTGTGAAGAGGACTTTGAAGACCCAACTATAGATAATGTTGTTTGGGATATGAATCCATACCTTATTTACAATAATCAGTACATGGAACACAATCAGGAACTACCTTATGATCTAACTCACACCTGGGATGATATGGTTTATGAGGAAGACTTGGATGCTTTTGCTTGTGTGAGTAATAAAATTTCATGATGTCCTTTTGTTATCCAATCATCAGCTACCCCTAACCCTCTTGTGGATTATATGAGCTATCAAGCTCCACAATATCCATAGAATACCATTACCATTCCTAGACCTAGTCATTTGGCTTGTATGAGCAATCAAGCTCTACAACCCTTCATCATTATAGGACTTAGTCTTTTGGATTATGCAAGCAATCAAAATTTACACTGCCCTATCATTACCATCTCAGGACTTTGTCCTTTAGATCATATGAGTAATCATGCTCCCCAAGACCCTACCATTATCCAACCATAAGTTATTCCTCATCCAGTAGCAATCCCAACCAAACCTCAACCCATCCAATCATTCAAAGACCAAGATGTCTTCAAAATTGGTATCTTCTAACTCATTGAATATTAAGGCCAAGATAACCAACCAATCAAAGATGTTTTTGTTGAATCAACCACGTGGGATAATTCAACCTGTGATGAATCACCTATTTATCCTATACCATTTGTTAAGGAGTCTCACTCTGACAAGCTAGTCTTTGCTAAGTCACTTTTTAATGATTATAACTACCTTTGGGAAAATTATTACCTTGACCATGTACCTATTTTTCAATATCCTCCTATTGACAATCCAATCTCTAAGGAGTTTTTTATTAAACTATTTCCCATACTAGAGGAGTCTCACTTTGACAAACCAATTTTTGTGGAGCCCATCATACCATTATAGGCCATTACTTGTCCAAAATTAAACATTCAACAAGACATCATTGTAATAGAGTACCCATCAAATGAAGAATCAAAATTAGAGTCAGGTTCTATTCTTGAACCAACATCAAATTTAGTATCAGAATCAAAATCAACATTAGTCTCAACATCAGATTCAAAGTCTTTTGAGTTAGAATCAAAATAAAAAAAGACTATGTTCATGATTTTTACAACACTGGTTACACATGCCTCATAGATTAATTTGAATACATTCACAATCCTTCTATGATTTTTGAGGATGAGTACTTCAACATTGACACAAGTTATCCTAGTATCTTTTATGAGGATTGTGTAGCCAACACCCATTGCATTACCATTCTAGAAGCCATTACCATCAACCAAGATAGCCATATTATTCACATTCCATCTCCCATAAGTGTTGATTGGGATCGATAGAATCACACTTTGTTAAATTGAATCCATGGTGACATAGCATTTTAAGAAGAGCAAGTAAGCCAAGACAACATCCATGTAGTAGAAGAGTACTCTCCTAGTGAAACTTTTTTGAAGGCACTAGGGGATAAACAAAGATCAAACTAAGCCTCTTTTAGTGAAACTTTTTTCAAAATCAATAGAAGAAAATCAAAGTCAAAATCCATTTTTCATTAGTGAAACCTTCTTGAAGGCACTACAAGATAATCAAGACAACTTCATTGGTGAAAACCTTTTGAGGCACCAATATCTAAGCACAAAAGTTATTCACTATTAGATGAAGACAAAATCAAAGATCAAATTAGAATAGCTTCCTATATATAGCCTAATTAGATGGTAGCTACTCTCATAATCAAATAATAGAAAAATCTGGTGGTCTTATTGAGAGAACAAGTCTTCATCCCCACCCCATCAAAAATTATTTTGAATCTAACATCAACAACATTATGTGTGACTGAAAGTCCTGATCTTCATTTGTTTCCTCACCATTATACATTCCATTATCATCTACCATTCCATTTCACAATCAAACCTACCATCCATTATTTATCCCTATTTACCATCCATGGTTTCTCTTTACTTTGTAGAGGCTATGAAGTTACCTTGACTTGATGCTTGAAGGAATCAATATCAACAACCAACAAAAAACATAACAAAATTCTTGGCAACCAGATCTACATCAAGTTCTTAACAAAACAACTATTTTGATGAGGTGTGGGATAGAAATTAACATGATCAAGTATTCTATTTGTATCATTTATTGATTATGATGTGCATCTCCATCTCAACAAGAATAATATAATCAAAATCATACCTAGGCCAAAAACATGTACCATACCATTTCATTACCATGCCATTGCCATTGTTACATATCCATTTACCATTGTAGATCCTAGCCATTTATCCCTACCACTTGGGGGTAACCCTACTACCATTTTATCCAATATATATAGACCATCATTATCCTTAACAATGCCATTCCATCCTATCATTCCATTCCTATTTAGACTAAATCCTCTTTTTAGTCATCCTACCCAATCCTATTTTGATCTTGGTTCATTTAGTTCTTCCTACACCTTTTTTGGGGGGATCCAATCAAGTTTCAACAATAATTCAAGTCCATGTTTATAATGATATTCTATGAAAGTAGTGTGATAGTTGATATGGCAATATATCTTTCATCCTATATCCATGTTTGTTTATGTGAACCTGATTATAACTACCTATGGGCAAATCAGTGTCTCACTAGTCTTGCTACTAATTATAACTACATATGGGTAAATTATTATCATTGACCTATGTAATTATATCCTAGTTATAAATTCCTATGGGAAAACTAGGGGAAACACCTTTTTATCATGTATTTCCACATCACCTTGTCCTCACTATTTTCATTCAACTAGCCATTTGCCAGATTTGAGAACTTGTTGGGGCCTAGTTGGTTTTTCTCCACTTTTTGTGTGGATGGAATTACTATTTATTAAGGTCATTTCAAGATTGTGTGGGTCATACTTAATTCATGTTGAGGTCACCTCAGTCCCCTTTCCATACGCTCTCATCATTTTGAGAGTAATTTAAGCCATATGCTCTCACCATTTTGTGAGCAACCTAAAAATACCAAAAACATTTATAACATTTCAAAAATCCAAAAATATTTATCCTATCTAAGCCTAGTCAGTTATCCTCGATTCACCTTATTGGGGCATTATCATTGTTATGATGCTTTCTTTTGCTTTTATTGTCAAGATTTCTATTTGTTTGTTTATTTCAAGTTGTTTATTTGTTTATTTTTCTATTTTTTTATTTGTTGATTCACTTGCCTATTTATTTACTTTTATCACTGTTGCCTCGACTCAGTCTATATGTGTTCATTGGGTGATTCATTACACACATTATTCTTGAGTTTACCCATATTCATTCATCATCATTATCATCATGGTTTTTATCATTGATGAATTATTTTTTGAGTGTTTATTAGATTGGGAGTCATTCCTTATCCATATTTTAGGATAGTCTCCATGGTGGTCTATCATGAAGCCTACCATCACATGCTATAGAAAAAATTAGCTTCAAGAAGGTCTACAATCAATGGAGACACAAAAGTTTCTCCTTGGTACATTGGCAAATATTTCCACCCCAAACTTGATCAAATCAACCCCATGACCATTCTAGTTGTATCATTTCTAGTTAGGACATGCATCTCCTCATTGATAGGTATAACTAAATCATTTCTAATTTTTAATCTTATTATTTTATTAATTTATTTCATTTTTACACCCGCTCATCTTTAATCTATATTCCAAGTTATATCCTTGAGTTATGCTTGCTAATTAGCCCTAACTGGGGCATAATCATCTTTAGCTAATCCAAGTCCTCTTAATGATTATAACCACCTATGGGCAAATAATTATCTTGACTTATATTCTTGATTATAACCACCTTTGGGCAAATTAGTATCCTTTTTATATCAATGCATGCAAGCATTTTCTTGTTTGGTTTACTCTCAACCATGGGTTAATTCTACCTTTCTTCTTGTTTCTTTTTGAGGGACCATCCATCAACAAATGTGATAGCCACTCCCTTGAGGGGACATCATCATAGGCTTCCCAAAACCATTTGGAGCTTCGTTCTTCAGTCATCATTTTCTTATTGGCATATAGACCATATCTCATTATTTTAGAAGACATTACATTGCCTATGGTTTGCAACATCTTCCCAAATAGGGGAAAACTATAGACACCTAAAACTAGTCACTGATAATGTTCAACTAGGCTTTTGGCCAATTTCCACTCAAAATGCACAATTTGGCCTAAAAACACTAAAACATGCTAAATGATGTGAAACTAACACATTCAAATGCTGATTTTGGCTAGGGTATTCCTAAATAGGGCAATAAAATTTATGGGCTTGCTAATTTTGATTAGGTTATTTAGAGTCAAAATGCCAAATTTGCTCCCATGTGCCCTAGACTGCTCTTTCCTATCAAATTTTTTGCACAAGACTCATGCCTTTGTTATTTTTTGTTGGAAAAATTCTAAATGGGAATATGCATCCAATACATTTGACATGGACTTCTAATTCAAATATAGTCAAATTTAGGACCAATAACATGCATTATGATCAATTTGGGTAATTTGTGCACAATGTGCTTAATCATGCCTAAGAGCTAATTAACCCAAATCAAGGCCTAATAAAAAATTCTATGGAAACTTATTGAATAATTTATTTTGTAAATGAATATTGAATATCTACATTAATAAGTGACCTCATTTCTTGGGAAGACATCGCTAAGCCATAAATGCCATAAATATCAGGATTCATGCCCTCCATGCCTCATCAATGCCTTCCATGATGCCCTCCATGCCTCTTAATTGCCCCTTATTCCAATACAATGATGAGGATAATTACAAAATTAATTCCAAAAATTGAATTAATCCTCAACCACACATCTCAATCTTAAGATGAATGGTTGAGGTTGATTCTGATGAAATCTAAAAATCTATAAATAGGAATTCTCACAACATCATTTCTAAGTTTAATTTTTGTAAAGTTATAATGCAGGATTGGTTCCAAAAGCTTCATGCAACTAGTGTTATAATGCCAAATTGATTCCAAGCAAAGCCAAGCCACAAGCCAAAGGTGCCAAGAGGAGATGAAGGTATCCACACTCCATTGAAGAAGACCTCTTGAAGTACAAGCTGAGCAAGCCACAATTACAAAGGCATTTGGAACATCCAAGGAAAGTGAAAAGAATTCTTGTGTTTTCATTCCTTGCTTTTTAATTATACTTGTCATTTTATTTTGTTAACTAAGCTCTCCCTAGTGTCTAGGCCTAGAGATGTTGTGCTATTAGTGTGTTTATTTCATTTTGTTTTCATTTTGGAACTAACAAAATACTAATCATCCTTTCTTAAGTCAAATTCCTAGATCAAAAATTTGATTGGTGGCTTCGCTCTATTTAACGATTACTTTACCAAATTCTAATTTATATGTGTCTATGTTCTCAAAAAAATAGTGGCTTCACTCTATTACATAAATGGTGGCTTCGCTTGTATTTTCAAAAATTGAAGAGCTCAAAATGGAATGTTGTTTATTGTTTTACTTTTTGGCCTAAAGACAAGTAAACCACCTAATGTTTTTGAAGGAACCAAGGTGGAGAAAGAGAGGCCTAAACACTTCTAAATTTTGAATACACTTCTGTTTGGTGCTTAAAATCACCCTAACCAAAATTTTCTTTTAGCATTTCAAAGTTTTTTTACAAGTGCAAATAAGGCCAAGGGTTCAAAATTTCAATCATATTTATGTTAGTGATTTTAAAAGTATATACAATTTAGATAGAAATATTAAGAGATTTTTCAATTTTGCTTGTTCTATTATTATTAACTAGTTCAAAATTCATAGATTAAATTCTTTGTTTATGGAAAATAAAAAAATATTATGTGTATGCTCTTCCCCTATCCCCTATAGGGAACTTGAATGACCAAAATTGCTTAGTTTATTACCTTTTTTTTATTATTATCAAGAATAATGTTATGTATGCTCTCCCCAAGCTTTGAGTGACTTGGGTGACCTAGAAAATACCTCTAAAGTATTTTCATTTTATTTTATTAAATTTGTATTGTGGGAAGGAACTCATTTCCTCCTCACAAGTTTTTTAGGAGTATGTTTACATGAGGTTTTATCTCACATCAATTAGCCAACCCCACTCCATGGTGGGGTATATAAATTGAGCATGTGATACTAGGATTACCAAGGGATTGAGTGACTAGTCTCTTTGATCTTAATTAAAACTCATGTCAAGTCTCATTATAAGTCAAACTTCACTACACAATACATGGCTGAAGTTGCTATGCAAAGGAATAGACTTTTGCATAGTAATTTGCAAGTTTGAACCCAATTAACATGATGCACCCTTATGTTAGCCACACTTGGGACCATTTAATACATTTCAAAATTTATAGATTTTATTCAACCCCACTTATTTCCAAATGATGAGTGCTCCTCCCTCTAAGTTCATGCCATGTACCGATGTTTGAGAGATAGAGTAGGGTGTAAAAAATTCTACCTACACTTGTTCTTTAATTTTTGGATTAACAATGAATACTTTCAAGCATTTTTATATTGGTGGAAATTTTGGTAGAAGTTACACACACCTATGTCAATTTTATGGATAGGATTAGACATTGGTTTTGTTTCTATTTTCTTTGATTTACATGTGTGTTTTAAACTAAAATTATTTTTGTATTTTCAAGTCGAAACAAATCTAAAACCATCATGTTGTTTTCAAACCACTTTAGCCTAAGAGGTGTTACTCTAACTATTTTATGTAACACTTTTGCCTTAGATTTTTGTTCTAAAAATGTTTGTGTGTCACTTATTTAAATGGGGCATCATTACTCTACCCATTTCATCTCAAACATTTGCCTTATATTTTTTTATCCAAAACTATTATCATGTCATTTGTTTGAAGGAACATTCTTATGCTACCTAAATTATTGTAAAACACTTGTTGCATTTAAAACCAAGTTAAGAAACCATTGTTATACCTTATTATTTTAAATACATAATTAAGATTCTCATTTTGGTCTAGCCTTTTTGCCTTAGAACATCTGAGTCTTTTTGTATTAAATTTGAAACTCAATCTTTCGAAGTCAAACTCTAAACTAATCAGGTTTACACTAAAGCCTCATCTAATTTGGGCTTATGTAGTATAAATTTTATGTTTAGATTGTGTTACTTGGTTTGATTTCCTATTTTGTCTAAATACCTTCTTGCCTAGACCTTTGTGGTTGTTTGTTGTCTTGTGCCTTATTTGAGAGTCATTTAAGCCAAGTTGTTACCATGTACCTTATTCAAAGTTTATTTTTGTTGAGCTCAAAATGTCCTAGCTCCATCGTTAAATAGTCTCTCTTGAAGCAAATATCAAGTCTTAGTGATCCACTTACTGAGTTTAACCCAAGCCAATTTCATTAGTTTAGTTTTTTTCAAGTTCTTTAGTTTCTAAGTCTAACCTTATTTTTCACATTAAATGATTATAAATTCATTTGGGCAAATCATTGTTATCCTTTGATCATAGTTCATAACTATTATACCTTCTATAGATAATTTTTTCCTTAATTATAAACACCTTTGGGAAAATAATTACCTTATCCATAGATCAGTTTTGGGTTTTTTTTTTACCTTTGCCACTAATTATAACCACTTTGGCCAAATCAACATTGTTGTTTGATTGATTTTGAGTTTGTTTTGTCTTTATCTCTACCTAGTTTATTTATTTCACCCTTTATGATTAGTTTAAAAAGCCAAAAGGTTGTTTATTTTTACACCTTAGTTGTTTTCTAACTTTAAAAAAATATTTTTCACAATACCTGTCCATAGATCTAAGCATGCCTCATTACGCATGTAATGGGACTATGTATAATCTAGACTATGAGAAATTTATGACCAATGAACCTTTTCAAGATCAATATGGAAATGATGTACCTTATGAGATGGATCCTTATCCATAATGTAATATACCATAAATTTAACAAATGTTTAACCCATTAACATAGTATTTGGTGACTGCACATTCTTATCCAAGCCAAGGACAATAACAAATGACTTAGTACCTTGATCAAGTTATGCCTAGTGTTAAACAAAACAAAAAAAAATATCCATACTATTTTATGACACTAATGAATACAAGGTATGATCTATACTTGTTTTATCATAATTTGTTAAAGAATAAAGATGATTTTTTTGTTAGAACCATCAAAGTAGGAAACAAGTTTTTACCAGACTTCCTGCATGAAAGTATGAGTAGTTTGATTATAACTCCTAGTAATTCAACTCAAAATAAATATTTTGAATAATAATAAAATATTTTTAGTCAATTTATAGTCCAAATGTCATAATAGAGCCAAAGTACACTTGAAAAAATGAAAGGCCCTCTCGATGATCAAATGGAATAGGTATATCAATCATACCAAAATTACCTTAATCTAGCTCATAATATTAATGCAATGGTTATTTATAACATCAAAATTATTGAGATAGATCTATCAATAGGGAAACAAATAGATGATTAAAGCTATGTAAACTAAAACATATACCCATTTAGCCAAAACACATTAGTCAATGACATGTTTAATGCTCCTATTTTGACAAAAAGAGACTACCATTCAAATAGAAAACCTCACTCAAAATGTTATGGTTAGTACATGCATTCATTATAATTTAATACAAAGTGGGTATAATTTACCACCAAGTAATACACAACATATTTACCCAACCAATGCCACAAGTGGATTGAAAAAATAGGGAATAGGCATGCATATTTCCAAAAATCAACAAGCAACCTCCACTCCTAAACTAGTTGCTTCCTCGAGTGTGAAATAGGGGAAACAAACCAAAAAAAAACCAACCTACCTCCACATGTGTATAAAAATATTTCACCTCAATAGGGGAAACTAATATTCTACCAAAATAAGCACATACTAATATACCTTAACAATCACAAAACATTGACTAACCCACAATGTGTTTATATTAGCTGAAAAGTACTAGTTGGTCAACAAAAATAAATTAGAGACCCATAACAAGTGCCTATATAATAATAGTTGTTAATATAAAAATAAGATTGATATGTACAATTGTTAATAGGTGATAGGCAATAGTTTCTTTTCACCCAATAGGTATCACATGTACAACAAGGATCTAACTTTCAACACCTCCAACAACAAGGTTTTGGTCAACAATGTGTTCCATTTATACAAAAGGTTTCGATGAGTAAGAAGTAAGTTCCCTCCCAAACCTAGGAATACCAACACATTCCACAAAGCCAAATTCCATTATCACAACCATAATTCACCAAGTAAGGTTATGTATTTAATATGAGCTAGAATGTGTTTCAAACATAGTGTATTCCATATCAACAATACAATCCCAATGCATGGATAAATATACCTAGTTTTCTGACCAATTAAACCAACATTCCATAATATGCCTACCCTAATCAAGGTAATCCACCTTTGACCATTCAACCCCAATAGTAATAGGAAACTCCATATGACTTCCTTTCCCAGTAGTTACAACAAATGAAGGATGAAATTCCAGATATTAAGAACAAAAAGTAAACACATGAATTCAAATTAGATGAAATAGTATCTTATCCATTCAACATGGATTATTTGTAAATACCATTTCCATCAAGTTATGATCCACCTAAATTTGACAAATACAAGGTCAAAGATGACCCCAAAGATAATATGAAATAAATATTTGTTTTTCTTATCCATTGGCATATAACAATGTATAATTACTTATACTCTTTCCAAGGATTCTATCCAAACAAGACTTAGGATGGATTTTGAAATTGTCAAAAAAATTTGTACTTAACTTTGATGATCTTTTGAAGAAGTTTGTATATAATTTTTCATATAATATCTAGCATGAGATTATAGTTGTAAACTTGGGTCAAACTATATAGAATATTGGTGAAATCTTCACTACATATTTATAATGTTAGAGAGCACTAGCAAGCTAGTTTACTCAAAATCTACCAGATAGTAGTTGGCTATGATATTTACCAAGAACCTACACATTGAGATACATTATCATATTAAGTTGTAATGTGTTCATACATTTGAATAAGTTATAAATAAATGAATATAGATTGAGAAATCACTTTTCAACAAAGGGATAATCAAACTATCTTCTTCCATCTAGATCCAAAATCAACAATAAGGCCAATAGAACTAGAACTAAAATCAAGGCTAGAACCATAATTAATGCCAATTCAAATACTGGATTCAACACCACCTCAAGCCAACAACAATAAGAGAACAAAACCTTAAAACCATAATAATAATTTTGTTGGAAATGGAGTCACTAAATCATGCCATGTTTAGATGGTATAGACATTAGCTATCCATCTACCTCCACCCATTAAAAAACCACCACCTCCATGCATCCATCCAAGGCCTACACAAAACCAACATCCACAAAATAAAAACCAAATATAATCCCCTCATCCATGGAGAATACCA
Source organism: Torreya grandis (assembly GCA_037957365.1). Classification (NCBI taxonomy): domain Eukaryota; kingdom Viridiplantae; phylum Streptophyta; class Pinopsida; order Cupressales; family Taxaceae; genus Torreya; species Torreya grandis. The sequence continues at coordinate 799,212 of JARHVA010003644.1, forward strand.
CCCATTTCTATATAATTCATTAACCTTCATGAGCCTATTTAATTTATGTTTTGAATATTAGTTTAGGAAAATATGATCAGTTGGCCAATACTAAAGTCATTCCCTAAAGGGATTTCTTTCCTTGATGGTTATAAAGAACATTATTTTTTTGAGTATCAACATGTCATAGGACATTCCATATGTCTGTATATCCAACTTAGGTAGTTGACTAAGAATATGCTAAAAAATGGAGAGATACAACAAGATACCCATATCCCTATGACCAATCGTAACTTGGGCATCTATCAGAATCCATTTCCCCAACATAAAAATAAAAATAAAAATAAAAATAACTATTAGTAGTACCAATAACATCAATAATAATGGTAGATAACTTCACCACAAAATCAACAAAAATAATGCCAACCACATTAAGAATAGTAGAATGGTTAGAACCAAGGGAAAACTAACCAAAGTAACCAATTAGGCCATCATGACATTACATAAACCTCTAACAATATTTTAGGACACATTTTAGGTGCTCATGTTTACACTATCACCATTAATCCTTGGTCAAACACCAATAAACTTATGCATTCACCCTACAATGCTTACTAACCAAGTAATGCCTATCAACTCCCTTATGCTGATAATTATTATTTAGACTGTGTTAGTATTTAGGCTCAACACCACCGTTGAATTATCATTCTAGGCCCTACTACCTACCCATCCAACTACCAAAGCCAAGTACTAAATCAATATTGCATAATCAAAAATTGATGAGTTAAGGTTAATGTTAAGGGACCATAGGTAGATACTATGAATGATCCCATTTAACCTTCTATACCTATCATAAATAAACCAACTAACAAAATTGAGTGGAAGATCTATGATATTGTGTAGAAGGTGAAGAAGGCACCTATGCATATATCCATCATGGATTTTTTGCATACATTTAACTTTCACAAAGATATTTTTTTCACTTAAACTTTTATCCTTTGAGGAGATGACAAGTCTCTCCTTATTCAAGTGGCATAATGAACCACCTCAAGGATGTGGGTGACCCAAATTTGAGGTGGATTTCTAGATTAGGGATAGTTCCATTGATGTACCACTATAGATTGAACTTACTACTAAATTTTGGGGGGTGAAAATGGAGAATAATAACTTAAAACAAATCTAATATAGGTGAGGTGATACACTAAATAGATTGTCTACTCACACCACTTACAATATACTTGAAATCAATGAGAATCCCACACATACACTTTATCCAATTTGACACTCCTCTTCTACATCAATGTTTAAAGCATGGGGTCTTGAAGAGACCTTAGGATAGGAGGAATTAGACAATATTTCTTCTATAAACACTAATGAATGAGCTACTCACTATAGTTATAATCCACATTAGACACTTCTTGCTAACCTACAAAAGAGAGATTTTAATCCATACAAGGCACTAGGAAGAGTAACATGTGAAGGTAAGAAAAATATACTTGCACAAGACCAATAACCAAAACATGCACTTCGTTAAATCTTGAATGAGGTAAAATAAAATTATTCATTAATTCAAGGAAAAAAATGGTATGGATTTTCCATACCTAGGTGGAGAGATGTGTACAACAGCCAAAAAGGCTAGTATTTATAGCAATTGTGAGATGAGAGAGATAAAATAAAGGTCAAGAGTCACTAAGACACTCTTCAATCAAATATAATGAGTTACAACATCAATGTAATCTATCATGAGATAGGTACTAAAAGGAAAGTAAGGACAAATGTCTCTTCAACTTTTCTAACTCCTCCATATGTGACATAGATGCTCTTGTGCTTACATAATAAATCATTTTCATGATTTACCTTCAAAAAAATCCTTATCCACTAAATATGGTTAGGTATGATAATTGATCTAAATGGGAGGGGTTACTAACAAGCCTCCACATGCATTGGATTATTCCCTAATCATTCCTATTCCTCTGACCATCAGTAATCAATCATAATAGTCATAAATAACTCCTTTTCATACACCTCTCACACTTGGAATTCAAAATACTTCCATTTATACAATATGATCCATGAACAAGGAGGGATGATACATGTCAATAGTTTCCAATTCATCAAGTCCATCAATCAAGCCTTAAAAGGCTTCCCAATTGGAGTTTCACCATTTTCACTAAGTGTTCACTACTCATTCACTATGATTGGCTGAGATGAGGAAAATGATAGGCAAAATTGAGATATTAAATAACTCAATCTATGAACATGAGGACTCATAAAAAGTCCTAATCTCTCTCACAAAGGTTATTTCATCTTTTGAAACATCTCCATACCTACAAAACACATAAATTTGTCAATAATTCCCTATTTTAACCCATTCATATAGGTAGGGTACACCTCAATTGTATGTGTCAGGTCCATGGAGAGTCCTCTACATCTTCAAATCACTTCTTTGGTATTTACTCACCATTTGGATTCTTCAATTTCCTTCTTTCCCCAATTAGGATCTTAATGAGAGGTTTAGAGGGTTTTGGAGTGGTTTCAGATCTTAACTTTTGTTCATGAAATTTTGACATCCAATCCATTTTATAAGATCATCCTAATAACCCTCTATAACATATCTAGTCACCTCATCTTTCCATGTAAATCATCATGAGAGATACAAGCATCTTAAGTTGTCATTCATGTCATTTTCCTTGCATTCTGTGTGGTTTGAGTGTATTTAAGCCCAAAAATGGATTTTTGGAGAAATTATTTACAAATTAGTGGCTTATAAACCTTTTAATACACTCAAAGAATGTTTCCCAATAGGTTTTAAGGCTTGTTTTATGCTAGAAGTTTGAAAAGGTTCTCATTTGAAAACTAGGCCTAATCTTGCTTTCTAGGCCTAACTACAACTTAAGCTCCCCATGACCTTATAATGGATTATACTACTTTTTTATAGCCAAGAAAAATATATTATACCTCTGAAAACATTAATCAAATCATTTAAATGTTTTTCAAATGCTAGGACTAGAAGTGACACCCTATTTGGAGTTAGGTTTGTATCTTGCCTAACTAGGTCTGCTTATAACTCCTATAGCTCAAACCACCCTATGTAGTTTTAAAACCTCATGAAAGTTTATTCATGTTTCTTCATGTGTTTTTAAACTCCTCTGGCACTCCTACAAGGTATCCTAGACTTTTGTTCCATGTTTTGATCTCCTTTTCCAAGTTTTAAGGGTCTTTGTAATGGGAAAAGTGCCCCTTGTCTAAGACAAAATAGGGGGTAATTCCCCTCTTTTATCCTTAAAAAAATTATTTAAAGGTATTATAAAACTCCTAAATATTCTTTATACAAATTTTGAGCACCTAACTCCAAGTATATACCTATAACTTTCCCAATCTCCAAGGTAGACTTTTCCATCCTTGATTATGATTGTATTTACTTGCACAGTCACACCTATACGTCTCTATTGCATTATTTAAGGCCTAATCCTAGTGTTAAAAAATAAAATTTAAATATTATAATGTAATCCATCCATTATACAATTTATCCATCATTTTTATGCCCTTTGGTATACTAATTATTCACTAGAATTCACAAGATGTTGGTTATGCCTAACAGTGTTAAACATAGACTGTGTTTCTCACTTTATGGACTCTTCTTGTCAGTTGGTTTAGCCTAAAATTTAATTTATTATGATGTTCATTAATTTTTTTGAAACCTGTCTAAGGTTAATAATGGGTATCTCATCTTACTTCACCTTTATGTTTCATTTGGGCTCAAAATATGCCTTCACTCTTGACTGGGAACCTTTCTCTTTGAGACCCTATTGTAGGTCACTATTAGGATTTGTATTAGACTTTAAAAATGATTGAATACTATTATTTAACCTCCATATTGTCTCAAATTTTCTTATACCTATTTACTTCATTCCATGCTATAGGAGTATCTAAATACATCCCCTTTAGGCCACTACTAGACTGAGATAATTATCTTTAAACTCTTGCCTGTAGGTGAATATATCTATGTTTAAGACCTTATTTATTATGTTTTGAATTTATTTGAAATATTATATTCATAAAAATAGTTTTTATTTTTGGAAATATTATCATTGATGTCAAAGGTTTAGCATTATTGGTGATAAAGGCCCCATTGCATTTAATGTTGTTTGTAATAAATATATCTTGGCTAATATGAGTTAATATTTATTTAATATTAACAAATATATTTTTAGTTGCATATGAGACAAAAGAAGGGCCCATGGAGAAGTCGAAGAGAAATGGGGTAAATACAAAAGAAGGATGGGATGCATTTTCCCATGAAGAGTCATCTTGGGGAATACCAAGAGTCACCAAGTGAAGACAAAAGAGTAAGGGCACAATTTCTCATGAAGGGACACTTTGAGGAATACGAAAAGTCACCAAAGATAAGGACAAAAGTGGGAAGGACATTTTTGTTCATGAAAGGTCACCACATGAATTTTCAAAGGCTTTAATATGAAGGGTCATCCAAGATTGATGCCATTTTCCATGAGGATTGAAGGGTCACAAAGGGGGAAGGCCAAAGGTCATTTGGAAAGCTATAAATAAAGGCTTGAGAAGCCATTTGTAAATGTGGATATGAGAGGTTGATTTGATATTGTAATATCTAGCTTAGAAGAGCAATTGTGAGAGATGAATATGATTTTTATTTGTTATATCTAGCTTAGAAGAGCAAAAGTGAGAGAGAGGAAAGAGATGTTGTATTGATCTATCATTTGTTGAGATAGAAACATTGAGAGATAGGTGTGTGGTATACACAAAGGGGTTGGTGCTCTTGTGGGTTGGTACTCATGAATTGTTACTAGGTTGGTGCTTGGTAAAGGGGTTAGTGCTCCTGTGGGTTGGTGCTCATGAATAGTAGATGGGTTGGTGCTTGGCAAAGGGGTTTGAAGCTCCTGTGGGTTGGTGCTCACGAATTATAGTTGGGGTGGTACTCGGTAAAGGGGTATGGTGCTCCTATGGGTTTGTTCTCATGAATATACTTGAGATTTTTCTCCATGGTTTTTCGCACATTGGGTTTCCACATTATATCTGGCATCTCTCTCTATCTTGTGTGATGTTTATTGTTTGAGTTTTATTGCATTTATTGAATGTTTGATTAAATGGAATTTGGTTAAAGGAAAGTTTTATAAGATATATGATATACTGATTCACCCCCCCTCTCAGTATATCTTGTGCTTAACAATTGGTATCAGAGCAGGTTTCTTTTTGAAAATTTTTATAGCTTGAAGGTAGATCAGGAAAGCATGATGGCTGGGTCACAGGAAGGATTTTCTACAAATAAGGCACCTTTGTTTGATGGGATGAATTATGATTTTTGGAGCATGAGAATGAAGGTTTATTTGATGGCCCTTAGATTCAACATATGGAAATCAGTGGTGGAGGAATATGAAGAGCCACAAACATCTACAATTACTCTAGCAAAAAAGAAGGCAAGTGAATGTAATGCTAAAGCTTTAAATGCTATTTTATGTGGTTTATGTGAATCTAAATTTGTTAAAGTTATGCAATGTAAATCTGCTCATGAAACTTGGGTAAAACTTGAGAATATTTACAAAGGTGATGGAAAGGTTCAATAAGCTAAGTTGCAGACTTTTAGAAGGTAGTTTGAAAGTTTGAAGATGGAAGAAGAAGAAGATATAACAAGTTATCTTTTGTGAGTTGATCAAGTCGTAAATCAGATTCAAGGTCTTGGAGAAACATTGGATGAGTCAATGGTGGTGCAAAAGGTTTTGAGATCTCTACCAATGAGATATGATGCAAAGGTTTTGGCAATTGAGGAGATGAAGAATTTAGCCAAACTAAAAATGGATGAGCTTCATGGTATTCTCATGGAATATGAGATGAAGATAGAAAAAGATAAACCCTCAAAGAGAGAAGCAACTTTGAAGACATCAAATAAGGAGAAAGCTAAGATTCAAGAATCAAGTGATAGTTCCAGTGATGATGAAGATGATAATGGAGCACTTTTCATTCGCAAGCCGAAAAGAGGAACAGGTAAATATCAAGGAAAATTACCTTTTAAATGTTTTAATTATGGAAAGATTGGACATTTTTAAGCTAAATGCCTAGATAAATTTAAAGATGATGAAGAAGAAAATCCTACATGCAAGACGAATTTCAAAGGCAAATCTAAGAATGGATTTGAGAAGAAGAGCCTGTATTCTATAGATCCTAGCTCAAGCAAAAATAGTGGTGTCAGCGATTCAGAAGAAGAAGATATTCTATTCATGGCTATACATGAAGATGATCAAGAAGAAGAGGAGGAGGAAGCTGAAGTGAATATGGAAGGAGAGCTCATTTGTGCCTTAGAAGAGTTAGAAGCTATTCAGAAGAAGAATCGAAGATTAAAGTGCTAGATCAATAAAAATGAACAAGAGTTAAAGGAAATTATTGAAGATCTACAAGCACACTTTGAAGAAGCCAAAAAGAATGAAGAAGATCTCATAGCATAGTTGGAAATAGCAAGAAAAGATTGTGAAAGGTATGTTATTGAAATTGCCTCTTTAAAAGAAGAAATTAAGAAAATAGTTAGTGATAAAGTAGTTAGTGATTTAAAATTTGAAGATAGCACTAACATGCTGAATAAGATATTGGAAAGTCAAAAAGCATATTAAAATAAGACAGGGATCAGTTTTGAAAAGAAAAAGAGCTATGTTAAAGCTCTTACAAAAGAGGAAATAGAAATGGGAGAAGTGAAGAATACATAGGACATTCTAAATAGAGAAGGATGGAAGGAACAAAGCTACAAAAGGCAATTAGGTTAGAGATATAGAGACAGGTCTTATTTTTATGCCTTTTGTTTTTATTGTAATGGATATGGTCATAAGAAATTAGAATGTAGAAAAAGAGCTAAAAATTTCAAAAATAAGGAGAAGGAAAGTCAAGTAGAGTCAAGCAGAAGCCACAACTCTTTTGCTTCTCTATCAAGCTTTGATGAAGAGACCATAGTATGCTACAAGTGTAACAACTTTAGACACATAGCTCGATATTGTATAAGCATGTTCAAGTAAGTCAAGAAGAATCAGAGTTTCAAATCTCCATTCCTCAAGAAGAATATTTAGAGTGTCAAATATCCATTCATCAGGACGAAGGTTTAGACATGTTCATGGTAAAAGAGACAATCTAAAGATTCAATGATGGTTTAGACAGCACTGCATGTAAGAGGTAAAAATCAGCCATGGTTAATTGATAGTGGATGTTTGAGGCATATGACCGGAGATAAAAGTAAATTCATATCTCTAAAGAAGATCAATGGTGGTATAGTGAGGTTCAGAGATAAAACCACTACCAAGATAGCCAGAAAAGGTACTTTGAGTTTGGATTATGGTAGAACTAAGACTAAAAATGTTTTGTATGTAAAAGGTCTTAAGCATAATCTGTTGAGTGTTAGTCAAATATGTGATCAAGGATATACATTAAGGTTTCATGCTACATGTTGTGAGATTAGAAGAAAAGATTCAAATGAGCTGATTGCAGATGCTCAAAGGACAGGGAACAATGTATATGTTTTGTCAAATATCTTCTCAAAGGCATGATCAAAGGATACATTAAAGATTGGTGAGAGGAGTTGGGAGTAATTTCTATTACTTCTTGCCATTGATGTTTAGCATCAAGTGAGGGGGAGCTAAGTGTTATCTCTAGGTAGGACCTTTGCCATTGATGTCAAATGGGGAGAATAATAGGTAAAAGTACATGTGCAAAAAATAGGTACAAAGAATAGGTACATGTTGCTACAGTAAGGGGGAGTTACTGTATGTTTTCAGATGATAGGATGTGTAGGTGATAGGATGTGATAGTTTCAAGATTGAGGTTACCATCAATGACAAAGGGGGAGATTATTAGAAATATTTTCATTGATGTCAAAGGTTTAGCATTATTGGTGATAAAGGCCCCATTGCATTTAATGTTGTTTGTAATAAATATATCTTGGATAATATGAGTTATATTTATTTAATATTAACAAATATATTTTTGGTTGCATATGAGACAAAAGAAGGTCCCATGGAGAAGTCGAAGAGCCATGGGGTAAAGACAAAAGAAGGATGGGATGCATTTTCCCATGAAGAGTCATCTTGGGGAATACCAAGAGTCACCAAGTGAAGACAAAAGAGTAAGGGCATAATTTCTCATGAAGGGACACTTTGAGGAATACGAAAAGTCACCAAAGATAAAGACAAAAGTGGGAAGGACGTTTTTGGTCATGAAAGGTCACCACATGACTTTTCAAAGGCTTGAATATGAAGGGTCATCCAAGATTGGCACCATTTTCCATGAGGATTGAAGGGTCACAAAGGGGGAAGGCCAAAGGTCATTTGGAAAGCTATAAATAAAGGCTTGAAAAGCCATTTGTAAATGTGGATATGAGAGGTTGATTTGATATTGTAATATCTAGCTTAGAAGAGCAAAAGTGAGAGAGAGGAAAGAGATGTTTTATTGATCTATCATTTGTTGAGATAGCAACATTGAGAGATAGGTGTGTGGTATACACAAAGGGGTTGGTGCTCCTGTGGGTTGGTGCTCAGCAAAGGGGTTAGTGCTCTTGTGGGTTGGTGCTCATGAATAGTAGTTGGGTTGGTGCTCGGCAAAGGGGTTTGAAGCTCCTGTGGGTTGGTGCTCACAAATTATAGCTGGGGTGGTACTCGACAAAGGGGTATGGTGCTCCTATGGGTTTTTTCTCATGAATATACTTGAGATTGTTCTTCGTGGTTTTTCCAACATTGGGTTTCCACCTTATATCTGGTGTTTCTCTCTATCTTGCGTGATGTTTATTATTTGAGTTTTATTGCATATCTTTAATGTTTGATTAAGTGGAATTTGGTTAAAGGAAAGTTTTATAAGATATATGATATATTGATTCACCCCCCTCTCAGTATATCCTATGCTTAACATTTATACCTTTTACTCACCTTGAATTCTGAAAACAATGTCAAAACATCAATTATTGACTCACTGTCTAATACCTCTAATGTAGGTGCATCTTTTTACATTGTGTACAAATAGGGTATAGGCTTGGGGAGTAAAAATAATTCTCTATCCTCCATACAGGGTCATTAGAAGATGAAAATCATTAGAAACATCATGAATAATCTCTATGCATTGGAAAGATTTCATTTTCAACCTCGTGGAGAAGAAGACACTTTTAGGTTCAGGCCTATAGTCATCATTGAAAATATTCAATGTGTTTATGAGCATATTTGAGACCTTTAAACATCATCTTACACTACACATCTTTCCCTTAAACCTTGCATAAATTTTGTTCATGATAAAGACTATAAAGCCAAATAATTAGGAGCATTGAAAAGACTTTGAAACTATGAAATATGTTATTTCCAAACTGCTTATAGACTTCTATTTAGTGTTTTATGGGTAGATATCCCTAAAATCATAGTCAACACTCTTGGAGGTCTGTTCAATTTTCAACTAGCCCTATTACACCTTAGATGGGTCTATCATGTATTGTTTCATCATGTAAGGTTTCTAAGTGAGATCATATCTCACTTCCACATTTAAATGACTATCTCAAACTCCTATTTATACCACCTATAGGTGGAGGTCTGGTGCACCATAGTGAACTATAGTATAACCAATATGGAGATCTCTCATAACATGAATTTTGATGCTTTACACTAATAACTTGATGAATTTATAGAAAAAAACAAGAGGTTAAAATTCACATTCATCCTTCCATACACCAACATGACATAAACAAGGGTCTTATAAATGCAAATTCTGAGTTGTAAGGTATTGAGGGTGATCTTGACCAAGAACAAGCCTAGAAGAGGATTATTAGGCATTTGACAGATCCAAAATCAATAAAATGATGAACAATCCTATATAGAGGCCCTAAGACACATATAAAATAATTAAATTCAGCAAACCAAACCAAACTATTCTAAAACTGACTCAAAAAGGAGACCCCTCATGGATGAAGAATCATAAAACATTGCTTGGATTCTTGGAAATGGTTCATAAAGGAGAAGCAATAAAATTAAAACTTATTTCCATGTATTTGAATTTGACTTCGACTCCTTTCAACTCCCCAGAGCACTCTTCCCAACTCCACATGTACGGATTGGGCAATTCCTAGGGGTAACATGCTTGCATGTGTTAAGGACTATTAGCCTTATCCCATCTATTAGGTAAAGGGAGTCAAATGTACTATAAAATAGTAGGATCAGACCTTGAATTGACAAAAAATACAATTCATTAATCTCAAAATACATAAAATAAAGATAAAACACAATAATACCAAGCAAACACATAAAGCAAAGGCATTCTTGTGCTACTAAGCACTTAGGGAAAATAAGACACAACAACAAGCAAACTAATTATGTAATCTAAGCATTTATACCTTTCTTCCTAGATCAAAAGGAGAATAACTTTAATCTCATTCCTTACTAGATGAATGATGGTGCCAAGTATTCTTCATTTTGGATGTAGTACTAGATGGCCCATCCTTCTTTTTTGCTCCTATTAGTGTAGGTTTTTATTTTTCCCTATTTATTAATTAGGGAATATTATATATTTGTGCATACATGGATTTTTCCTACATTTGTGGGATAGGCTAGCTTATGTGGAGATTGTGTGTCATATTTATTTCATAAGGTGTCATAATAATGTCATAAGATAAGAATGTTAATCAGATTTTAGTTTTCTCCATTTTTGTCTTGTGCAATTTATCTTCTTTTTCTCAAATTGCTTTAGCATCTTGTGGTGTGCACTTGTTCATCTTGTGTGACCACGTCTCCATTGCACTTGCGTTATCTAGATTTTGGAAACAACTCTGATAGCTCCTTGGCTTGGCATGACTTTTGATGGAATCATCTCAAACAAATATCCAAGGTAGATGAAGTCTTATTGACTTTGGAAACATGCTTCATACTATTCTCCCTTTGGCTCATCATGGAAAATTTTCATCTCTATGCATGGGATATCTTTTTGAAAGTCTATATCTTCTTGAAAAGCCTCATTATACTTCTCATTTATTATATCCTCTTCAAAGCCTTCAAGAAGTGTTGTATCATGGAAATTTAGGAATGTTTGTTATTCCAACTCCTTCTTCATGTTTTTGGGAGTAGCTTCACATGTGGTTTTAGAAAAAAACTTCAAGTCATCTTCAAAAGACTAATAGCCATCATAAATTACTCTATCATGGTTTGGAATCTCTTGATGGTGATACTTCTCAACACATACTTGCTCCTCCACATCTTAAACTTGTTTTCTTAAGAGCCTTACCTTCTCACTATCTTCATATTCCTTGAACATCTGCATATAGGTGTGCCACATGTCTTCTTATTGAAACATATCATCTTGCTCACCATGTCTTGTAGTCAACTCTAAAGGAATTGTAGGCCCCTTGAGGCTTTCCACTTCATTGAAAATGCCTTCAAATCTCTACCAAAACTCATCATCCTCTTTTTGGTCAGCATCATGAAGGTGAAAAATAAGAGAAACTTATTCCTCTTTGGAATTGAAAAATAACCTCCTTCAAAGCCTCTTCTTCAACACAAATAATGTCATCTTCATTATCATCACAATATTATTTTCTTCACAAGAAGTCATCTCCTCTTGAATAGATGAGAAATTCTTTATTTTGAGTCCCAACTCCTCAATTCTTCTGGTAAGGCTTTCTTGAAATATATTTTCTTGGGGAGAAATAGGATCTTCATTAGGAGAAGAAGTAAAAAAAGGTTGAGATGAAGGGAAAAATGCTTCTTGAGGAGGGGTGGGAGGGAGTTGAGTAGGTTTAGTCTTTTTTTAACTTCCAACTTCTCCACTTAGACATCCTTTTTCTTTCTTTCCACAAGCTGCCACTTCTTCCTTCCATCTTAAGAAATTAGACTTAGAAGATTCTTCATGAGGATGAAATGAAAATGAAGGAATGTTACACTTAGAGATCTCTTTTCCTTTTGCCATGATGGATTACTTTAGATGTTGGTTTACCAAATCAATCTCCTTATCAAGATGAGCCTCCAACATCAACCTTATTCTCTCAAAATCTTCTCCAACAATGATATCCCTCTTATTTTGGATGGTTTCTTGGATATAATTCCAAGAAGGGAAACTTTGGGGAATAGATGAAGGACTTGGGGTAATTTGAAGCATGATTGGATTAGTATTTTGAATAGGCATAGTAAACACACTTTAAGTCTAATATGGGGTGTATTGGAGATACTAGGACTGATTTGGTTCATGAGCTTTCAACCTCTCCTCTAGGTGAAAATTAGACCACAAACATCAAGCATCTCATTAGTAAGATGTTTCTAATTATCTTTCTCTATAGGAATCTATTCTCTCTTGAATAGTTCCAAATCATCCCTCACACTTATGATACAATCACTAGGGATGACTTGACCACAACCATTTCTAATATCAAGGTCTAACATATAGTCTTTGTATCCAATGATATTCTTCTTGAAACTTTCAACGGATTGACTTAGAGAGGAACTAGGTGGACTATGTAAAGCACAAGCTTGATAGGGCTGATTGTAATATTGATGAAAATCATATTAGGGCTGAATATGGTCATATTGGGACTAATATGATTGACCAAGGACTTGTTCATATTGATATGGGATGGGAAAAGAGGGATATGTCTCACCAACTTGTGTTAAGACAAAGTCAATGTCAAAATAATCCATGAATAACTCATGAGAAGATTATAAAACAATAAACAAATTTAATTAGAGTACATGGATTGCTTAACTAGTAAATTTATGCTTGGAGTCATCATTGGTGCTTCGTGAAATTACCTCTAAAGGTTGATATCTCGAGGAGAACATCAAAACTCCTCAGATTATTGAAACAAGAGTCCCACCAAGTGTGCCAAAAACTATTGTCACTTGAACTTTCACCCCTTGAGGAGATGACATGTCTCTCCTTGTTCAAGTGCCACAACAGAACCATCTCAGGGTTATGGGTGACCTAGATGTAGATCTCTATATTAGGGCTAGTTCCCTTGATGTACCACTATAGATCAAACCTACTACTAAATTTTGGGGGATGAAAAGGGAGAAGAATAACTAAAAACAAATATAATATAGGGGAGGTGATACACCAAATATATGGTCTACTCACACCACTTACAATGCACTTGAAACCAAAGAGAATCTCACACATACACTTCATCCAATTCAACACTGCTCTTCTACATCGATGTTTCAAGCATGGGGTATCGAAGAGAGATTAGGATAAGAGGAATTATAAAATAGGTCTTTAAGAAACAATAATTAATGAGCTACTCACTATACCTACAATCCATATTAGACACTTCTTGCTGACCTATAAAAGAGAGCTTTCAATCCACACAAGGCACTAGGAAGAGTAACATGTGAAGGTAAGCAAAATATACTTACACAAGACTAACAACCAAAATATGTACTTAATGAAATATTTAATAAGGTAAAACAACATGCTTCATTAATTCAAGGTAAAAATTTGGTAGGGTTTCACCATACCCAAGTGGAGAGATGCATACAATAGCCAAAAAGGCCAATATTTATAGCAATTATGAGAGGAGAGAGAAAGGAAAGCTCAAGAGTCACAAAGATACTTGTCAAGCAAATAAAATGAGTTTTAACATTAATGAAATATATCATGAGATATTTCATAAAAGGAAATTAAGGATAAATGTCTATTAAACTTTTCTAACTCCTCCATATATGGCATAGATGGTCTTATGCTTACATAAGAAATTATTTTCATGATTTACCTTGAAAAAACTCCTCCAATGAATAAGGTTAGGTCTGATGATTGATTTGAAGGGGAGGGGTTACTAACAAGCCTACACATGCATTGGGTTAGTTCCTAATCATTCCTATTCCTCTGACCATGAAAAATCATTCATGAGAGTCACAAATAACTCCTCATGTGCTTCTCACACTTGGCATTCAAAATACTTCCAATTCTATAATTTGATCCATGCACGAGGAGGGATGACACATGTCAAGATTTTCCAAGTCATTAGGTTCATCAATCAATCCTTAAAATGCTTCCAAATTAGTGTTTCACCATTTTCACTAAGATTTCACTAGACTATCTAAAATGAGGAAGATGGTAGGCACACTTGGGAGATTATATAACTCAATATATGAACATGAAGACTTAGAGTAAGTCCTAATCTCTCTCCCATAGGTGGTTGAATCTTTTGAAGCATCTCCATACCTATAAAACACACAAATTTATCAAAATAATCATTGTTGTACCTCATTCATATAGATAGGGTACACCTTAGTTATATGTGTCAAGTTTATGGAGAGTCCTCTACATCTTCAAATCACTTCCCTAGCCTTTACTCTCCATTTGGATGTTTCAATTTCCTTCTTTCCCCAATCGGGACCTTAATGAGGGGTTTTGAGGGTTTTAGAGTGGTTTTAGGTCTTAACCTTTGTCCATGAAAGTTTGACATCTAATACCTTTCCAAATATTTTTGAGAGAATCCTAATAACTATCTCTAACCTATCTAATCACCTTAGCTTTCCATGAAAAGTGTCATGAGAGATACAAGCATCTTAAGTTGCCATTCATGTCCTTTTCCATGCATTTTATGAGGTATGAGTGTATTTAAGCCCAAAAATGGTTTCTTGGAGAAGTTATTTAAAAATTAGTGGATTAGACATCTCTGCATACACTCCAAGAATTTGTCCCAATAGGTTTTAAGGCTTGTTTTATGCTAGAAGTTTGAAAAGCTTATCATTTGAAAACTAGGCTTAATCTTGCTCTCTAGGCCTGACTGCAACTTAATCTCCTTGTGAACTTCTAATGGATTCCCCTACTTTCTGATATCCAAGACACATCTATTGTACCTATTCAAACATGAATCAAAGCATTGGAATGCTTTTCAAATGTTAGTTCTAGAAGTGACTCCCTATTTGGAGTTAGGTTTATATCTTGCCTAACTATGTCTACTTACAACTCCTATAGCTAAGACCACCCTGTCTAGTTTCAAACCCTCATGAAAGTCTATTCATGTTACTTCATGTGTGTTTTAACTCCTTCAACCCTCCTATAATGTCTCCTATACTTTTGGTCTTTTTAAGGGGAAATGTGCCCCCTATCTGAGCTAAAATAGGGGGAACTTCCCCTATTTTCTCCTCAAAACTATGCTTAATACAAAGTTTGAGAAATAACTCCAAGTATAGACCTCTAACTTTCCCGATCTCCAAGGCAAACTTTTCCATCCTTGATTGTGACTGCATTTACTTCCATAGTGATACCTATAGGTGTCTATTACATGATTTGAGGCGTAATCCTAGTGTTCAAAACTCCACTTGAAATATTATAAGGAGATCCATACATTATAAAATTTAGCCATCATGTTTATGACATTTGGTGCACTTTTTATGTGCTATAATTTACAAGATCTTGGTTCTACTTGACTATGTTAAGCATAGACTATGTTTCTCACTTTAAGGACTATGCCTATAGGTTGGTTTAGCCTCAAATTTACTTGTTTATGATGTTAATTAAGTTTTTTTAAACATCCCTGAGGTTAAAAATGGTTATCTCATATTTTTTCACCTATATGTTCCATTTGGGCTCAAAATATTCCTTCACTCTTGACTGGGACCTTTTCTCTTTGAGACCCTATTATAGGTCACTATTAGGATTTATATTACAATTGAACAATGCTTGAAGAATACTATATAACCTCCATATTCTCTCACATTTGCTTAAACATATCTACTTCATCCCATGCTATATGATTATCTAAATACATCCCTTTTAGGTCACTACTAGACTGAGATAGTTGTCTTTAAACTCTTTCTTGTAGGTGAAGATATCTATGTTTAAGATCTTATTTATTATATTTTGACTCTCTTTGAAGTATTATAGTCATAAAAACAATTGTAATACCTTTTACTCACCTTGAATTCTCAAAACAATGTTAAAACATCAATTTTTGACTCACTGTCTGATACCTCTAATGTAGGTGCATCTTTTTACATTGTGTATGGATAGGGTATGGGCTTGGGGAGTCAAAATAGTGCTCTATCCTCCTTAAAGGATCATTTAAATATGAAAATAATTAGAAACATAATGAATAATCTCTATGCATTGGCAAGATTTCATTTTCAACCTAGTGGAGAAGAAAACACTTTTAGGTTCAGGCCTGTAGTCATCATTGAAATAATTCAATGTGTTTATGAGCATATTTGAGACCTTCAAACATCATCTTCCACTACTCATATTTACCTCAAACCTTTCATAACTATTGTTCATTATAGATACTACAAAGACAAACAATTAGGAGAATTGAAAAGTCTTTGACACTATGAAATATGTTATTTCCAAAATGCTTATAGACCTATGTTTAGTGTTTTCTAGGTAGATAGGCCTAAAATCATAGTCAACACTCTTGGAGGTGTTTTCAATTTTCAACTAGCCCTATTACACCTTGGATGGGTCTATCATGTACCATTTCATCATGCAAGGGTTCTAAGTGAGATACTATCTCACTTTGACATTAAAATGACTATCTCAAACTCCTATTTAGGCCACCTATAGGTAGAGGTCTGGTGCACCATAGTGAAATATAATATAACAAATATGGAGATCTCTCATAACATGAATTTTGATGATTTACACTAAAAAATTGATGCATTTATAGCAAAACCAAGAGGTCAAAATTCACATTCATCCTTCCATACACTAGCATGACATAAACAAGGGTCTTGTAGATGTAAATTCTGAGTTGTAAGGGAGTGAGGGTGATCTTGACCAAGAACAAGCCTAAAAGAGGCTTCTTAGGCATTTGATAACTCCAAAATCAATAAAATGATGAAAAATCATAAAGAGAGGCCTTGAGACACATATTAAATAATTAAATTTATCAAACTAAAGTAAACTATTCTAAAATTAGCTCAAAAAGGAAACCCCTCATGGATGAAGAAGCATAAAAAGCTACCTAGCTTCTTATCAATGATTCATAAATGAGAAGACATGAAATTAAAACTTGTTTTAATGGATTTTAATTTGACTCAAATTAATTTCAACCCCCCAAAGCACTCCTTCCAACTCCACTTGTATGGACTGTACTATGCATCCAAAGTTGACCATTCTTAGCTTGCAAAGGCAAGAAAGAAGAAAAGGAAGAAAAAAATGATTTATCTAATGAAATATATATACACTAATCATGGTAAAGGTCTTAAGGAGTTGAAGAGACACATTCCCACATTTTTAGCTGAAGGTGGACTTCCCAAGTCCATACAAGTGCTAATAAGGGCCTAATTTTAAGGAAAAACTACCTTTTTATGAATAAACATACTTATTGAACTAAATTTTACTGATTAATAACATGATATAACCTCTTCCACATTTAATAATTCCTTGGTGACAAATTTTATTCCTTAATAAGTTTGTATAAGTCATTTAATGAACCAAAATGTGACCAAAAAAGGCATTTTTGGCATATGAGACATGGTAAAGGACAAATTCATGACTTAGAACACATTAGATAATATAAATTACCAAATTAGGACATTTTAAAAATAATTTGGACCTTTGACCATGTTTGACTAGGGTTAATCAAAGTTAACTTTGGTTGACTAGACAAGCACAAGGATTATAGACTTGGACCAAGGCTAGAGAAGGGATAAGTGAGATATTTAGACAACATGAGACACTATTAGACATATGGGAACTTTTTAAAATGACCCAATTTGACTAAATGTCAAATTTAGTCAATAGATATCTTGAATGAGTACTTGAACCAATCTCTCATGCTAGATGACATCACTCTAAATAAATTTCAATCCATGGTAAGACATTTGGCCCTTAAACAACATCTTAAATTTAATCAAAGTGACATGTCATCCTTGGTCCCTCTGCATAGTAACCTATTATACATCAAGATAAGTATAATGAACCATAGATTTAAATGCATCCTTATAGATAATGGCTTAGGCCTCAACATTGTGTCTCTAATGTTGATCAAATATATTGGATATAAAACAACCAAATTTTAGCTACATACCATTATTATCAAGGCATATGATAATGAAGAATGAAAATCTCAAGGTATTATTAACTTGCCAGTGGTTATTGGGCCTTTGACCCATGACATTCTATGCCATGTTTTAGACCTAGAACTATATTTCAATTTGTTATTGGGCCAACCCTAGATCCATGAAATCAGGGCTATACCTTCCACATTGCATCAATGTATAAAATTTCCTCATTCAGGAATGGAAGTGACTATACTGGTTGATATCTAGTAATAATAGTATTGTAAACATCTCAAGGCTGAGTATAAAATCTATAAACATCAATTTGGAATGAATCCTATCCACAAATATAATGAA
Organism: Torreya grandis; assembly: GCA_037957365.1. Classification (NCBI taxonomy): domain Eukaryota; kingdom Viridiplantae; phylum Streptophyta; class Pinopsida; order Cupressales; family Taxaceae; genus Torreya; species Torreya grandis. The sequence goes on from JARHVA010003644.1 coordinate 817,517, forward strand.
GGAAAAGATGAAAAAGGAAAAGCCATTAAATCTTGCATATAAGCTAATTATATTGACCTAGACAATCGAGCTTCTACCTCCACCATACCTCTATCATACATTGCAATCATTTATATATAACTTACAAAGATCTCAGAGAATATAGTACCCATAATGCATTCCATATTGCAAAATTATTGCAAAATCATAAAACCTATGGGAGAGTTAAGGCTAAAACCACATGCATAGAGGAGAAGACAAAAGGAAAATCTCAGTTGAATAAACCCATTATTTTTAGACTCGCCTCTGTCCTAGAATAAGATCCCTTAGCCAAAGATGATAATGGATTTACATTGATGAATTAGTTGATTGTTATCAAATCATAAAGTATCCTATCCCTAACCATATTATGGATCACTTAGCTTATGAAGGTAGAGGCTTGAAGATACAACAATAAGGAATGATCCAACCAGTCTCAATGACCAAGTATAAGGGAACCTATGGTACTAGATTTAGACTACCTAGGGGTGACCTCACATACTTTATTCACATTCCAACACCATCAACTAACAAAGATGTTATTGAAAGTGAGTAGTGTCTGATTATAACATCTACAATAACCTTATTACCACAAATTTATTTAACCCCCATGTCATTTGTACTATTAACCCTATTCATCAACCTTCACCATTAACCGACCATTAACCCTTTATCACCCACAATTGATAGACTTGGTGATAGGCTATTGTTATACCTCTCATTTAACCAATCATTATATTGGTGTCATTTTATACTAGGGCCAATGTCCAAGGCTATATGCAATGAGATGTTAGGTATTTGAGTTTATAGTTCATTATTTGGGAGGTTTTTACTTTGCTATTGATATCTAAATCCTAAGGACATCAACTATGTTACATAAAAGTAAATCTAGAAAGTTTTTATAACTAAAGATATCCTATGGCATTCTTTGTTAAAAGGATTCTTTGATTCACACCATCAACATCTAGAACTTAAACATTTGTCATAAGATACTATAGCGTCCTCACTCTAATTTATTGATTGGTAGGATAGTGTGGTATTTTAGACCATGAGAATGTCGATTGCCTATTATCACCTAGACTACCTCTTGATAGATTTTGAATATGGGGATGAGTTATCAAATTTTACCTCGTATGAAATTTAAAAGACACACTTTGCAGAAAGGAAACTCACTTGTATTGAATTGAAACAAACATTGCACTTAATGAAAACACACCTACATTAAAAGGGCAATCACACTTTACATTAGAAGGGAAATCACACTTGTGTTGAAAGGGAAATCACACTCTACATTAGAAGGGAAATTAACACTTGCATTGAAAGGGAAATCACACTTTGTATTAAAATGAATTATACCTTAATTAAATAAATATAATTTTAAACTATAAACTAAAAATACTAATTATCTTGATCTTCAGAGAGAAGTGGGCCCTTGCTCCTTCCTTAGTACAGGATCAACTTTTACTCAGTAATGAAAAGGAAGGCTAAAATTCATTTTGTTATAAAAATAACATATACAAATGCACAAAATTACACTTGAATGTTTTTTCTCTCTATTCTATTCTCTATTTTTTGATTGATTTTCTATTTTCTATTTTTCTGGAATGAGGAGACATGTATTTAAATCACATATCAATGACTATTTTTAGAATCTAAAATTTGGCGATCTAAATAACCAAATCCTCTTATTCAAAATAGAAGATTTAGGAATCAAATCCCATGCTTATAAGAATGCATTGAAACTAATTCAATTAATAATAGATTGAGTATGACTAACATATATTCAATGAGATTATGCCTGATTTTACAAAATATAAATACATTTATATCTAGATCATTTTAGGCCATTAATATGAATACCAATGTCTAAAAAAAGATATCTAAAGAAGGAAATATATATTATATATATAATAGATATCTTTAGAGTTCCTATATTGATCTTTAGGGTATAGTTGGGCATCTTTGTAGTGCAATTAGGCATCTTCAGATCATGGCTAGACATGTCTTCAGAGCATCTTTAGAGTGTCTTTAAAGCTACAATTTTTTGGAGCTCAACTAAGGATCTTCAAAGTTTAATGTGTTCTTTGTTGAGTCTTTAAAACTATTTCCAAAAAGGGTTGCCAAAACTATTGATGAAGTCCTAAAATGATCCTGTCATAGGGATGTATCTATGTATACAAAATTGTATGCATTTCATCCAAGTTAGACATGAATAACAAGATAGAGAATCAAAAATGTATCACATATAAATAAAAGATAATTGCACTCATTTACTACTTAGATGAGACCTTAACTATTAAATTTAATGCAATTATAACCAAGAGGCAACACTTATGAGTATTTTATATGAGATATAATGAGCTATATAGAATGCTCAATTTTACCCACACTTTTCCATTTGCAATCCCTCTTGCAAACCAGTGGGAGAACTATTCTTCAATACAAGATTCTAGATTCCAACCATTGACTGAGATCATAGATTTGAAAATGATGCCCCCAATCATGATGATTTCTAGATAGAAATCCCAAATATCTTACCATTGTTATAACCATGCTTGAAATTATATTTTTACCTGATTGTGCCAATTCTGCTAGGGGGACATATGACAAAGAAGAATGGGTTGCATAAATCTCATGTCAATCCATACATCTTACTATCCTTTATCTAGGAGTTGAGTGATAATATAAGTGACTACCCTAGCTTGCCAAAAACTCCAACTAATGGTGGTGGGACTCATTACTTCCATGCGTTTCAATGAAACAAGCAAATTATATCATCTAGCCATGATTGTATTGATGGAGTTGGAGGAATGTTGTCTCATAAAAGCTTGAAAGGCTACAACATTTTCTCTTAACAATTCATGATATTTATTTTTCATGTATATATGATACATAGGCTAGAATATAGTCAGAAGTTTGTGGGCTTCTAGAAATTAAGGTCTCATACATTGACTTGTAGTGTTGTATAGTTCAAGAAATTGATTGTGTTCTTGCTTCCAATCCATTTTATTTTTCATGGTGGAAAGGAAACATGTTACAAAGATAGAATTCACAAATTTGATCTTGTCTTTTTGTAATACTTTTTAGAAAGACATCCATGAGCATATGTTCATCTTCAATAACATTGGTAAAACCAAGATAAATCAATTATATTTACCACTTATAAAATTATTCATGAAGAAATAAAACATATAAATAATAAGCTTTTTTGTTGTAAGTTAACAATGTTTTATTAATTTAACAAAAAAATGGAATAAAAGTCTAAGCTTTCTATAACTACTGATGAGACTCTAATTATTTTCTAGAATTTTTTTCTTCCAATTTATAAATCTTATTCTACACTTTATTCCAAACTAAAATCATCTCATGAAGTGGTAGAGGGAAGGAAGGAATATCCCTTGTGGGTCCTTTAGTTTTTATAGTTATTTCCCTAGTTTCCCTCTGCATAGCTTTCATGGAAGCTTGTAATCCAGTATTCTGAGTTGTTAACTCATGTATACAAGTAGTTTGTTAACCAAGTAATGCATTTTTAATAGCAATATAATGTTGTAAATTATTAATATAATCATCTTTACCAATAATAGAATTTTTTAAATTATCAATTTGAGCATCCTTATTTACAATGCAATTATGTAAGGTGCTAAGTTCATGAGACTAGGAAAATAATTGATTGTGGATTCTAGTTTGTTCATTATTAATTATTGTGAAAAATTACTTATTGTGCTTAAACCTAAGAAATAGAATATTCAGATTGCATTTTAAAATTGGAAATGGTTTAGTCCTTACCTTATAGCATAAATTAGAGAAAATCCATCTCTATATGTTGTTGTCGAATGGTTTATTCATACAATAACAAGGTCATAACATGATGTAACTCATTATATTCATGAATAGGCTAAGGAGAAGATGAGGCTTCTTATATAAGTGGAGATTTTCCTTTGTCAACTATAGAGGGTAAGAGTATTTATTTTTCTTCAGCTTCAATTTATTGTGCAGGGGTTTCTTCAACTATCTATTCAACATCCATGACTTCTATGGGAGAACTTAAACTTCTCAAAATTTTAGCTTCCTATACATTACCTTCTTCCTCTTGGAGAATGGTGGATCCTTTTATAAAATGAATAAGAAGCCACAGGGTGTCACCACTGACCATAGTGAATTGACCATCACAAGTGAGATACCTCATGACCTAATATGGGAAATTATGCCATGATAGTGGAAGATTATCTCAAATGATTCCTCTAGCCATGCCCTGTGGGATTTTGGAAAACTTGAGATAGGGTTCATTATCATCAATGAACATTTGAATTAGGTTGATAAAACTCACTTTGTTAGTAAAAACCATACTTTCTTTAGGAATCCTGGAAAGTTAATTGATCACCAAGGAATCCATAGGAATATGCTCACCTCAGACTATAAAATGATCCTCATCAAAATTTTCTAAAAATTCCTAAATGATATTTTCTTGAAAAACCTAAAATAATTTCATAAAATTGAGCCATCCCACTATTTCAAAAATTACCCTAGTAGATTCATTCTTAGGAAATCTAGCTTTTACATTATGTAGATCTGAGTATTTATCGAAAGGTAAATAGTAATTGGTTGAGTATTTACAGGTTGATATTTACCGAGAGGTAAATATATTTAGTTAGTTAATATTTGGTAGTAATATTGTTATTAACAATATTATGTTATAGGTTAAAATATATATTATTGAGATATATTATTTATATTGTTATAAAAATATATCATAAATAGTTTTTGTTTAATCTCAATATCTTAGGGTGAGAGAATGTTGGAGAAATTATAGGAATGATATTCATATATACATGTAACACCTGAATGATTTTATTTATCAAGATAGTGTGAGAAATAATATTATGTGATTAAATTCTTTCTCTATGTATTTAGCTTCACTATATAAGTTAATTCTTTGTTAAATCTCTTAGAATACCTATCATTGGTATTAGAGTAGGTTTTTACATGTATTTTTAATGGAAGAATAAAAATATTAGGGGCAATGTAATTAAATTTGTTCACTATTTCCCTACTTATGAGAGTCATTATTAGTTGTGAGAATGAGATTATTTATTTAGATTCTTTAGCAAATTTTAGAGAAGTGCATGAAACACTATGTTATATATTATAGATTTAAATCTAAATGTGTAAGTGCTATAAAATTGGAGTTTAGAGTTTTTGAAATAAGTTGCATTGCAGTGAAGTACTTTGATAAACCAAAGTTGTGTGCATATCTTCTATAGTTATTGGATCTTAGACTTTCAAGAGTCATCCTCCATTAGATCAGACCTATACACAAGCATTATTCTAAATCCATATTCAATCCATTTTGAATGGCATCATATCTTTATATTCTATGATCCAAGTATAGCCACAACCATTTTCTATTAAATCCATATAGTGTTACAGATATGTTTTATTTTGATCAAAGTCATGTCCAATATGTAGGGTAGTCATTATTCATTTCAAACAAATTTGAAACATTTTATTCCTATCATTTTAATTTCACTAGACCTGTGTTTGGTTTGAATGATATCCTTATTCTTTCATCATAATTGCACCAAGAATGTGTTATGGCTTTTATGGCTTATGGGCTTCATCTTGGTTTCATATACTTTGTTACAATTTGGTTTCAGTGTTAAATAAAGCACATCAAGCTTCCTACACGAGCTTGTCCTATCTCTACACTCACCTATTAGTGAGAAAATTACATCTAAACCTACACGCATAAAGATATTTAACATAAACTATGTGATATATTTCTTCTACACCTTGAATGAAAATATAAGGTTAAAAATATTTTAAAATAATTTGTTTTGTTAATTTTTAAAGGTTTGGTTTGAGCCTATAGTTTATGAAGTTTGGGTTAGATTTCAATAGTGTGTCAAAGTCTTTTATATGATTTTATTTGTTTAGTCTATGTTCTACGTTAATAAGGTTAGGTCCTTATAGTTTTCTAATGAGCCACAAAATCTATTATCAAGTCTTTTTGAGTCATAATTTTTCATGTCAATTTTACTTTTATTTCAAAAGATTATTGTCAAAAAAAATTCAAAATTTTAAAGTCATTATTGCATCCATAAAGTATATTGATTCATTGATTCAAGATTCATATTTTACGTGTGTCATCATTTTTCAAAAAGTCTAAATTGTAAAAATACAACAATTGTCTTACTAGATGCATTATCATTTGTATGCAATGTCCTATGGAATTGTATTGTTTTACATTGAGGGGGGAAGTACACCCAATGAAAAAACAATTATGCTTCATCGATAAATTTGCTAAGTGAAAATTATAATATTGGAGGATAGTGGATACACAGAGGATGAGAGTCTTTCAGTGACCTCTCATTAGTCACCAACGATAGGGCCACACTAATGTTTTGGTGACATATATAGTATGGTGTGTTTTTCATTTTTGTTGTGTGTTTGTGAAATAAGAATAGAAGAATATGCGTATTCAAGATATGTAATTTGTGTGCAACTTCAAAACATGATTCCTTGATGTGATTGTGAAAGGATAGAAAACACCAACGTAAGTCAGTTCATGGATATTGAAAAGGTTTATGGTAAAGATATAGAAAACCATAGGAGGTGAACATTATTTTGGCAATAGTTAGGAGTAGCTATTACAGAGATCTCATTATTGCCTTACTTCTTTATGGAGATGACCCTCAGTGACACATCCATTATAGTCACACAAAGTAAATGTGGGATGCATTTTTTTGCATAATAATGGTCATGTGCATCAAGATTACATTAGTAATATGTAGAACTAAGAGTATGTTATGGCATATATTTATATTCATGCTAATTATTGGAGGTAGATGGTGTTCCTATTCATGTCAAGGTTTGTGGTAAACCTATAAAACCATGGGAGGAGTGAGGCTCTCTTTGTATCAAGGTCATGAGTCAAATATGGCATGCTAAAATGGGTGAACACACTGTAGATAAAAGTGTGAATGTTTTTACACCATGAAAAAACTATGGGGGGGGGGTATGTTTAGAAATATAGCTTTTACATTGTGTAGATATGATTATTCATCAAAAGTTAAATATTAACTGATAGAGTATTTATAGGTTGATATTTATTGAGAGGGAAATATATTTAGTTAATATTTAATAGTAATATTTTTATTAACAATATTATGATATAAGTTAGAATATATATTGTTTATATTGTTATAACAATATATCATAAATAGTGTTTGCTTAATCCTAGGATTTTGGGGTGAGATAATGTTGGAGAAATTATAAGAATATCATTCTTATATACATGTAACACCTAAATGATTTTATTTATCTAGATAGTGTGAGAAATAATATTATGTCATTAAATTATTTATCTATATATTTGGATTCACTATATGAGTTAATTATATGTTAAATCTCTTAAAATCCCTATCATTCATCTTATAACAATAGTTCTACTAAATCTTGTTCACTTTTCTTCTTACCTCCCATCTTTAGATCTATTTATAAAGGGGTATCATGAAATTATAACAAAAATTGGGATGTGATGCATTAATTAATAGTAAATAAAGGGGTATCATGAAATTATAACAAAAAATATGGCTAAGTACTTTAGAGCATGTGAATTTTTAATGAGAAAGCATTTTTAGGGTTAATATCAATGATGTGGCATGAGGAATCACACTTGGAAACACTTGAAATAATATTCACAATGATTTTCACATCATGTCATATATTTTGAAAAGGCATTTTAGAATAACTTCACATCAAATCTTGAAATTCATAGATGGTATCGGCCTCAGTCACTTCCACATGGCATCAAAAGAACTTATCCATATTGAAAAGTGTTGTTTACTTAATGGTCATACATGCATAACATAAAATAGAAAATGCCTAACCTATTAGGAAGGAAGTATAACTATACCTCTATTATAAGGATCCATGCTTATCTCTTGAAGTTGAATGTATCCTACAAGGATAAACAATTTTGAGAAGATAAGTTAGCTGACAAGATAATAGTTCATGTAAATTATAGAAGTTTCTTTTGAAAAGTATAATTTTTTATTTTCACTCTTCAGTAAATTATATATATATATATATATATATATTTTCATTTTTCCTATTTTTTTGAATTTAAAAATAGAGGAGAATTTCCATTTACTTGTTTTCATCACTACTCCTTATTGTATGTTTTTTACAAAGATTATTCGGACTTAGTGGAAAAACTAGGTTCTTCCACAAGGTCATTATAATCTTGATTCTATTCAATAAATTATTCACTACTGAGAGGTCTTCTATATACTTTAAGTCTTTGACCATTGACCAAAAGAGGCCTTTGGTCACCATCAATTGGTTTAAGTTGGACAGAGCCATATCTATTAATAGTTTTGATCAGGGATGGCCCCAACCATCTTGTTAGAGCTTAAATTTGAAATACTAAAATTTAGAATCAAATAGAATCTTCCAATCACCTTATTAATACTATTTTTATCTGATATGAGTATCATTTCACTACTTTCTCTACTTCTAGATCATGTTGTTTTGAGTGACTACGTCCATTCTTAGTTCATCCAACCCATTTAGTTTTATGATTCTTTCCTTCTATCCTTCATCAAGATAAATTATTGTATTAGATATTGTCTTTAATGTTTGTAGTTCAAACTCTATTAACAACAAAAGTTTCCTTCCAAAAATAATTTCATATGGATATAATCCTTTGGTAGTCTTCCATGTTGTATTATATGCCCAAACTATTTTAGGTAATCTATCTACCCAATCTTTTTTGCTAATGTTCACCATTTTAGTTAGAATTTTTTCAAGTTCTCAATTAGTGACCTCCACATGCCCATTAGTTTGAGGGTGATTTGGTGAGGATTTTTGGTGATTGATTTGATACAATTATATGAAAGTCTTGATCATGTTAGACATGAATTTGGGTCCTTGATTAGAAACAATAGAATTTAGGGGATCCAAATCTCAACATGATCCTATGATATAGGAAATTATTAACCATTTCTTCCCTATCAAATGTGAGTGTCTGCACTTTAGCCCACTTAATAACATAATCATTAAATACTAATAAATACTCCTTTACTTGAGAAGGTGGGTTGATTGGTCCAAAAAAATCTAAATCCCATTCCTCAAATGGTTCTAAAACTATTTAAGGATAAAGAGGAATTTTTGAGGATAGAGTAGGATTAGCCATCCTTTATCAAGGATCACATTGACATACAAACCTTTTTATAGTCTTATAAAGAGATGGTCAATAATAACCTATACCAAGAATATATTGAGCATGGTCATTGATGTCTTAGGTTGTCATTGATGTCAATAAGCACATAGGTCATAGTGCATTAATGAAAAATAAGTTGTGTTTGATATCTTGGAGAGTATATGGTATATGTGCAAGTTAATGAGGACAAATAAGAGGTTGTGAGGCATCCATATATGTCTTGGTGAAATTTTGATGTGTCATTTGACCATTTGGAGATAGAAGAATGCATCCTCTAACCTAAGGAACATACCATTGTAGACCATCACAAAGTTATGAATGAACTAAGAATTTTATGAATTTATTATAGGTATTTAAAAAGTCAACTGTGGTCAAGATAAAATATGGAGATATTGTTCTTAGTTCCAAGATCACTCCTTACAAATTTGGTGTCTTGAAGTATTTCATAGCTCAAATTATAAGCCTCCAAGGTTGATCTAGTAGATTATGATGTGATAGAGACCATTAAGTTTAAGCTTCAGGAAATAGCTATTGGTATTAAAAAAATATAGTCATTGGGATTCAAATTCAAACTAATTATGTGTATTCATAAGAGACCAGTAAGTAAACAACTGTTTGTAGAAGTTAATTTATCAAGAATTTTGGTATGATATAAAAATAAAATTTGTTATATAAAGATAATAAGAACCTCAAGGTGGTGTAATTTCTTAACTATCCATACAAGGGCATTTACTTCAAGTCAAAGTCAAAGTTTTTGATCCTGTTAAAAACCAGAAAAAATAGGGAGCAAAGAAAATACATGTAGAGACCAAAATATTGATAATTTTGGCTTGGTATAAAAAAATAATATGAATTATACTCCTTAATAAACAACATCCAAGTGGAATTTTTTCATGAAATTTAGTATAAGTTAACTTATTTCATGTCAAATTTGACTATGTTTTTTAGTGGGTAGGTATATTTGAGTGAGATTCTTCAAAGAATGTTCTTAAAACCTTTTGCTCTGAGTTGTGGTATCTGAAGCACATGGTTTTGTTTTTTGGGACTTTTATGTATTATCCATGTTTTTTTTAAGTTTTTAAGTCATTGAAAATAGTAAAAATGGTGTCCAAAAAATGACCTATCTGAGTGAGTTGGGATAGTGAGGATGTATGTTTTAGAGATTGATCTATATTTTCCACATTTGATATTAGACATCTATATATTAATGTTTGAAGATATGAAAATGATATTAAAATATATTTTTAATGAATTATAATTTTATGGAAGTGTTTTTATAGGTGTTGGAATTCATGTTCACCATGACTGGTTTTCAAGGTACATTGACTATTCCAAGTATGCAAGATGAAGTGAAGTGTTTGAGACTCTATGATATAATTTGATGTATCCATTAATCATGATGTTTTTTTAGTACTATTTAACCTATAAATTATTTATTTAATGTTTATAATCTATTTAAGTAGTTTAGATATGAAATCTAAAATGGTTTATCTAGCTAAGTATGCACTGTGAAAGAGTAGCTTAAGAAATTGATTTGTAAGATCAATGGATGATACCATAACAAGTGATATATATATATATATATATATATATATATATATATATATATATATATATATATATATATATATATATATATATATATATAAATACACACACACACACACACACATATATATATACATATACATATATATATATACACATATATATACATATATATATATATATACATATATATATATACACATATATATATAAATATATATACACACATATATATATATATATATACATATATATATATATATACATATACATATATATACATACATATATATGTGTATACACACACACACACACACACACACACACACACACACACACACACACACACACACACACACACACACACACACACACACACACACACACACATCACTTGTTATGGTATCATAGGAAGATTACATATTAACTATTCATTTGAAATATAAGTCATGAAATTTATCTTACATGAGCTAAAGACAACATGTTTCAAGACTATGTTTTCAGGGTCTTTGATAGTTTTCTGTGTTACTGAGAAAGATGTTTCTGAGTTATTTTCCCTAATATGGAAGTGTAAAAATCATGGTATTTTGTTATATATATTATATAAGATATAAATAATTAATTTTTAGTGTTTCAAAGTACATATTAAAGTGTTGGTAATCAAATATTCTTGACTATGTTTTGGAGCGCAGAGGCAATTCTGAGTAGTCATTTCACAGAGCTAAGTTTGGAGTGTTCTGGACAGTGCTGAAGAATATATTAAATATTAATATGTTTTATATGTATAAAATTATTGTTTTAATGTTTTTATATTTATTATAAGTCCCAATTCAATTATATAGATTTAAATATTCTTGACTATACATTGGTAATGTTTGACAATTCTGAGTGGTTATATTACAAGAGTGTGTTTGAGGTGTTTTCCCCTATTTGGTTATGTCCAATGGAAATGGTGATGAAAATTAGGTCATTATTTTTTATAAATGTATTTTAAATACATGGTTGTGTGGAATATTTGGTCACACGATTTATATATTCAAGGTAGTTTTTTTTTGTGTGTGAAGACCTAATTGCAAGTAGGCCTAATGACATGGTTCAAGGAGTAATTTTGAGTAAAACATGGTATGAACATATATTAATGATATAAGGGGTATATATGAGTTTTATGTGATAATTTTCATGTGTTTTTTGAATCTAAATATGTCTCAAGATGATCCAAGTGTAACGTGTGGTTTTGAAGGCTTAATTGTATTATGTCTCCTTAAGGCCTAATGGAGTTTTTTATCTATAGAAGTAATGACAAACCTATGTAATGTTTGTTTCATGTGTGAAAATTATTATATGACCAATTTAAATGGTAATATACTTTTTTAAACATTTTTTTCTAACCAAGGTGGGTAAGAACAAGAGTCTTGTATAAGTACAAGGCAAAATAGGCCTATTTGGGCTCGTTGAGGAGATGAGAGAATAAGAAAATAAGAGAAGAGAAGAAGAGGGTGTGTGTCATAATTAAAATTATGTAAATAATTTTGAATATATTTATATAACATTATAGGTTCATCCACTAGAAGTGAAGAACAAAGTTATACTTGAGATCAAGGGTTCTAGACCTAGTATGAGCAAATAAGGGCAAGTTAAGCAATAAGTGTACAAGAAAGTAAAAGAACACCTTGAAGAGCAGAAGGAGGTCTTAGATATATTTATATGAAGGAATGATATTATAAATTAACATATAAAAGGATTCATAAGTGTGATTTTTAAGGTCAATTGACTTAATGAGCCTAGTAAGAGGCATGTTGAGCAAGAAAGCCTAAAAGGCTATTTGAGAGGGGTAAAAGGTTGAAGAGAGATGAAATAATTGATTATTAATTGAGAGAAAATTAGATAATTATCATATTTATATTCTAAGTTTATGATAGAGAGTGGAATATAGTTTGAGAAGAGTGAGATCTGAAGAAGAGGTCACCATCTGTTGGTTGACGAACAAGGTGTTGTGAAGGTAAACAAGTTGTCTTGGCTGAGTTGGTGTTTAAGTCAAGAGGGAATTAGATATGTCTTAAATGTTGGAGATTATATAATTAAATTTAAGTTTCTAGTTTGGTTCCATGTAAATTATGGTATTAGAGCCTCCTTACAAGTTGGATCTTGCTAAATACTAGTTGAGTGGGTACCTGACTAGGTAAGGGTTGGAACTCCTTATGGGGTTGGTACCTCACTAAATGTTTTATCCATTGATTATTGGACAATATTACAAGTGGTGTGTTAGTTTAGTTTAACCCCCATGATGTTTTTACACATATATCTTGTGTTCATATGATGTATTCTTATGTTTCATTCTTTTTATGGATATGCTTTCATGATGATATTACTAGATCAAGTTGATATGTGATTGAATGGCTACACAATGGTGAATGGAATTGTATGAAAATATTGGAAATTTATTCACCTTCCCCCACCACTCATTAGTTTTTGTTATTCTAACATAATCTTATGAATGGTCCTTTTTTTAATAATATCCTCCTCCTGGTTCACTATGACATGCTCGTATGATTTCAATTACTTCATCTTCTCTAACACACCTATGAAGTACATGATCAGGCCCAAATTTAAATAACATGACTTTAAACCATTTTAAATGAGAAATAGATCTAATTAGACATTTTATTTCTTTGTAAGTAAATAAATGAGGAAAATTCCTTATTGCCAAGTAATTTTCCATGTCTACAAACTATGGAAGTATGTAGATTTAGAGAACAACTATTCATCTAGAAAATAATCCTCCATAGGTTCATCTTAAACTATAGTGATCAATCTAGATAAAAAGTTAGAAAAAACATTATGCTTCCCAAGTCTGTATATGATGGTAATGTCAAATTATTACAATGGTAGCCATCTAATAATTACCCCACCTACTACTAGTTTATTCATTAAGTTCTTAATAACTAAATTATATGTATAGATAAATACATGATAACTATTAATGTAATGCCTAAGCTTGTTTATGACATAAAAAAAAATAATAAATTCTTTTTATGTGGTAGTGTATTTTTTCTTTGTGGGAGTAAGATTCTTGCTGATATAATAAATGACATACATTTTTCCTTCCTCAACTCTATGTCATAGGACAACCCCTAGTACATTATTAGAAGCATAAATATAGATATGAAAAGGCTTTTCCCAATTAGGTCCTTTAAAAATTCCAAAAGTCATGAGTTTGTTTTTAATGTCTCAAGAGCTTCTTAACACTTGTCATTCCATAAAAATTCACTATTTTTTGTTAGAAAGGAAAACACAGGTGTAATTATTTTGTTAAAATCTTCAATAAATCTTCTATAATATACTTCATGATCAAGAGAACACTTGAAAATCATTTGTGTTTGAATAATGGGGAGACTAGAAATTACCTCAATGTTTTTGAGATCCACTTTTATTTATTGAGAAGAGAAATGATGTCTTAAGACTATCCCTTCATCAACCATTATTATACACTTATCACGACTTAAAGATACTTGTTGTTATTCATATATAGTGAGTAATTTATCTAAATTTATTAAGGATTCATCAAATTTAGTGCCATGGATAGTGAATTCATCCATGTATACTTCCACAGAATCATTTTTTAGATCAAAAAATATGTCTAACATTGTTATATGAAAGGTAGCAGGTGTATTTCACAATCCAAAAGGAAGAACTGTATAAGAAAATGTTCCCCAAGGGTAGGTAAATGTGGTTTTATCTTGATATTGAGGGGATATTTTAATTTTATTATATCCATTAAACCCATCTCATAAAGAAAATTACTACTTTCATATCAAGTTATCCAAGACTTGATCAATAAAAGGCAAAGGAAAGTAATCTCTCATAGTGGCTTTATTCAGTTCCATGTAATCTAAAATGACTTAATTTATTATTTTTATTAGGTATGATGACTAGAGTTAAACCCATTTACTATCATATATGGGGTAAATAAAACCAACTTCCAATAGTTTTTATTTCTGTCTTTACAATTTATTTCAAGGCTAGGTTAATTTACCATTATGGTTGTCTAAATGGTCTAACATCTTTGGTGTAGATTTGATGGGTAAAGACATTGGGATGTATTGATTTCATATCACTATAATCCCAAGAAAATTATTTAGTGAGTCATACCCATACATCAAACACCTTACTTTCTTACTGGTCAGTTAACCAAATGTTGATATTTAATAATTTATGAGGATGGATTGTAATTTATTTAGTACCTAAAATAATGGAACTTATCTCCTTGTATTCACTCATTAAATAATTCAATGGACATGTATGTAGTTTTATCATGTGAAATATAGCTACATCCTTCTAAAAGGTTTCACTTTTAGAGAAAATATTGATCAATGGATAATAAAAATCATTTAAAAATGAATTATGTCCTTGAGCCTAGTCAACTATGGCTTGCTAGATATCTTGTAGACTAGATAACATGTTTGGAGAACTTATGACATTCTATTGGTTCTTAGTAATGAGTTTAAATTATTCCCATTCATGATCTTTGGATCATCTTTAGATCATCTTCATAACTGCATATTTTTGGAGCTAAGCTATTAGTCTTTGAAGATAGGTTGTCTTGGTCCAAATTTTTGTTATATGTTCATCAAACTCTTAGACATGTTATTTTATGGTAACCATGGATAAGGAAGACACACTATTATTATTTTGTTTAGGTTGATCCACCCATATCTATTTAAAAATATCTAATGAATGTCTCACAAGTAGATAAATGGAAATTTGTTTGGCATGAATTTCATTAGAAATGGTCATATTTACATATCTACAGTCAATTCATACTATGATTGTAGCTAACCAAAGTCTTCCAAGTATGATTGGATATCTTACCTTCTAAGGCTTAGGTTGATGGATCATCAAATCTATAGGGTATTCCCAAGATTCTATGGTGATTGGAACATTTTCTATGGTTCTTTCAGGCGTAGTAGTGGATTGATTTGTTATTTACAAGATTGTAGTGGTAGGCTGAAGCCCTATGAGGGATACATATTTTACTATTTTTATAGTCATTATGTTGATGGTAGCACCTAGATCTATATGCACATTTGGTATGGAACCGTTCCTAATTATGATAGTTAGCATGAGACTACTAGGGTCTCTGTATTTGGGTACAAGTATGTTTCTTACTAGTAAACCAACAATTTTTCCAGTTACCTAAATTATTTTAGGATATTATTTCTTCCTTCCTGGTGCTTTGATGCACAATAATTTAATGATTTGAATCAAATTAGGAATATCCTTAATGGCTCTCAATAGTGAAATGTCTATCTTCATCTCTCTTAATTCATGCATGAATTTATAATCTTCCATAGGTTTTTCTTCCTTACGTCTCTCAAGAAATGGAACAATAGGGGGATCTTGAATTGGGATTGGTGTGACTAGAATTGTGGTAGATTATACCTTGTCTTCATTTGGTTCTTAGATTACAAGTCACTCAAGAATGTTTTCATAATTAGAAATTTTAGTTATTTTAATGGGTGAATCTCCTACTACCTTTCCTAACCTAAGCTGAACATTATTACACTATCTAAACCACTTACAACACTACTTTCTTGATCAGCTCCATAAATAGGAGTATTTTGCTTATTTTTAGGATTTTCCACTGGTTGGGTAGGTAATTATGGTTGGTTAACCTATTGATAAATTATTGGTGGCTAAGGTTGTGAAGGAATCAAAGTCTGTTTGAGATGATCCTCTTGTAACAAGTCAATAAAAATGCATAAAATAAAAAAATTACAAAATGAACAAAAGTATTGAATAGATTATACTGATCATAGACTACTTCGAGGGGGAAATATCCTTTGAGAAAGATCAATAAAAATAATTTGTATATGCCTTCAATGGCCTCAACACTTATGTATATATGAACTCTAATATAAGAAACTACTACTTCCCATGAATGTGGGACAAAATGAAATGCTCACAGGATGACTTATAATGCATATGCATCCATAGAAACTTACTAAACTAAAAAAATAAAGAGAAGAGATATACTAGGTTCATAGCACACCCTCCCTCTTATAAAATGCTTTATCCTTAAAGCTTTAGATTTGGGAATTGGTGTTGAATCTAGAATAGTGGTTCCCATGTTACATCCTCTGGTTGTATTTCATGCCACTAAATTAAAACCTCAGTGATGGAACAGGAGAAAATATGGCATGTATGCCTATCCAATATTGACTCTGGTTCAAGAATAATGGATCTGTCATTATCAATCTTGGGTAAAATAGTCTACACTCTGGTGTTTGTGCCAAGAACTTTATTTAGAAAAGAGACATGAAAGATGGGGTGAACTTGGGAAGAAGGTGGGAGATCCAAATTATAAGCAATCAAACCAATCTTTTGAAGAGCCTTATAGGGCCCATAGAACATGGGTGCTAGCTTATGATTCCCTTTGAGTTTTAGGGAGGATTGTCTATAGGGTTATAGGTGAATAAAAACCATATCACCTACTTGAAAAGTGTGCTCAAAATAGTGTTGATTTACGTATTATTTCATTCAATTTTGTGCCATATGAAGATTTTACCATAGGGTACTAATGATCTAATCTTGAGTTTGGATAAGCATGTTGATCGCTTGAATTGATGAACTATTGAGGTTTTAGGGAAGGAGCACTAGTGGTGGTTGACCATAGACTATTTCATATGGAGTCATTTTTGTTGAAGTGTGGAAAGAGGTATTGTACCACCATTCAATGAGAGGGAGCCACTTTTCCCACTGATGTTGTTTTGAGGTGAATCAATAGGGGAATTTTTTAAAGCATTTATTAACAATCTTAGTCTAGCCATCTGTTTATGGATGATACCCATAACTCATCTTCAAACAAGTGTCAATATGTCAAAATATTTATATCCAAAAATGATTGGTGAAGGTTATATCATGATTTGAGATAATGGATGAAGAGATGCCATGAAGATGAAGAATCTAGTCCAAGAAAATATGTGTAATTATAGAGGCAGTATAGGGATGGCTGAGGGCACAAAAATGACTATATTAGGAGAGGTGATCAACCAAAACCAATATCACCATTTTCCCTCAAAATTTAGGGAGCTCCTTAATGAAATCCATAGAAATATCTATCAAAATCTTGGTAAGGATGGGAAAGATTTTGAGAAACCCAAGGATGAGTGTTGCTTCACCCTTATTACATTGGTAAGTATCACATTCAACCACCATTTATTGAATTATCTTTTTCATTCCCTTTCAAAATAAGTTACGTTATGTCCACTCATAATTTTTGAGAAACCTTGAGTGCCCTGTGGATGGAGAAGAATGGAGTTCATAGAATATAACCTGTTATAGATCTATGCTCTGGGGAAGCACTAGATGACCCTTGTATCATAGAGAAGCACCATTCTAAGAATAATGTGGTATAGTTGAGAGATTAGTGGCCAACTATTGAATGATTTGAGATAATGAGGATTCATTAACATACCCTTATTGTAAAGTGTCCAACAAATTTTGAATAGGCATGGCAATCGATAAAAAGGGAAGCTTGATCCATAAATGTCTGAGACAGAGCATCAACCATAATATTATCTTTACCCTTCTTGTAAATTATCTCATATTCATAACCCATGAGTTTAATGACCCATTTATATTGTGATGGAGTATAGAGACATTATTTTAGGAAATATTTTAGACTATGGTGATCATTTTTGACATAAAAATGATTACCCAATAGGTATGGCCATTACTTTTATACTACATGTAAAATGACCATCATTTCCTTCTCATAAGTAGAGAGCACTAAATTCTAACCAAATAGGGTTTTACTGGTGAAATCAATAGGGCATCCTTCTTGGAAGAGAACAACACCCAGTCCATTATCAAAAGCATCGCTCTTGATAGTGAAGGTCTTGGTAAAATTTAACATAGCTAGAACAGATGCAGTACACATACCTTGTTTCAATACTTCAAATACACACTTAAAAACTTATGTCCAAGTAAAATCATCCTTTTTCAACATAGTTGTCAATGGACCTGTAATCTTCTCATAATCCTTGACAAATTTTCAATAGTATTCAGTGAGCCCCATAAAACCATGGAGACTTTTGAGTGTCTGAGGATATGGCCAATTTGTCATAGCAGCTATGTTTTTAAGATCCACTCAAACCCTTTGGATTGAAATAATATACCAAAGATATTCCACTTCATCCTATCTAAAAGTAAATTCAGACTATTTTGCATAAAGATTATGGTCAAAGAGAAGTTGTATTATGAGATCTAGATGTTAGAGATGCTCAGACCATGTTTTACTATATATGAGGATATCATCGAAGAAGACCAAAATGAATTTCCATAGGTAGGGTAGGAATATTTTATTCATCAATGCCTATAATGTTGAAGGAGCATTAGTGGGGTGAAAGGACATGATCAAGCACTCATAGTGGCCATCATGTGTGCAAAAAGTTGTCTTAGGAATATCATCCTCATAAAGCTAGATCTGGTGATATCCAGAGCAAAGATCCAACTTGGAGAAAAAATGAGCACCATGAATCTCATCAATAATAGGGACTGGGAACTTATCCTTGATTTTGAGGTGATTAAGTACATGAAAATCAATGTAGAGATGCCATGACCCATATTTTTTTTGAACATGGAGAATTAGAGAAGAATATGGGTTGGTACTGGGGTAAATAATGCCTTGCTATAGTAGGTCTTGAATCAGCATCTAGATATCAATATTTTGCTAAAATGGGTAGAAATAAGGCCTAATGTTGGGAGGAATACTTCCTAGAAGGAGAAAAATATGGTGGTCCTTTAGTCATGAAGGTGACAATCTCATTGGTTGGCAAAGATATGTACATACTATTGCAGAATGGTTTGTAGGTTAGAAGTAGTGGAGACCATTGAGGGATGCATTTGAATAGAATGGAATTAAGTAATGACATCATGTGAATTCTTATTAAGAATATTTTATGTATGATGTGAATTTATGATGCTAAAATATTTGGGTTTTAATCTTTTTAATGTGTATTTTTGCCCATTATCTAAAAACTTCATCTAAAGTTTAGCAAAATCCTATAAGATGGGTCTAAGTGTACTTAACCACTGGGCTCCTAAAATAACATCACATCCACCTAAGGGCAAGGCAAACATGTTGGAGCACAAGTTATACTCTCCAATAGAGATAATCACATTACAACACTTCCCTTTGCAAGGTAATATACTCCCATTAGCAATCATGAATTCAAAGTTAGAGTAAGGATGGATAATATAATCAACCTATTTAGCAATCCAAGGGTCAATGAAGTTATGAGTGCTACCTAAATCAATGAGTATTATGAGAGGGAGATTCTTGAAGTAACCCTTGACCCTCATGGTTTGTGGGGTAGTGACTCCTACTAAGGCATGAGGATAGATCTCTAGTTGATCTTCTTGAGAAGTAGGTTCCATAATCAGTTGAGCTTCTTCTAGATCATTTGTTGTATATTGAACATATTCCCATTCTTCAGTTTTAGGTGGAGAGTTTACTGTAGAGTAATTTTCACTCTACGTCATATTTAATTTATTCTTTTAATCCAAGTGCTACAATTTTGATTCTTTGGGTGAAGGCGTGGAGTTTTAATGCAGAGGGCTGATTTGTTTTGACTAAGTGTCGGAGTGCAGCGGAAGCCGCCAAGCATCATTCTCTGGCCGTGGGACCATTTCTCCTTGTTTCCTTTGTTTCTTTTGCCTAAGTTTTAATCTCAAGCAGAGGTTGCCAAATGTCATCCTCTGATGCCTCCTAGACCATAAAGGGAATTTTCATGAATCAACTAAGTGTCCTCTCCTATATTTAATAGAATAAAGTGTCTATCTACCTGTTACAGTGAAATGGAGGGAAAATTAGCTGGAGTTAATTTGAGCAGATGAAACAGTTCATCAGGTAGATTTTTGGAGCCCCTAAAGCATTGAAAGCACTGTCTATTTATCCCCTAATAACGGAGGCAGAGTGGACAAGTATGCGGCCCAGTAGGTGATGGAATTTGAATTTCAGGTGTGGAGGAAGGTATCAGTCAGAAATCACCATGTCGCAGTGATGGGCAGCCACTCTTCTTTAGCATGGCCTTCTTGAGGCATTAATGGGCCGTCTGTTTGTCCCCTATGAGATAGGCCAAAATTTGAAATTGTGTGGGAAAGGGAGTGATGTAGGGAGACATTTGAGTCTATATAAGAAGAATTGTAAAATCAAAAAAAAAAAAGGGGGAATTCTCATAGTTTGGACTTCTTGTAATTTTGACCAATAATATCATTAGCTGTTATCTCAATTTTCTTGAGTTGTAAAGTTTATGTGATCATGCATGTTTCTGTGCCCTTTATGTGGCTAAATGAATTGAGGAAATTTGAGCTCCATGCCATGGTTGATGTTATCTGTGCTATTTGTAAGGTAGTCTACACTATAGATTTTCTAGTGTGGTGATTGGAAATGCCATTTGCTTCTATTCCATTTTCTAGAGTCTAAAGTTCTACATAACTGTGCGTGACTTCTGCACCTCTGATGTGAGTGGAGGATTCCATTAAGAAGATTGGACACTATGCCTTTGTTGACAATTCCTGTATCTCAGCAAAAGACTCCCCTGTGTTGAGCCTCTGTCTCTGTTATTCAATATTTTACATTGATCATGCACTTGTCTACTCTTAAATGTAATAGAATCACATAATAGTTTCACTATGATCAGGTTAGGATTAGGATTACTCTCAGGTGCATTACCATAGTTAGGTTCCAATTCCTACATTTTGCGTTTCTGTTTAGTCTCCTATCCCTTTTCCCCAACACCCAATACAAAAGAAGAGACCATCTTCTTTAAAATCTGGAGGTTGTTTTCAAGCTGCATTGTCCCATAGCTTGAAACTTCCCATTGTTGTTGATTAAGATCTAGCACCATTTTAAGACATCAACAGTTTTTGGCACACCTGGTGGGACCAGTCTTGAAGTTTCTTTCAAGGCCACATGAACCAGAGAGCTACAAGGAGCGTAGTTATACCTGTACCAAATATGGGAGCCCCTGCACCCCTAAGAAGTTATGCAATCTAGAATGTTGATGAAGAGGAGATAATTTCAGACTTTCTTCTCACTTTGCAAGATGGCCATGAATTGGTTACAGATGAAC
Organism: Torreya grandis; assembly: GCA_037957365.1. NCBI lineage: Eukaryota > Viridiplantae > Streptophyta > Pinopsida > Cupressales > Taxaceae > Torreya > Torreya grandis. Next base: position 839,441 of record JARHVA010003644.1, read on the forward strand.
ATCATAGCACTGGGCCTCAATTACATATGCAGAGGGAATGTGCAGAATGATGGGCTAACGGTGATAAACCAACAGCCACTAATTTCTTGGTGAAGAGCACCAGTCCATGGGACCAACATCTGACAAGCTTCCAAGGACAAGTAGAGTACATATATGTTGGAAACATGTTTGATTCTGATCCGCTCAGATACAAGCCAAGCAAGGTGACAGGCAAGAGGAGCAAGTCACCAAATCTCTTTTTCTTTCAGCCACTATAAGTCTTCTTGCCATGAAGGGGACTTCAAAAATATTCTTTTTGATCCAAGAGGGAGGCAAATATACCTGGTTAGCTGTATATAATAGTTTTCTTTCAGTATTGTTGCTCTATTTTCCCATTTTTCTTTTAAATAAGTGTTCTTTGAGCACATGGCTGCATAGCAGGAGTCAGGTTCTTTTTGAGCAAGCTCAAAAGTCTTGGTGGTTGCCAATAACTGTAGAGTAATTTTCACTCTACATCATATTTAATTTATTCTTTTGATCCAAGTGCTACAATTTTGATTCTTCGGGTGAAGCCGTGGAGTTTTAATGCAGAGGGCCGATTTGTTTTGACTAAGTGTTAGAGTGCAACGGAAGTCGCCAAGCGTCATTCTCTGGCCATGGGACCGTTTCTCCTTCTTGTTTCCTTTGTTTCTTTTGCCTAAGTTTTGATCTCAAGCAGAGGTTGCCAAGTGTCATCCTCTGATGCCTCCTAGACCATAAAGGGAATTTTTATGAATCATCTAAGTGTCCTCTCCTATATCTAATAGAATAAAGTGTCTATCTACCTGTTACAGTGAAATGGAGGGAAAATCAGCTAGAGTTAATTCGAGTAGATGAAATAGTTCATCACGTAGATTTTTGGAGCCCCTAAAGCATTAAAAGCACCGTCTATTTGTCCCCTAATAGTGGAGGTAGAGTGGACAGGTGTGCGGCCCAGTAGGTGATGGAATTTGAATTTCAGGCATGGAGGAAGGTACCAATCAGAAATCACCATGCCACAGTGATGGGTAGCCGCTCTTCTTCAGCATGGCCTTCTCGAGGCATTAATGGGCCATCTGTTTGTCCCCTGTGAGTTAGGCCAAAATTTGAAATTGTGTGGGAAAGGTAGTGATGTAGGGAGACATTTGAGTCTATATAAGAAGAATTGTAAAATTAGAAAAAAAGAGGGGGAATTCTCATAGTTTGGACTTCTTGTAATTTTGACCAATAATATCATTAGCTCTTGTCTCAATTTTCTTGAGTTGTAAAGTTTATGTGATCGTGCATGTTTCTGTGCCCTTTATGTGGCTGAATGAATTGAGGAAATTTGAGCTCCATGCCATGGTTGATGTTATCTGTGTTGTTTGCAAGGTATTCTACACTGTAGATTTTCTAGTGTGGTGATTGGAAATGCCATTTGCTTCTATTCCATTTTTTGGAGTCTAAAGTTCTACATAACTGTGCGTGACTTTTGAGCCTCTGATGTGAGTGGAGGATTCCATTAAGAAGATTGGACACTATGCCTTTGTTGACAATTCCTGTATCTCAGCAAAAGACTCCCTTGTGTTGAGCCTCTGTCTCTGTTATTCAATTTTTTACATTGATCATGCACTTGTCTGCTCTTAAATGTAATAAAATCACATAATAGTTTCACTGTGCTCAAGTTAGGATTAGGATTACTCTCAGGCACATCACCATAGTTAGGTTTCAATTCTTGCATTTTGCGTTTCTATTTAGTCTCCTATCCCTTTTCCCCAACACCCAATACAAAAGAAGAGACCAGCTTCTTTAAAATCTCGAGGTTGTTTTCAAGCCGCATTGTCCCACAGCTTGAAACTTCCCATTGTTATTTATTAAGATCTAGCACCATTTTAAGACATCAACATTTACATCTAATACATATATATTTTTCTCAACACATTAATGTCCTCAAGTGAATTTATCATCATAGTTATAAGATAATCCTTTTTCTCTATGGGCTTGCATCTTTGCTTCAGTCAAACACTTGATGAGAGTGGTTCTAGGGGCTGACATTATTTTAGATAATTATGGAGTTATATGTTTGAATGGAACAAAATTATATTTGAATCATTGTTGAGTTGTGATATTTTCTTCTACCAACTTAGCCAAACCTAAGGCTTCCATCATTGTGTTAGGTCAAAAAAATTTGATCTCAGATCAAATTTCATCCATCAGTCCACTAACAAAGCAACTCCTAAAGAATTCATTAGACAATCCCTCTATGTGATTGGATAGTTTTTAAAATTTAATTTTATATTCTCTCATTATTATTATTTGGAAAATTTTAGTGAGTGCTCCATTGAAGTCATCAAAAGTAGTAGGGCTAAACCATTTCAAAATGAGGGTGTAAAAATTGGTCCATATGGGTTCATCATGAGCATTGATATACCAATGATACCATTGAAGGGATTCAAGTTCTAAGTGAAATGATGCATGTGGAACCTTATTGGTATCAAAAGTATTATGAAAATTAAAATATTATTCTACCTTGTAGATCCATCTAGTTGGATCTGCACCATTAAATTGGGGAAAATTAAGCATTAACCCATGATAATTATTATTAGAAGAAAATGTAGTGTCTGAAGAAGACTCTAGATGTCTTTTGGTGTTCATGGTGGTATGTTGAATATTGAGGCCAAAATATTTTTCATCAAGATCTTTGATGTGGGATTTGAGGGCAGCAATTTCATCTTCCATGTTTTTTTCTCTTGTTTGGGTTACTACCATAACCTGAGTAACAAATTTTTTTTGCAATGGATAGGCAAACTAAACTTAAGACACATTTAGTAAGGAAGGTTTTGAATTTGGGTGAAAATGAAAGGGGTAAAGGTGTTTTTAATGATTTTTTTGTAGAGTGGGAGTATGATTGATGAATGTAAGGACAATTTTAGGAGTGAAAATGAAAAAACTAGAAAATTAGTCAAAGAGAGATAAAGGAGTAGAAAGAGACTTTGAACATAGTGGATATTTTTTGAGGCAAATGTAAAAAAATAGAAGTTATGGCAAAACCTCAAAAAGGGAAAATTGAGATTTGTAGGAATTAGGAATGAAATTGGGATATGGGACCTCAAGGAAGAAAATATAAGGAGTGAAATTTTAGATGTTTGGATAAAGTTTGAGGATAAATGGGGCTACAGATGGAGAGATATTGCAAAAAAATGAAAAATATTTTATTTTATTTTCTTCTATTTCTATTTCTATCTAATGATAAGTTCTCTGAGAGTATACTGAGACTCTATGGATAGTTGGAAAATTCTAAGTTCTATCAAATATCTACATGTAAGTCCTCTAACAGTCTATGGATACTTTACTGATTGATTATGTGAAGTCTGTTAGAAATATTTTGAAAATGATAGATATGGGCCCTAAGTTTCAATGGATACCTAAGGGTTTTAAAATTTTCAATCTAACCACCATTTCCATCTAAGAGAGTACCGCTCTCCATAAATTTGTTTTCCATGGATTTATCTTTTTATGACAACTCTTAGTTTTCCTCACATATGGGAACTACTCAATTAGGAAGGGGTCATTGCCCATTTCACTAGTAGGTCCTCTCAATGGGCCAACTACTTTAGGGTTCCTATGGTACTCCTCACAATGACCTTGAGGGATTTCACCCAAGCACTTACCATATTTATGCAGTCAAGTTTTTACCTTGATCTGAAATAGATTATTGTGTTATAGAAAAATAATAAATAAATTATGTAGTAGAATATATTGATTTCTAAAAATGTATTAAGTAGAAGAATAGAGTGAATACTTTTTAAAGAATAGAGTGAATACTTTTTAAAGAAAAAATTGGCCCTGGAAAGTGATTTGATACTAGATGAGAGGATGCTCCTATAACAAGTCAATAAAAATTCATAAAATAACAAAATTATGAAATGAATAGAAGTAATAAATAGATTATATTAATCACATACCACTTTGAGGGAACAACCTATTTTGAGCAATCTCAATACAAATAATTCATGGATGCCTTCAATGGCCTCAACACTTGCTTATATATGAACTCTAATGTAAGCAAATACTACTTTCCATGAATGTGGGATAAAACAAAATGCTCACAGGATGACTTACAAAGCATATGTGTCCATAGAAACTTACTAAACTAATAAAGTGAAGAGAAGAGATATCCTAGGTTCATAACACTATTATGGAGGGAACCTTATTTGTGTTTGGTATTGTTAATTTGGCCATTGAGATGCTGACTATTATATCCAATGTAGTTGTTAGTTTTTCTACTATGCCTAGAGTTATGAAGGATTTTAAGTCATCCCCCACATATATGGCATCCATTATTAAGTACTCCATAGTTGTGTTTGTGGTGTTGGTCCCCACATTGGTGGTGTGACTTGTCTATCCCATGGTGCCATCCTGGGATTGGGGGAAATTGTAGACCAAATTGATTTTAAAGCTAAGAGTATTGTTTTCCTTGTCTTTGGATAAATTTCACCTCTCAACTACATGTACTGATTGTTTTACTTGGTTTCTCATGGTAAGGAAGATGTTTAAATTTTTTGGTGTCATGGTCTAGGATACAAATACCAAATACCTATGTTTTCTCTAAAGGATAATCTTTTACTACATGTTTGAGTCTACATTTAAGACAATATATTGAGAACTATTCAGTGTTGGTGGCATTAGCTTTTGATTTGAAACCATCGGATGTGGATGTCAAATGCAATAGAATATCTATTTTTAAATTATCAAATTTTTCCATTAATTAGCCAATTTTAGGTGATTTTCCTAACCATGATTTCCTTTTATAAGGTCTTTTCCTAGAATAGTTAATACATAATGCTAAAATTTGATGAAATATTAACTTATTATTTCATATTAGATTCAAAGCATCAAGTGATCACCATCTAGGCCTTTATGAAAGACTATCTTGATGACCTACTCTATGAGCTGGTAAATACTTTGTTTATGGGCAAATAAAAACCTATCAATTTAATCTTCTAAAGTTTCATCTTTGTTTTGTTTGATTTTGAAAAAATCTTATTTTCATTCTCTGACTCAACAATAATATTGATATTTATAAAAAAATGTAGTTTCCATTTCTTCCCAAGTTCTTATAGAATTACCCTTAAGGCCCATGAACCATCTCATGGCTATGTCCTTAAGTTTAGATGGAAATAACTTTAACTTTTGATTGTTAGTGACATAGTCATATGTTTGGTAGAGAACCTAAAATTCAAAGAGGAACTGATCTGGATCCTCTAAGGATTTACCTCTAAAAGTAGGTAAAATAGATGGTGAGATATTTTTCATAGAGGCTATGTCATCAGGACTTAAATTGACTGGATAGGAAAAATTTATATCTTTTTGAGGCTATCGATCTAGGTTTTCTACATGTGCATGTTCATCTCCCATATTTTCTTCCCAACTTTGGTTATCAATCCAATTTAATTTTTCATCTAGGGTTTTCAGCTTATGATTTATCTTAGGAGAATAATCTTTGTTGGTGATTAAATCTTCTTCTTGTATAGCTTGTGGATCAAATTTGACTATTCCAAAAAAGGGATTCTCAGGATCGATTCTCCCTATAGGGTAAGATTCCCTAAATAGAATTATTTTTGTAGGATTTGTTTATGAGGATGAACCTTTTTTAAGAGAGGAATCATAAAAAAAATTGGATATGGATTTCAATTTCCTTTCTTTCACTTTCTAATATTTCTAGCAAGGATAAAATCCTCTCTTCATTTGGATTTATTTAGGATCCTTTAGAGATAAACCATTCTTGGAAATCTCTTGGGCGGTTCATAAATATAAAGAGTCCTTGATTTTTTTTGTGTTTTTTGGGTATATTACTATTTTTGAGTTTTTCTTGTATAAATCTAATTTAGGATCTCACTAACACTTGTTAATCACTGATTAATATGTCCCTAGTAATGATGCCAAAAATGATAGGCTATCGGTATACCTCTGATTTAACCAATCAATGGATTGGTGTCATTTTCTATCTAGGCCAGTGTCTAAGGCTATATGCAATGAGATGTTAGATATTTGACTTTATAGCTCATTGTTTGGTTGGGGGGGTTACTCTATTACTGATATCTAAATCCTAAAGACAACAAATAAGATTCTAATTCTATGTTGTATAAAATTAAATATAGAAATTTTTGTTTAATAAAGATCTCATATGGCATTCCTTGTTAAAAGAATTCTTTCATTCACACCATCAACATCCAAAACATAAACACATAGCATAAGACACTATAATATTCTCGCTCAACTTGCCCAAATTGGTAGGATAGTGTGGTATTTTAGTTTATGAGAATGTTGATTGACTATTATCATCTAGAATGCCTCTTGATGTATTCTGAATATGGGGATGAGTTAACAAACTTTGCATCTTATGAAATTTAAAAGACACACTTTACAAAAAGAAAACTCACTTGTATAGAACTGAAACAAGATTTTCATTTAATGAAAACACACTTGTATTAAAAATGAAATCACACTTTGCATTGGAAGGGAAATCACACTTGCATTGGAATGGAAATTAAACTTTACATTAGAAGGTAAATCACACTTATGTTAAAAGGGAAATCACACTTTGCAGTAAAATGAATTATACCTAAATTAAAGAAATATACTTTTAAACTATAAATTGAATATACCTTGTCTTAATCTTTAGAGAGAAGTGTGCCCTTGTTCCTTCCTCTAAACATGATCAAATTTTACTCACTAAAGAAAAGGAATGATAAACTTTATTTCATTATCAAAAAAGAATATATACAAATGTGAAAAATTACAATTGAATGTTTCTTCTCTCTATTATGTTTTCTATTTTTTTATTGATTTTCTATTTTCTATTTTTTTAGAATGAGAAGGAGACATGTATTTAAAGCACATCTCAATGACTATAATTAGAATACAAAATATGGTGATCTAAATAGTCAAATCCACTTATTCAAAATGGAAGATCTAGGAATCAGATCTCACGCTTATAGGGAGGAGTTAGAACTAATTCAACTAAAAATAGATTGAGTATAACTAACATATACTTGAAGAGATTATGTTTGGTTTGAAAAATAAAAATAAATTTATATATGGATCGTTTTAGGTCATTACTATGAATAACAATGTCTAAAAGAAGATATCTAAATAAGTAAAATCTATATATATATATATATATATATATATATAGTTACTATATTGATCTTCAAGGTATGGATGGATGTCTTCAAAGTGTAGTTAGGTGTCTTTAAAGCATGACTAGACAGGTCTTCAGAGCATCTTTGTAGTTTTAGATCTTCAGATCTTGACTAAGGATCTTCAGATCTCAATGTGTTATTTATCGAGTCTTCACAACTATTACCAAAAATGGTTGCAAAAATTGTTGATGACTTCTCAAAATGATCCTACCATAGCAATGTATCTCTATATACAAAACTATACTCATTTCATCAAAGTTAGACATGAATAACAAGATAGATAATCAATAATGTATCACATATGCACAAAAGATAATTACACTCCTTTCATACCTAGATGAGACCTTAACTATTAAATTTAATGCAATATATAGCCAAAAGGTAACACTTATGGATAATTTATATGATATATAATGAGATATATAGAATTAATCACTTGGACCAACAAGAGTCAACAATGCCATTAGACAAGTTTGAAAATGATGAGGTGATATGCAACTTTTTGTGATTGAGGAATCACATTCCTCTTGGAGATCATAAGAAAGGATTTTATTTTATATTGGATCCTACCACCTATTTTGGAGAGTGGGTGAAATTCCTTGGCCAAAAATAAAAATAAAATCAAACATTGAGGTCTAAAAGTGAAAACCTCTTTTAGGCACTTTCTAACTAGGTTAAAAGTAAAGAGAAATGATAGTCTCTTAGTGAAAAATTGATTTTCAGTGCCATTAGATAAGGATGTCCACCCATATTCCTATGAATCATAAAAGACCTATAGTTCAAATCTTATTTATGGATCATATATTAGTATCAAGGAGTGGAAATATTTTTTAGATTATTCAAGAGTTCCCTAGGGTATTTATTTCATGTCCTTTACCATCATTAGGAGATTCTAATTCATCCTACTTGGGAGAATTAGACAAGCCAGTCTAGTTGGAGGACTTTGCCATTGCCAAATAGTTTACCTCTTTGTCAGCTATGTTGTAAGATGGTTCTACACTTATTGTAGAGGGTGATTCAGAGGTTTATATTTGGAATCCAAAGGACCTAAAGTGGATCAAATTAGGTGCATCCCTCACTGAGGAGGAACTTGAAGTTTTACATCCATTCTAAGGGAGTTTGTTAACATATTTTCATGAGATTATTTGAAAATATTAGGTTTAGACCTCACCTTGGTTATAAACCATCTTGTTATACATTTTAATGCCAAACCCATTAAATATAAACTACATAAAATGTATCCTCGTATTGATGTGCTAGTTAAGACAAAGTCGGACAAACTCTTAGACATGAAATGCATCAGGTTAATTAACTATTTACAATGGATTTTAAAAATTGTGCCAATGAGAAAGAATCTAGGTATCAAAATTTTCATTGATTTTAGGGATATCAACAAATCTTGCCCAAAGTATTATTTTCCTCTATCTATCATTGACATGATTATTGACTCAATAGTTGGATATGAAATATTTTATCTTATGGATGGATTTTCAAGATATAAATAGATTAGGATTACATTGAAAGACCAACAAAAAAAAGTGTTTACCACTCTATGGGTAATGTTTTATTATTAAATGATTTCATTTGAACTTAATAATATCATAACCACTTATCAATGAGTCATGACATTGATTTTACATGATATGATGCATGACATCATTGATGACTATGTTGATAACATCCTATTAGGTGTGAAGTAACTATTCATAGCAATTATTAATTAATCACTATTCATAGACACTATTTATCAAGATGTGGCATGATGGTTATGTGGATGGTTAGTGATATGGTTGATTGGTAATGTGGTATGGGACCATGGAGGCTCTCTCACATGTGATTAGGTTAATGTGATGGGAATGGGGCATAAAACTCCACCAAGGCACATATGTTTTGTCCTTGGTAGTCACATAAGTTTTTCATGTGGTAAAAAAGAAAAAGGGTTAGGTATGGGTTAAATTTCTAAGGGACCAAATGGTTCACATGTGTGGATAAAGTCAAAAGGTAATTGTAACACCTTTTGGAATTTGGTGTGTACATGGAAGAAGAAGACGAGTTTACTATTATTTATTTTCCTCACATGTGGAGTGGGAGATAATGTTTGGAGTCACATATAAGTGGCTTAGATCTTATCCAAAGTGGATGGTCCACTTTGTTTACCTTTTACATGAAAAGAAACATTTTACTATTGATCACTAGTGCCCAGATGGAATGTGATGGATTTACTGGTCCACCTATGATATTAATCTCTCTCTTCTTTATCTTGCTGTAAAATGCATAAATATGCATAATATATCTATTATGATTCATCTCATTATATGATCCAAGCAAGATTATGCTTACATGCTTGAAGGTGAGATCTTGGAGGCATTGTTATGCTTGATTCACAACCTGAATACTTCAGGTGTAATAATTGAATGCTTAGTTTTAAGAATCGAAAGATTTATTATAGGAGTTGTTTTGGAAGAAGAATTGATGAGATTAATATGAATTCTATAAGCTACAATTTTTCCCATTATTTTTTCCCTTGAATTTAGCAAGGGTTTCCACATAATATATGTGTGATGTGTTTCCCTTTTATCTCAATGTTTTGTAGATTATTTTATACATTTATTTACTTGCATAGTAGTATATAACTAATTAATCTAGCATGTAGTATCAAAGCTTTTATTCCTAACAATTGGTATCAAAGCTATGGTGAAAAACTCCATGTGGGAGTGTTTTCTATTGTTGGATGGTTTGTGCAAGTGGAATCTACAATGATAGAAGGAGAGACCAAGTTCAAGAGAAGAAGAAAAAAATGTTTTGTTTTTGGTAGGTATCTCTCTCTAGAGCTATGGATGATCTATTGGGGCTAAATCAACAAGGCATGATTGAACCAATCTTAATGACTAAGTACAAGGGAACCTATGGTATTGGATTTAAAATACCTAGGAGTGACCGCGTATACTTTATTCACATTCTAACACCATAAACTAGTGAAGATGTTGTTGGAAGTGATGTAGTGTCTAATTAAAACATCTATGATGACATTTTCACCACAAATTTGTTTAACCCCTGTGTTGTTTGTACTATTAACCCTTTTCATCAACCTTTAACATTAACCCTTTATCAGGAATAATTGATATACTTGGACCAACAAGAGTCAACAATGCCATTAGATGTGTTTGAGAATGATGAGTCCATATGCAACTCTTTGAAATTAATTAATCACATTCCTTTTGGCTATCACAAGTAAATATTTTATGTTAGATTGGATCCTACCACCTATTTTAAAGAGTGGGTGAATTTCATTGGCCAAAAGCAAAAATAAAATCAAACATTGAGGCCTAAAAGTGAACACCTCTTTGAGGGATTTTATAACCAAGGTAAAAGTAAAGAGAAAGGCTAGTCTCTTGGAAAAAAATTATTTTTGGTGCCATTAGATGGGGATGTCCACCCCTCTTCCTAGGAAGCACAAGAGACCTATAGTCAAAATCTTATTTATGGATCAAATATTAGTATCAAGGAGTAGAAAGATTTTGTAGATTGTTCAAGAGTTCCCTAAGGTATTTATTTCATGGCCCTTACTAACATTAGGAGATTCTAATTCATCCTACTAGGGAAAATTAGACAAGCTAGTCTGGTTGGAGGACTTTGCCATTGCCAAGCAATTTACCTCCTTATCGACTATGTTAGAATATGGTTCCACACTTATTGTAGAGGGTGCTTCAAATGTTTATATTGAGAATCCAAAGGACCTAAAATGGATCAAATTAGGTACATCCCTCATTAAGGAGTAACTTAAAGTTTTTACATCCCTTCTAAGGGAGTTTGTTGACATATTTACATGGGCTTATTCGAACATGTTAGATTTGAAACCCACCTTGGTTGTACACCATCTCATTGTACATATAAATTACAAAAATAAAAGTTACATAAGATGGTGCATCCTCATATTACTATGATAGTTAAGAGAGAGTTGGAGGAAATCTTAGATGTGAGATGCATCATGCGAATCAACGATTTAGAGTGGATTTCAAACATTGTGCTAGTGAGTAAGAAGATAAAAGATATCAAAATATGCATTGATTTTATGGATATCAATAAAGCCTACCTAAAAGATGACTTTTCATCTGTCTAACATTGACATGATTATTGACTCAATGGATGGATGTGAAATGTTTTATGATGTAGGAGCATCTACATACATCTTCATGCAAGACATGGTTATGTTGGGATGCAAGTCATGTTTGAATTCAAATTCAAATTATTGTATTTTCCCTCAAAAAATGTTGTTAATGAGGAGTAATTGTAAAAGTAAAGGTATTAAAAAAAAATCAATGTAAAAAGTAAAAGAGTGAAAGTAGTTAAAGGATAATCTCCTATGTTGGGGCTGTTGAGAAAATAAAGGAGGAGTGGTTGAAAATCTTTCAACCTTGGTATATTGTTGATGAGTAAAAACTGTGTTTGTTTTATCTTGAGCCCAAGTTGGGCATAGAGGTTAGGGAGGAGACTCTTTAAAAAAAAGAGAGAGTAAGATATGCATTAATAGGATAAGAGGAGAAAAGAGGACAGAGGGACGTAGAGAAAAGAGAGAGGGAGCACCTCATTCAGAGAAGAAAGAAGAGACAACCAGAAGATCAAGAATGTAAGAGAAAAGGACAGAGAGAATATTTGGATGTGAGGACAAGAAGAAGGAATGAAGTGTCTAAATAAGGATTTGGAAGCCATTGATCTAGATCATGTATTGAATTGTAAGTATCCTTGTTTTTTTAAGAAATATGGATGTTGATTTCCACGGTAATGATTTCATTGGTAGAATTATGGTTATACATTATAGAGCCCTATGTGTGTGTTCTTTAGAGCTTAAGGAGGCAATGAAAATTTTATGATACAAGATTAACACATTAAAACCTTTGGACATTATTCTAAGAGCAATTTAAAACTTAATGAAACTGTGATAAGTAAATTGAGAATGTGTGGAATGTTGCAAAAGTTCAATGAATAGGGTGCAGGCTTGTGTATTTAGTCATTCAACACATACACAGTTCACTGTCAAATGGAGATAAACATGTAGATGTTTACATGGAGATAATAATATCATGAAGATAACTCTATGAGGTAAGTATATACCTAAGGGAAGAAGCAAAATACTTTGGAAACCTCTTAGACACCTTAAGACTCCAAAAGTTGACTCTCTGCCTGTAGGTGATAGGGTCATGAATAGGGTGTTTACACAGTATAGTTTGAAGAAGACTTAACTATTGGTTCATTTTGTAAGCCTAATGAACAATTGGAAACATAGTATGAGGTAATTTAAATCGTGTTCCAATTGCAATATGTCAAAAAGTAGTCATTGGAAGTTGAGTTAGGGACTTTTGTAAGCTCTTGGCCTGTGTGGAAAGACAACTAGGCACGGTTGGAAGAATGAGAATATATTGAGATTTACCTAATGAAAACTAATGAAATTTTTTTTTAGATGCACCTTGGAGTTATGAATCCAATTCAAGTGGTTTCAGATCTAATTGAGAAATTTGGAAAAATATATGGTCAAAATACAGACCTGCAGTTCTGAGACAACTCAGAAAAACGTGTTCTCAGGTACTAAAGAGCACATAACTTTAAAAAGAATTCTCAGAATGACTTGAAATTTAATATGTAGTTGGATAATAAGTTTATTTATGTGCCTAAAATGTTTGAGGTCTTAAAATTATGTCCATGAAAAGATATAGAGGACTGTATTTTTTGAAAGAGACTGTAAGTGAAAACATGTTTACTAATTTTGAGAAGGAGAAAGGATTGCATACATAGAAGATGTTATCCAATGGTTGTAATAGGTCCTATATATTTTAAAACAACCTATAATGATGATTTGAATACCTTTCAAGAATCAAATGTAAGAACTACAGTGAAACATGGTAGTATTAAGATCTATTAGGCCCAGTCAAGAATAGGGAAAGTTGCAATTTTGAGAAGATGTTCCAAAGGAACCTTGTCTAGATTTAATATTTGTGGTATAAATTGATAATGGGTACTATGATATAATATTGGTTTTATGAAATAATTTTTAATATAATAAATAAAGGCTAAAACTCTCTTGATAGGGCTGCAAGGACCAAAAGGGCTTAATAAAGAAAATTGGGTTGTGATGTAGGATAAAAGACCAAGTTATAATATAACTTGGGATGGATATAAGAACATGTTATGATGATTTTAAAGGTTTCATTTAGTGAAGGATTGATCTTAAGAGTCACAGGTAAACCATGAGATAATTTTATTATTCTTGATAAATATTTGTATCTATCATGGTATGAATGACATTGTCTTACAAATGAGAAAGTTTGCATTGATGATTCTGATTCCTATATAGAGCTATGTCACCAATAAGAGAATTGGTGACTCAACTAGTATCTTGGCATTGAGATAAGAGAAAATTTCATCAAAAGAAAAGAACATAGTCTAATGAAGAAGTGACATGTTGGTAAGGTAACCTGAGGTGTAAACAAGGTGAGGGTTACACCATTTTATCTTATGGATCGATTTTCAAGATATAAATAGATTAGCATTATACTAAAAGACCAAATTTATCACTTCATGGGAAATGTTTTGTTATCAAGTGATGTCATTTTCACTTAATAATGTCAAAACCAATTATCAATAAGCCATGACATTGTTTTTATAGGATATTATGCATGAAATCATTGAAGCATATGTTGATGACATCCTCTTAAGTATAAAGTCACTATTCATAGCCACTATTCATGAATAACTATTCATTGCCATTATTCATGGTGATGTGGTATGTTGGTGATGTGGATGATTAGTGATGTGGTAGGAGCCCATGGAGGGTTTCTCACATGTGATCAAGTTAATGTGATGGGAGTGAGGCAAAACACTCTTCCAAGGCACATAGGTTTGTCATGTGGTGAAAATATAGAGGGTTAGGTATGGGTCAAATTTATAATAGACCCAATGGTTCACATGTGTGGAGAAAGTCAAAAGATGATTTCTACACCCTTTGGACTTTGGTGTACACATGGAAGAAGAAGACTAGAGTTTATTATTGTTGATTATCCTCACATTTGTAGTGGGAGACAATGTTTAAAGTCATATGGAAGTGGCTTGGATCTTGTCTAAAGTGAATTTTCCACTTTGTTGACCCTTACACATGGAAACAAACATTTTACTATTGATCAGTAGTTCCCACATCAAACATGGTGAATATTTTGGGACACCTATGATATCAATCTCTCTCTATATTCTCTCTCTTATTGGAAAATGAATAAATATGCATAATCTAACCATTATAATTTATCATGTTAAAGGATCCATGTAAGGTTGTGTTTGCATGCTTCGAGGTTGGACCCTGAAGGCATTGTTATGCTTGGTTCATAACCTAAGTACTTCATGTGTAAGCATTGAGTTCTTGGTTATAAGCACTAAAGGATTTGATAGAGGTGTAGACACTTGAAAGTTGCATAGTATTAGATGTCAAAATGCCTTGAAATCCTACTTGACCCTGAAGCTAGTTGACCACCTAGTTAACTTAGCCCATTTATTAATTTACTAACTTGAACCCCCTAACCTAACTCCTCTAACTTAAATTTTTAATCCACCCCCTTTTAAATTATTTTATTTTTGAACCTTGACCATTGATGATCAACCTCACCACTGATGGTTAGCATGACCATCGACGGTCAGGGCTTCCAAGCTTGCTTTAAAATCATTACCATCTATATGAGATAAGCATGGTTGCATTTAGAAAATTTTCTTATGTAATGCTAACAAACTTTAAATTGTCATAAATGGAAAATTTATCCTCCATCACAATTAACAACTTCCTCTTACATATTTAGTAACTTCATCCTATAAAAGGAGAGAAGTAGGAGGAGAAATGGATCCAAAAATCTAGCAATCCATATCCAAGCTATCTTGTATACAAGTATCCAACATCCCTTAAATAAACAAAAAATATCAATGGAGACCTAAACCCCTGTCAAAATCACTTTCAAAGGCTAAAGTACTGTCACTCTGGTCAAATTGATTCAGCCTTCCACCATCAAGTTATAGACATCTCATGCATGTTTTGTTTAATCTATTTAATTTTTGACCTCCCTACCCTATCCATACCTATCTCTATCTTATTTTCCATTCTAAAAATCCATAACATCCCTCTATTTGACGTATTATCCAATATACCATTGCTTTTTTAAATATTTCAAGAATTTCATAGGAAATCACCAATGATTAGCCTAATTGTTGATGGTCACCTCAACTGTTGATGATCACCGAACTGCCAATGGTTAGCCCAAATATCGATGCTTCACCCAACCATCGACAGTCACTATGGCTCAAATAGAAGAAAGCTATTTTCTACCCCTTAACCCCAACTAGACCCTACTTTCTATGTTCTTACCAATTCATAGAGTCTTCTTTGATTTTTTGAAATTGACCCCAACTATCTTAGCATGAGTATTGACTTAATTTTAATATATTTAGTCATTTAAAAAAAAATTACTTTCATCTCATCTTACATGCATTTACTTTCTAGTTATTAAATTCAAGTATTCTTTATTTTCATCTATATCAACTTAATTATTATAAATAATAGATTGATAGCCTCCTAGGAAGCATATGATTCTTGGATCTAGCTCATGCTAGGAAGTCCACTCAACTATTTTGATAATAACCCCTTTTTATAGTGTCTTTCTTATCTACAAGTTATTCCTTCCAAGCCAAAGAGGATTTATCATCATCATTTGGATCATGTACACATTTTCATCAAGTATTCCATTGCACACCCCTTTTACTAGTTTCTTACTTGCTTCCAAATTAAGAAATGAGCAAAAATTAAGAGAAATAAGAGGAGATGTTGTAGAAGAGGAATTATTTAGATTAATATGAAGTCTAGGATTTACCATTTTTCCATGGTTTTTTCCCTTGAATTTAGCAAGGTTTTTCCACATAATCTATGTGTAATTATTTCCTTTTTGTCTCAATATTTTGTATCTTATTTTCCAAATTTATCTACTTGCACAGTAGGATATAGCTCATTTATATAACATGTAGTATCAAAGATTTTACTCCTAGAAATTACTATCAGAGCCATAGTGAAAAACTCCATGTAGGAGTGTTTTCTATTATTGGCTAGTTTGTGCAAGTGGAACCTACTTTGACAGGAGGAGAGACCAAGTTCATGAGAAGAATAAAGAAAAGTTTTTTTTTGGTAGGTATCTCTCTCTAGATCTATGGAGGATATCTTGGTGAATATCATGTTCTCTTCATGTTGTTGAGGAGAAGCCTCTAGATGAGTGTAGGAAAAACTAGAAAAAAAGATTTTCTAGACAAGTCAACAACCTTCACATTATCCATGTAGAAGATGAAATAACTACACATCTTGAGGAGAAAGTTGGTCTCCTTTGGAAGAGGTTGAGGACAAGGCATGACCTTTTTTGGTTCTTGGAAATAAAGAAGAAGGGGTGTATGATGTGGTATCCTACTGACCACATGTTGTTAGTTGAGATGTTGAAGATATAAATCCCTACAAAGGAAGGAGGTATAAATAAACATGAAGCTATATCTATTTTTAAGTAGCTAAGGATGACAAATATGAAGATGTAGATGAAAAAGTGAGACCTGATGCTCCTAAAAGGATAAGATCATGTGTTTAGCCATTCAGTAGTGTAGTGATGCATTTTGGATGAATTTTTTAGGCTTTAAAACTTGGTAGGTGCATTAGTGTATTAAGTAGTGCAAAGACTTCCCTAGAGATGTGATTCATCTACTTGTGCCATGTTTACCATGATTAGTATCTAAAGGCTACATGAAAAAAAACAAATTAGAACTAGTATTCTTAGAAGGATAAGGATGGTGTTGACCATACATCTCAAGGTGATAGAGTGTTATGTATATGGTTGTGGTGTTGGCTAGGTAGATTGATGTATGGACTAACACTAGAGGCATAAGAATTGGTGTTTTGAAAAAAATTAATAGATTAGGATGCTTTTAGATGCAAGCTCAAAAAATTAGTAGGTATAGTGATGCACTATTAGCATGATGGCTTCCCAAGAGCTATGATTAGTCTAGTGAACTTATGCCATGTTGATAGCTTGGTGGTTATGTGGAGAAGTCTGGTTTTGACTTATGTGAGATATTATCTCCTCACTAATTTTAGGAGTACTACATGTACCTATTATTGTTCAAAGAGTTAGAATAACATGATTCTTAAATGGTGATCTCCCTTAGGGAGAGATAGATAAAATATGAGGCAAAAGTTGTTAGTTTGCATGTTGAATAAATCATTATATGGGTTGGTGTAGGTACCACACATGTGTTACAATATATTTAGTACCTTCATGGAGATCCAAATTTTTTATTCCATATCATTGTTATGTGTTTATGACATGTTGGATGTAGGCCCCAACATGATCACTATTATGATGGCTCAAGTGACAAGGATGTGATGAAGGTGGTATGAGGAACACACCAAGGATGGATATGCAAAAGGATGAGAAAGCAAGGAAGTACCCAAATTCTTGCATTTTTGAGTTGTCTTCATAGGAGAATCATATAATAGAGGATAAGACATGTTATTATCCTATGTTCTAGATTAATCAGGAGTAGGAAGCCTCATATTGTTATGGTGAGCACTAGACTAGATATTCCTAAGTAGTAGGAGTTGTGAGAAGTTCATGGTAAAATCCTAGATAGAGGGTTATTCTATGGAGAATTGAAGAGTAACTTTAGGTGCTACAATTTGATATCGAGTAGATGTTGACAAAGTTAGTCAGGGTAAAGAGTTTTTAATAGTGCAATAAAATTTATATTAGGTTTGTGTTAGGGTAGTAATGGGCATTGATGGACAACTATATGCATAATACTTAGGTTTGGTAAAAAACTATGTATATTGACTTCAAGTGGGAGTATATTAGGTGTGAAGTCACTCTTCATAGTTATTACTCATGAATCACTATTCACAATCACTATTCATGGTGATGTGGATGGATAGTGATGTGGTTGATTGGTGTTGTGGCAAGGGCCCATGGAGGGTATCTCACATATGACTAGGCCAATGTGAGGGGAGTGGGGCATGCCACTCAACCAAGGCACATGGATCATGTCCTTAGTAGTCACATGGGTTTGTCATGTGGTGAAAAATACAAAGGGTTAGGTATGGGTCAAATTTCCAAAGGACATAGTGGTTCACATGTGTGGAAAAATTCAAAAGGTGATTGTAACACCATTTAGACTTTGGTGTGCATATTGAATAAGAATATAAGAGTTTACTATTTCTAATTGTCTTCACATGTGGATTAGGAGACAATGTTTGGAGTCACATGAAAGTGTCTTAGATCTTTTCTAAAGTGGATGGTCCACTTTATGGACCCTTTCACATGAAATTAGAAATTTTATTATTGATCATTAGTGCCCACATGGAATGTGGAAATTTTTTGAGCCACCTATGATATTACTCTCTCTCTTTTCTCTCTCTTGTTGTAAATGCATAAATATGCATAAGCTCTCCATTATAATTAATCATGTTAGAGGATACATATAAGCTTGTTTTTCAATGCTTGGAGATTGGATTTTAGAGGCTTTGTTATCCTTGGTTCACAACCTAAATGATTTAGGTGTAAGAATTGAGTGCTTAATTGTAATCACTAAAGGAGTTACTAGAGGACATGTTGTAGAAGTGGAATTGTTGAGATTAATATGAAGTTTAGAAGATAACATTTTCCCATGGTTTTTTCCTTTCATCTAGTAAGGGTTTTCCACATAATCTATGTTTAATGTGTTTCCCTTTTGTCTCATTATTTTTGTATGTTATTTTTGGCATTTAGTTACTTGCATAGTAGGATATAACTCATTGATCTAACATGTAGTCTCAAAGTTTTTATTCCTAATACATCTTGGGTAAATCAAATACATGTGATAACCATCCAAATATATTTTGAATAATCTTTAAGAGACATCATGGGTACAATGTTAGGTTTAATCTGAAGAAGTGTGTATTTGGCACAAATTCTAGAAAATTGTTAGGCTTCATTATCTCTCATAGGGAAATTGGAGTTGATCCAACCATATTTCATGCAATTTCTAAAATTACACCAACTTCTACCTTGAATTAGCTTCGAAGGTTTTAGGGCAAGATCTAGTTAATCTAATGCTTCATATCATAATTGGATGATAAATGCCATTAATTTACACACTTACTAAAGAAGGTCATTATGTTATCATGGAATGAAGAGTACCAAAAATAATTTGACCATCTTAAGTAATATCTAGCCAATCTAACTGTTTTAATGCCACCAATGCTAAATAAATCATTACTACTTTCCCTGTTAGCAACTAAAAATTCCTTGGGGGTAGTTTTGACACAACATAATGAATAGGTTAAAGATCATGTTGTGTATCATCTGAGCTGAACATTGGTCATGTATGAGCATAATTATATGCTAATTAAAAAATATTGTTTAGTAATGGTGTTTGAAGCCCAAAATTTACATCATTGCATTATAAATAATAAGACCATTATTATTTCTAGAGTAGATCCGCTCAAGTATCTACTTTCTAAAATAACTTTATAAGGATGCATGCATGGCAAAGTGTATCATTATTTTTAGCAAGTTTAAAATTAAATATGCTAATCAGAAGGACATTAAGGGGAAAGTACTCATAGATAAACTTATAAAATCCAATCTTCATGATAGTCAACCTCTTACATTTGGATTTTTAGATGATGCCATTATGACCACTATAGACATAGAAGCACCTCTTGAGGCTAAATAGAAAAAAATTTACTTGGATGGTTCATTCACATCTCATGGAACAAGTAATAAAATATATTTTTTTATGCCACAAGGGGATCTTATTCCCAATTCCTTTCATATTAGATTTACATATAATAATAATATGGCTGAATATGAATAACTCATCGTAGGGATTCATCAAGCAATACAATGGAACATCCAACATTTACTAGTTCATGGTGATTCTCAAATAATCATTAATCAAGTCATGGACTAGTACCATACCAAGGAAGATAAGTTAGTATTCTATGAGGATATTTTTGATACTCTCAAGTAGCAAATTGACATCAAATTTGAAATAATACCTTGATCCAATAATAGAATCATTGATGCTATGTCCACTATTGGATCCATCATTTCGATTATAGATGGAGCAAGGGATTATCAATTTCTTATATAACATATCTTATCTCCAACACATGAAAAATTATACATTGGTATGGTTTGTGACATTGTTGGTCCCACATCTCCCTAGTATTCTAACATATATGCCTATTTCCAAAACCAAACTATGCCTCTTGACCTATCATGTAATAGATAAAAAACTTTCATACATAAATCCTCTCATTATACCCTACTTGGACCAACCTTGTATCATGGAAGCTATGATGTAACTCTACTTCATTGTTTACCTTTGGCAGAATTTATATTAGCATTGATGAAAGTTCATAAATGAGTGTGTGGATCCCACACCAATGGGAAAATATTAGCAAAAATTTTATTGTGTATTGGTTATTATTGGATGACTATGGAAATAAATGCATTTTCATACATGAAGAGGTGTGTAAAGTGTTAGAAGCATGTTAATTTAATTCATTCTCTAGTCAATACCTCCAAACCATTGACAACACCATGGCCATTCTCAATGTGGGGACTTGAACTCATAGGGAAGTTCAATCCTACATCCTCATATGGCCATAAACATGTCCTAACTAGTACCAAATACTTCAATAAGAGGGTAGAAGCCATTCCTCTCTCTTACATCGCTAGTAAACAAATATCCAAGTTCATATTCAAGCATCTAATCTATCTTAATGGTATCCATTCTAAAATTATATCTGATAATAGTTGATCATTTAAAAATAAATATGTGAAAACACTTTGTACCCAATATATATCAAACAACATTTATCTACCATCTACAACCCATAAGGAAATAGCCAAACTAAGGCTTCTAATAAAACCATTGTTAATATTATAAGAATATTGTCAATGATGATGGATTTAATTAGAACTTGTAGTTATTTAACACCCTATGGGCATATCATACCACATTTGTATTCCAATAATAGCTACCCCCTATTAACTTATTTATGATGTTAAGACCATTCTTCCTATTGAGGTCAATTTTCCTCCTCTCTGAATTTCACCATAGCACATCACCGATGATGAGGACTACATAGTAGCTCACTTTTAAGATCTAAAATTTATTGATGGAAAGTTCATGGCTACCTTGAATAATCTTTAGGCATGTTAGAATAGATTAAAATGAAAATGCAATAGGTGCATTAAGCATGTTAAATTTGAGCTTGGTGACTTTGTGTTAAAATATAATCAAAAGAATGTCAATGTTGAGGTAAATAAAAAATAAAAGTTCCAATTATGGATGAAATTTGAGCTCTATAAGAATTTAACAATGTAAATTCCAAATTCAAATATCAACCACTAGATAAGATGATAAATCCATTAGATTATAAATTCCATTACATGAATGTAACATTTAGTCCTACATTTAAATCCTAAATCCTAAGTGCTTCACACCATGATTAAAAAAATAGAAAAGACAAGAGGATGGAAATAGATACCTTAGACTCAGATTGACATGGATGCTTGATCAAAGGATTTTGATGATGGATGCTTAGTTGAGGATTAATTTTGAAATGAAGATGTTATGAGATTGATAACTATTAGTTTGGCATGGATTTCTCACAATCTTTTGAGATTCATTTCCATGAAGGAAGAGCCTTGGTTATAGAGATATTGGGAGGGAAGATCAAGGGTTGAAATTTGAAGTTAGAGGGATGAGATCAATGGCTATGGATTATTTAAGAAATATTAAATTCCTTACTTAGAGATACTTGGAGGAGATTCTCAAATTCTAGAGACTCTTTGATTAGCTTAAGTATAATGGAGGATTAGGTGGTGGTTAGATAGGGATTAGGTAGGTGATTAGGGACTAGGGATGTAGGAAAGGCTAGGGTGTAGGTTAGTAGGTGGGTAAGTGGAGTTCTGAGAATTAAAAATTCACATATAAATGGATAACTAGGATTAGATTAGGATAAAATTAAGGAAGGAGGTGGGATTAATATGGTTAGTGAATGTAGGATAATAAGAGGGGATATTAGATAAATGGATGGAAAGGGGATAAATTAGCATAATATAATAGGTTAAGTAGAATTAGTGTTTCCTAATAGGAATGTTAGTTGAAAATAATAAAGTGAGTGATTTTAGGTGAATACATCAACCAAATTAGGTAGGGACTTTTGTTTTTATTGCCAACTATGAATTTGGAGTGTATAGGATCACCACACCAAAGGGAGATGAACTAGATGAGCTGATGAACATAATACACCTCAAATGATTTAACACTTTAGGGACTCAAATTATTTTTAACAAGGATAATTTAAGTTATGACACACTATTACTATTCTTTTTACTATACCCTTTTATCATTATACCATGCCATTAACCCTTTGTTAGCTTTATTTTTTACCTAACCTCACTTATCATGCTTAGTATTGGTTCTAATTCATTTGTACTTCAAGCATGTTTAGTGGTTGATGACATATTCAATTCCAATAGTTATTTTAGAATCAAAAAATTGAATGGAATTATATGAAAGTATTATGATTGTGGTCCTAAAAATTGCATCATTAATTTTTTTGTTACGTTATATACTCATGCTACTAATTATAACTGCCTATAGTAAAATTAGTACCACTAACCCTTTATCATTATTTACTAATTATAATTTCCTTTGGGTAAATTAGATTCAGAACCTTTACCATGCATTGACACATCACCTTTACATCATTATTTCCATTTTCCTATACTTGAACTTACTTTTACTTAGTTGGACACCTTTTGTGTAGTCATAATTATGGTGACTTGAGGTACTATGAGACTATGTAAGTACCAATCGATTTACATTAAGGTCAGCTCACTCACCCCTTTTCCACACTATTTTTATTTTGTGAGAATTTTTAATCCATGGTCTCATTATTTTATGAATAGCCTAAGTTATGTTCTCACCATTTTGTGAGTTAGGCCATGTTATATCTCATAACTCTACATTAAGTTGAGATACTATAAACACCAAAAACATTGGAAGCCATTCCCAAATTTCACCACTATAAGAGGAACTATAGTGGCTTGAGTTCTATTTGAATTATGTAGGTAACACTCAGTGTTGTCTAAGGTTAATTAAACCACCCTTGTTTGAATTTTCTCACCTTTTTGGGTGAATTTTAAGTTTGAATGCTTTCGCCATTTTGTGAGTAGCCTAATCCATGCTCTCTTTTTTTTTGAGTTAGACCATTCTATGTATTGTAATTATCCACCAAGTTGATATTTCTAGAAAATTCTATAACATTCAAAATAGTTCAAAACCCCTAAACATTTGAAAAATCCTAGGAAAACCCTGAAAATCACAAAATCATGAAAATTGGCTTAAAATTTTCACATGAGATATAAAGCCATAAAAATTTTATAAAATGGAATTTCTTACCTATTCAGATTCATATCTAAACCACCTTGGTCTTTTTCCTCCCACTTCTAGGATAAATATATTAGCCTAAGGTCTACATAGACTATGTAGGTAATACTTGTATACATGGGGTATCTCGGATTGGCTTGACCATTTCTTCCTTTCTTTTTCAACCACTTATTTTCCTTAAGGTTTCTAATAATCCTAGCTATTTCACAAGTAATCACTTGTCCTTTAGTTTTCCCATCCTTATTAGCATTAGCCAATGCTGTCAACATTTTGTGAGGAACCATTTCCAACTCTCTCATCATTTTATGAACTCATTCTCATTACAAGCCATAGATGTAGCAAACACTATGAATTACCCCTTCAATTGATTTTTGGATACTTGTCTCTTATCTTTTAAGTATGGTTTTAGCCTAAACCATATTATTTCACTTCTGAGATTTATTTGTGTTGATGTTTTCATGACTGTGAGTGTCATCCCTCTCTTTTCCTACGCACTCATCATTTTTCAAGATCATTAATATATTCCTCTACAAGACAATCATGTTTTTATTCATTCATTTTATTCTATCCCATATCTTGGGAGAATTACATTTAGCCTAAATTTCATGTTGGATCTTATGTCCATGGAACTATGTAGGCAACATCCACTTACCTAGTGCATATGGAATCAACATAGTTACCCCTTCTTTTTATTTTATTCCCCTCATTTTGTTTATTTGTATCATTGTCTTTTATTTCCTAGGGGCAATGCTTGTCATCTTGTTTATATTGTTGTCTCTTATAGCCTAGGGGAAGCTATTTATTGTATTACCATTTGTCATTGTCTCCATATAGCCTAAGGGCAACATTATTCCATTTGTTCTTATGTTATTTTACTTGTATCATTGCTTCCTATCCTATGGGTTACCCTATCTCTAAGAGTAACACCTTTATTACACATGGACAAAGGTTTTTTGTTTATTTTCTACTAACATTGTAACTAGCCATTATTTTTATATTGTTGTTTGTTTAACTTAGTTTGGTTTTTGCCTTTCTTTGTTTAGAGTAGTTTGTTCATTGAACTTTTATTTGCTTTGGTTTGTTTGTTTATTTATTTATATTGTTTGTATGGTTTGTTTTATTGTTTATTATTTTTTATTTTTTTGTTGCCTTGTTTATGTTTGATTAGTTAGTTTGTTTTGTTTATCTTGTTGTGTTTATTTATGTTTTCTTGTTTGTTTGTCTATTTTTGTTTGTGTATAATCCATTTGTGTTTTATTTGTTTGTTTATTTGTTTTTATATGTTTATTTGTTTCATTATTGTTTGTTTGTTTGTTTTTTATTATTTATTATTTTTTGCCTTTTTTTATATTTTTTTAATTTTCATATGGATATTACATTTTATTTACACGTGAGTCTTGTTTATCCATATCTTGTACTTAAGTTGTGAATGTTTGTATTTAGTATTACACTTTGTTTATTTGTTATATTTAAACTTGGGATTTGATTGTTAATATCTTACTCCTAGGTTGTTTATATTTACATTTTGACTAATTTTTCTATACTTAGGTATATATTATCATTTTATTTGTTCACAAATATGCACCAAATTTCAAGTTCAAGCAATATTATGAAAATAACAAAAAAAAACCCAAAACTTGATAACATCAATAGGAATGGATAGAAGAAGTAAATCAAAACAAATGAAGCATTCTTACCATCATTTTTATCTCTTCATGGCTCCATTCAAGGAATTGCACTCGAATGATTTGATGTCAAAATTTGAAAATGTTGGATTACTTCATGACTCTTGACAATGGCTTCCAAATGCTTATGAGATATGGATAATGGCTTGTATGAGATCTAGAATGATATTATGGATGAAATATGAGATCTTGAGGGCTTGATAGGTGATTTAATCATTAGTTTGATGGTGGAGGGAGAGCTTGGTTTTATAGTCAAAGAAAGAAGGATGAATGGTCTAAATTAAAATATGGGCCATTGATATCAAGGGCTAAGAAACTTTCATGGAATTTTTAATTACATATAAATATCTAGAATTAGAGGAATCTAGAGGAAGGGGCTAGATTGGGGAAGATTAATAGAATCCTCTAATTCTATAAATCTCCCCATAGGGTTTAGGGTTTTAGAAGAGGCTAGTATAGGGTGGTGGGTGGGTAGGTAGATTATTTTTAAATTTTAAACTAGCTAGTGGATGAGGGAGTAGGTTAGTTGCTAAATAGGCTTTGTTAGGGGTTTAATAAAGGGATTAATTAGTTTTGGGATGGGATAAGGTTTGTAAGATGTATGAATGGGACATGTGTATTAGACTATTAGTTAATATGGCTAGGAAATATGAGAATTATGTTAAATTAGTAGGAATTAGTGTAATTAGGGGGAAAGAATAATTTAGTGCACACATTTTAGCCCTCTTTGACAGGGTATTGTGAGTGAAATAGAGGATTGGAAGGAGTAACATCTTTGAAAGAAAATACATAATGTTAAACTTTATCAAATATCGGAAGGGTATGATGCCCCCTCGAGGGAGCATGCAGGGAGAAAACCAACCTAGATGGTCACTTGAATAATGATCCCAGGATGGGATAAGATAGGGATCAAAATGGGGTTGGGCTACCCTAATTGAAAATTTATATGCCCCAAGAGTGATGGTAATAATGTATCTCAAGTGATGGGTTCTAGATGAGTTACAATGGTTTAGAAAGTGATTGAATTGATAGGAGGAGGCTGATTTGAATGTGATGGGTTCAAACTGAAGATAAGTCTCATAACAAGGATACATACTAGGGGAAGTTAGAAAATGGATAAGGGGGATAAGGTCTAGTTACTTGTGATAAAGATCTACTTTTCATAATATTTGGAGTTGAAAAATGACATGTGATCGATGAGTGACAAGTCAAAAAATGGGATGATGATAAGGGATAAGTAGGGGCTGAGTTT
Organism: Torreya grandis; assembly: GCA_037957365.1. NCBI lineage: Eukaryota > Viridiplantae > Streptophyta > Pinopsida > Cupressales > Taxaceae > Torreya > Torreya grandis. Next base: position 866,062 of record JARHVA010003644.1, read on the forward strand.
CCCCTAAGCACAAACCATAGGACTAAGTGGTGCTTACATAATACTAAAATACCTCTAGCTGATGTAGTTCTAGATGTGGTATTAAATGAATGATAAGGGTTTGGGACATGCTATGCCAAAAAGGATGTTAGTAAATGATGAAAATTGATGACATTAGTATTTGTGGATAATTAGATGGCATTGAGGACATAAGATGTTAGTAAAGGCATGATAGGGGTATAGGGGGTGGGGGTCATATTGGATAAAGATATAGTTTTTCATCATTTGAATATTTTAGCTTTTGTAAATTGAGATCTAAGGAAAAAATCATGGACTATATTCTCTAAGATTTTCACCATGGTGAGAGAGTATAGAATCACTAGAGAGATGATGAAATTGGACATGTGGAGAGTAAAGTAACCTTAACTCTATCATTTGTGTTATTTTTATTAGTTTTGTGTAGATTTTGAGGTATATTTGGTAGAAAAATATGCTATCCAATTCGATTATGAAATCTCACAACTAGCAATTTTACCCTTAGTTACAGGGTTGTCAACACAAGTGGTCAAATTATCAAAGGGAGTTGTAGGATTGTAATCCTACAAGTAGTGAATGGTAGGATTGTGATCTTATGACCAAGGATTCATGGGTTTTCAACCCTATGATTTAAGATTCACACTTTTTCAACCCCATGACTAGGCAGCCATAGGTTTACACTCCCATGATTATCGAATCATGGGTTTGTCAAAACCATGAGAGTGGACAATTTTCAAGTATTAAGATTATTAGTGATAAAAATGGGGGTAGAATATGGGTTAAATGATGTGGGTTATATATAATTAGGGTGGTAAACTAATGAATTAACTACATTAAATAGGTTAAGAGGTGAATTAGATGAGTTTAGAATAATTAGGCTAAATGGATGTTAGTTTATAGGATTACAGGGGATTGGGATAGTGTTAGTGGGATATAGGGTGAGTTAAGTATTTTGATGTTGAGGATAGTGATGGATGATGATTGGTGTAGGAGGATTTGGGAATAATAGCATCATGATTACAACATCCATAGGTGTTACATGAGATGTGGTGAGTGACACCAGAGGAGTATGGGGTATTAGAGTTGGTAAGACTACATGATGTGGTGACTATGCCTCTAATTTGTATATACCAAAATCTAATCATAACATTAGTGGAGTGATGTCACTCAGAGACAAGTACCTTTCACTTCATTACTAGGGAGATGATAGTGATGTTAGAGGATGTTTGTAGGATTTTTCATCTACCCATATAGGGAGACATGATCTATTAGTGATCTCATACATTGATTCAGACATTACAATGATTGGGTAGGAGTTTACAGATAGGGGTATAAGATCATTGCATTGATATAGATATATGTCATCATGAGGGGGCTTTGGATAAACTAACACTAGTGGTCATGGCTCTTTTTTTTGGCATTCTCTTACCAAATAAGAGTGGATGATGGTTCCATATTGGCTTAGATGATGTGGTTATCAACATGATCCATGATCATCGAGTATTTTTTTGGGTGCCTATCTTCTTAGCAAACTTGTATAGGGAGCTACATTTAGGGACATATAAGGGAGTACAGATATTTGGACCATCACTACATCCATAGATTTAGAGTTGGGAGCATATTGAGATCTAGTGGCCATTGGGGAGACTCATAAGGCTTGATCTTAGACAGTCGATGGTGTTATGGTGGTATGTGATCTTAGGAGTATAGTTAGGTCATGTGGGAGAGATGCACTATTATAGAGAGGTGTTTGATAGTTTGCATCCTAAGTACATTATGTGGATTCCCTATAGGGGTATTTTATTTGATTGAGTAGATGAGGTATGGATGTAGTACATGATTATACTATGTTATGTGATGGGTTAATAGGATTATATTATTGAGAGATAATATCCAAATCATATTTATCAACAATTTGGTTTCATTCAGGATGTGTCAGGTCTTAAGCATTTATTTACATGTAGTGAACATGAGAGGTTGCATTGAGGGAGAAAAATTGAGATAGCTAATGATTACATTGATTATGATACCATTTCACCTATCTAGTGGGATAATTACACACCCATTATAGATCTTGGTGTTATAGTAGTGTATATAGCATGGTGGCAACCTCATATTTCAATTAGGTTAACATGGACTTAGGTGGTGGTTTGAAGAGGTTTAATGAGATTGATTTAGGCATGGGCTAGGATACAAAGGAGGGTGAGGTAGAGGAGATAGATGCATGTACAAGGGGGACATGATAGATGGGATGGCCATGCTACAATGGATGTAGATGATTATATTTAGGCTATAGTGGCATAAGGTAGGGTCTTAGGATCATACACAAGTGGGACCACAAGTGTAGGGATCAACCTAGCCCTAAAAATAGGTAGGTGGTAGTGGTGGTGTAGGTCCTTCTCATCCACTAATGTTAAAGGAGGACCAAGGTTTAGTGACTCACCTATAATGTGAAATTTAGGCATGTTTAGTAGAGATCTTTAACATTATGCATGAACAGGACCAATTATAGGCCTATATTCAAAGCATGACCACATAGGGGGATAGTAATTAACATAGGCACATGGAAAGATTAATAATATATAGGTGTAGATTGCAAATGGGATGGGTATTTGTCCCAATTATAGACACATGTTACAAAATTATATTCCTAGGTTATATAATGAGATATATGTCTTACTTAGGTTTAGGGATAGGTTTCCACTTATAGGGATAGGTTACAGGTTTGGAAGGGTAGGTGGCATAGTATTAGGCTCATATTTAGACACTAACTAGTTAGTTAGCAGTGGTAGAGAGAGCCAAAGATGAGGCAGGTGAGGCTTTGAGAGGGTGGGATATTATGGGTGTGATGGAGCATATTATGTTGCTTACATAGAAGGCTTAGTATTACTAGACATTGTATGAGGCTACAGTTCTTGAGGGTCAGTGTGTAGGGTCTTTTTGTGCTAGTTAGTCATTTATTTGACAAAATTCTATAGGAGATCAAGGGTCACAGGTCCACAACCATGATTTTGGATATGTTTATATATGTATAGGGGATTTGTGTATTGCTATCTCATTCTTTCCCCATGGGCTCATGTGATTGTATCATATATTTTGACATGTATTCCATGTGGATATTGTATTCTAAACTTTTGATATATGATGAGGATTTATGTTGATGTATGGATGTTGTGCATTATGTACTATTCATGGACATGTGATGTATTTATTTGTTTTATGTGATGATGACATTGATTATATGATGATGATGTAATGATAATAGATATTTATTATGGATGTATCATTTTATTGATGATGTAATGATGATAGATATATATTTTCTATATGTTTTGATTCATCATGGATGATGTTATATATGGGATATTATTTTGATTTCATGCATGTTATTATATAATATGATTTACAATGTTTATGGATGCATGATTATATGTGTATGACATAATGATTTATGTATGATGTGATGTGATTTGAGGATAGATCATGATAGTTACACATTATGTCTTCATGGGGTGGTTATTTAATAAAGAGATTAATCCCCTATTTAATTCATTCAATCACTAGTATTTATGGTGGAAATCCTCCTGTACCATGGAGGTAGGATGATAATGGGATGGGTTTGGTAAGTTATACCTTGGATGAAGATAGATGAGGGATTGATTAGGATGGGATTAGGGCTATTATAAGCTTGTAAAAGTGTATATATATACAATCCTTTTTAATATTAAATCTTTTTATTATGTCAAGGACATGACAAGTCCTAAGCATGGTAGCAAAGATACATAGGGAACTCCATTTGAGAGATGAACCTTTATAAATAAACCTTCAGGGGTCACCCATTATATCCTTGTTCCCATAAAAAATTAAGAAGATGAAAGATATATATGAAGACTAATATAACAAATAGAACATTCTAATATGTATATAAAAAATGTAGCACACATACAAAACACACAATCACACAAAATCAATCAAAGATTGATAGTAAGAACTGATATACATGAGTGATGAGATGACTAAGGATGGGTATGTATAAAAAATCAAGTGATGATGTGTGGTTATATAAAATATATGTGGCATCAAAAATTTTCTCATGCAAGGGTGAAAAGTCAACCAAGTTACAAAATGGGGGTCATGATTACCATTCAAGAATCAGTGACATAGTGTATGCTTGAATGCTCGAAAAGAAGATTTTTAAAATCCATGACCCTCCATAATGATGATTATATGTGGGAAGGTGTGGACATGAGGCTTAGTGATAGAAATATGTAAAAGGTGATGACACATTTCTTTGAGGCTAAAAAGAGACATAGGTTTCAAACAAGGTTTGGGAGGGTATGATGGGAATGATGAGGATATGATGGGACTTGGGGATATATGTACCAAGTTTAGATAAGTGAATCTAAATATCCCTCTAATAAATAGTTTTTAACAAGCCATGTCCTTTCCTTTTATTGAAGCAGTTATCACACATTGATGTTTAGGAAGCAAATGATGGATTCTCACTTGTTGAGACCAAGTTCAGGTTTATTTACCATGATGTTGGGGACCGATTTTCATCATGGTATTTGCCCAAGGTTCAATTGAATTGGTTTTCACCATTGGATGATTTTTTTTTAAAAAGATTGGTGGGGTGATGTGATGTGTGGATGGGCTGGCTATGGCTATCTCATAATCAAAGGATAATGAGACCTAATCCAAGTATAGAAGCACTTGAGATGCATGATATTCATGGGATCATCCAATTCTTCTCCATCTAGTGTGGCCAATTTATAAGCTCCTAACCTGAACTTGGCAACAATGATATAGGGACACAACTAATTAGATTCAAAAATTTCCTTCTTATCTCTCTCTATGTTTGTTTTTATTTTATTTTATTTTAAGATCAATTTACCAACTTTAAACTCCTTTGACTAAATTTTTTTGTGATATTAGCCTTGAAGTTTATTCTGATATGCTCAGAGATGATCTAGGGCCTTCTGTGATTTCTCATCAAGGATTTCTAATTCTTTTAGATGTTCCTACATGAGGTTATAATCAGTAATAATGCCTCTCAGTGAGAGTAAAAGATAGGAAAGCTCCACTTCTATTGATAAAATTACTTCAATTCCATAGACCAAGGTATATAAAGTTTCCTAGTAGGTTTGTGGACACTTATATGATAAGACCACAATGTTAGATATAGTTGAGTGTTCTAGTTTCTTCTACTTGATTAATTATTTTCTTTATAATCTTGATGAGGGTCTCATTAGTAGCTTCTACTTGTCCATTACCCTAGGGGTAGTATGGAGAGAAGAAGTTCTATATGATGTGATACTTTTGGCACAAGCCTCCACATCTTGATTCTTAAATGATTTGTCATTATCTAAAATGATATTGGTAAGTATGCCAAAATGGCAAATGATCTGATTGATAATAAAATTGGAAATCTGGAGACCTATTATGTAAGTAAGAGGCATTACCTCTACCCATTTGGTAAAATAATTTATAGCCATGATAATGAATTTATGAGCATTTGATGAATTAGGATTAATCTTGCTAATTAAATCAAGTCCTCATATGGAAAATGGCCATGGTCTAATAATACACTATAATTATTGTGATAAATCATGAATATGATTCCCATGTTTTTGAAAGGCCACACATTTGCATGCATATTAGAAAGAATATTGTTCCATTGTTGGCTAGTGATAGCCATTTCAGAGGAGCTTTTTGGCTAGGTCCATTCCATTGATGTACCCTCCACAGATACCATCATGGACTTCTTTGATTGCTTGAGATGCCTCTTCTAATGTCAAACACCTTAAAAAGGTTCCATCATAGCCTTGTCAATAAAGTGTGAATCCAAGGATCGGGTATCAGCGAGTGTGATGGATAAAGTATTTATGTTGATGACAGTTAGGTTTAGGGAAAAGGATGTTGTCTTGAAGGTACTTGTAAATGTCATGGTACCATCGGAGATTGTGGTTGTTAATTGCACAAATTTTAAGTAGAGCCATTTATTGATAGGATAAATAGGTGCTCGATCAAAAAATTTCCTTCCAAAACATCTATAGAGAGGTTAATGAGTGAGCCAATAGTAGCCATAAAATTAGTTGCTTTATTGCTTCCTTGTGGTACTTGTTCAAATGTTATAAATTGAAAATTTTCTTATAATTGGTCCACTAATTATTTGTAAGGAAACAATTTTTCATCATTTATTTGGAATTCCTCATTGACCTATTTGATAATCAACTATGAGTCATCGAATACTTTATATTACTAGATGTTCCATTGAATAACTACATGAAGTCCATATATTAAGGCTTCATACTTTGATATGTTATTAGTGCATGGGAAGGCAAGGTGTAAATATTTAAAAATAAGGTCACCTTGTGATCGAAGTGGATACATATACACTTTGAAAAAGAATTCCCTAAATTATGAATTTCTCGATGTCATCATGTAGAGCTCATCGAGAGATTTTTAGCACAATTTGAATGGGTTGATTTTGAGCCCATATGCACAAGATATTGCAGGTTGAAGATCAACTCGGTAAAATTAAAAAATTGGGTTTAGATGGAACATCCAATTGGACGTTGACGAGTGGTAGATGGAGAGTGGTCCATATGTTGGGTCCTAAAGCCACCATGTGGCTTCCCACCATTTAATTATTTTACCATTTATCTCTATGGTCTAATTTTAATAGTCATCTACTTGACTATATTGTAATTAATTATCATCAAATGTTCCAAATAAACCTTATAACTTATCACTAGCCATTTGACACACCCACATCATGGTTTCTAACAAAGTTTCCATGTTCAATGCTAAGTTTGGAATGTAACCAAATGTTTCATGCCATATAACTAAATGTTCCATGTATGGTTTTAACCCACATGCCATGTTCTATGCCACAAACATCCAAAGAATCACCACATAGCTCGATATTAATGCCATACACTTCATGGAATATTCCCCTTAAGGCATTAACAACCATGATTTTCATGGCATACAAACATCCAAAACTGCCACCCACTTACCAATGTGGGATAAATGATAAACATTAGGCCAAATGCATTGGCAAAGGGATTCAAACCTTACCAGTCTGGTTAAAAGTATAAGTGTGTCATCACTTGGTCTATAGGTTTAAATAGTATATAAAGGGGTTGAATGTATATTTGAAGGCATGTTTTTCCAATTTTATATTGTGGAGACAAGGCATGTGAAAGAGTGTGAGAGACTTGGAGATTGTATTAAGGCCTTGAACAAAATAATATTATTTTTATAGTATCTCTTGGATAGATTAAATCTTGTAAAGAAAATTTGAGGTGAATTCTAAAATATTTTTAAGCATTTATGTGACAAATTAATAGGAGTGATCCCCATTGGAGTGGATCCAGAGACATAGGCTATATAGCTAAACTCTGTTATCAAATTATGTGTGGCATTTCTATGGATTTTTATCTCTTTAATTATTACACTATTAAAATTCAAATTATTTTGGATATTTAAAAGTCATTTAAAACTTTTTAATCATTTAAAATGTCAATTTTTATTAAATCATTATAATAAGGTTTTGATCTATTACAAGTGTGTGTTTTGTTGTTACGACACTTATTTGATTTTGATTATGGATCAAATTTTTGGTATCAAATAAAAATTGGTATTTAACCATGTGGATTGATATTTTATGTTGACAAGGTCGAGATCTAGGTAGGGTGAAGGAGAATTGGATGAGTACAATCCAAAGATTTGGTCAAGACGTACTACAAAAATGGGAGACAACTTCGAGTCTGAACAAGATTTTTGAAAGGCCTTCTTGGAAATGAAGGATATGATTGATGAGATTTATGATGAAAGATGATGGAAAATGGAACACAAATAAGGTGGTAATTTTTTTGAGAAACCTTCCTCCTCTTTGAATGATGGTAAAGAGAAAATAGCTATTAAATCTCTCCCTTCACTAAAGCTAAATATTAAGTTTGAATTGTAGATGTTTAATGGAAAGATTAATGAAAAAAAGTTGGATAAATGGAGAAATCAAATTGAAGTATACTACAGGGTCCAAAAAATTGTAGATGATGAGGCTAAAATTCACCTAGCTACTCTTTGAATGGGAGGCACAACTCTCATCTGGTGGAGAGTAAGTTGAAGGATAGTGAGATTAACATAGGTAACATAATTTCCACCTGGAGTGAATTTTTTGATGCACTTAAAAATAAATTTTATCCTTTAGGATATATGCAACAAGTCATGATGGATTGGCAATCTTTCAAACAAATTAAAGGCCAAAAATTTTAGGATTATATACAAGAATTTAGGAAAAAGGCTTTAATTTTGAATATTACTCTTTATACACAGGAAACACTATTTAAGTATATAGGTGGGTTACATAGTTACTTGAAACATATGATTCTTGTTCTCAATCCCACTAACTTAGATGGAGCATGTGCTAAAACCATTCATTTAGAGGCTAGAGGAAAATAGACAAAAAATCTCTTCCTAAAGTTAAAAGTAAGAAATTTGATGCTAAGCATTCTAAAGGAAAGAGTTCTAGAAATGGTAAAAAACAATCCATTGTTACTATTTATAAAGAAGAGAGTAAACCAAGTTTCAAACATTGCAAGAAAAATCATGATGAATATAAGTGTTAGAAATTACATCTTGAGTTAAGTCCTTTTAATAGATTTAAGAAGGATAATAAAAGTAATACTAAGATCACAAATATGAGTATGTAGAATTGTTCTTCTATTTCCATTTCTAGCACTAAGTCATCTAATATAGCTTCCTCTTCAAAACAAAAATTTGTGCATGATGATAAGAATTAAAATGAGTTGTTCTAGTTTAGGGTTGTTTCAAAACATACTAAGATTGACACTCTATTTGATAGTGGATAATAGACAAACTTGATTTCTGAAGATATTGTTAAAAATTTAAGATTTCAAACCAATTCCCATCTAAAACCCTATCCACTTGGTTGGGTGTGTGATGATGCAAAAATGCAAGTAACCAACACTAGCAGATTGAAATTTGCAATCACATCCAAATTTGTGGATGAGGTTGATCTAGATGTAGTCCCTCTAGACATATATGGGATTGTTTTAGGTAGCCCTTATATTTATGATAGAAAATAAATATTTTATAGGGAAGAGAATAAGTACTTGATTTTTAAGGATGGAATTAAATATATATAGTCATAGCACATCATGTTAAGATGAGTCTTTCCTTGGTTACAATAGGATAAATGAAAAGACTAGTCAATTTAAGAAAGAATTTTTGTCTCATGTGAATTAAGTCTAAGGAAAAAGAATATTCCTAGTCAATGGAAAATTTTGATCCTAGACATAAGAAATAATTGATTGAAATCATTTCTAGTTATGATGATGTGGTTTAGGATCCCAAAGGGTTACCTCATAAAAGGGGAGCTCAACATGAAATTCAATTATTATAGGAATCTCCCCTCCCTAACATTGGCATGTATAGGTTATCAGTGTTGAAAAGTGAGGAAATAAAAAAGTAGGTAATGGAATTTTTGGAAAAGGTATTATTTATCCTAGTACATCTCCTATTAGTTTTCCTATCATTTTGGTGCAAAATAAAGATGGCACATGGTGAATGTGTGTTTATTTCCATGATTTGAACAAGATTACTATTAAGAATCATTACCCTCTAGGATTTACTTGATCAATTAAGAAATGTTTTTTATTTCATTAAATTAGAATTGAAAAGTGGATATCATTAGGTTATGATTAATGATGGTGATATTTGGAAAACTTCTTTTAAGACAAAATAGGGATTGCTTGAATGGCTTATCAGCTTTCAAATTGTGAAATATACCAACTACATTCATGCATTTGATGAATGATTTTTTTAGGCCATTCCTTGATAATTTTGTTATATTCTAATTAGATGATATTTTGATCTTCAACTAGTCTTGGGAAGATCATGTGATTCATATTAGGAAAGTCATGGATGCATCAAGAAGGAGAAACTTTATTGGAAATTGTCTAAATGTGAATTTGACAAGACCTCTTTGGTTTACTTGGGTTATATTTTAGGATATGGTGAATTGAAAATTGATCTTGTGAAAGTGGAGGCCATAGTTAAATGGCCTAAACCCAATAATGTAATTAAGGTTAGAAGTTTTCTTGGTACAATTCAATATTGGAGAAAATTCATTGCTAATTTCTCACTTATTACATCACCCTTACAATCTTTAACTAATAATAAATAGGTATTTCAGTGGGGAGGCAAGCAAAGGGCCTTCAACATTTTGAAGATAAAGATCAGTACTACTCCTATCTTAGCACTTCCTAATTTACAACAACCATTTGAGATTGAGATGGATGTAAGTGATTATGCTATGGGAGCTATTCTAGTGCAAGGAAAAAAGCTAGTATGCTATCATTCTAAAACCTTCTAGGTGTAGTAAGAAACTATCTGACTTATGATAAGGAATTATATGCATTGGTTCAAATTATGAAGAAGTGGAAACATTACTTGATGGGAAAGGAGATAGTGATACATATAGATCATCATCCCCTCAATATCTCTAATCATAGGCCAAGTTGTAATAGTCCAAATTTTTTTGTTGGATGGGTTTCTTGCAAAAATTTCATCTTGTGATCAGGTATAAGAAAGGTATTTAGAATAAAGTTGCTAACATGATTTCTAGGCCTCCTATGGTATTTTTATCTATTATTTTACAACATAGTTCTTTAACTCATGAAAGTTATGAAGAATAATATAATGATGATGTTGAATTTACGGATGTGTACAAATACTTGATGAGTGGTAAACAAGTAGAAGAATTAGACTATCATGTGCATAAAGAAATTTTGTATCATTTGGGTAAAATTTTCATTCCTAAAAATGAAAGGGTGCACATGATTAGGGAATCACATACTTCTTTTATTTCTAGTCATTTTGGAGTTAGTAAAATGGTTACACATTTGAGAATGTATTGTTATTGGCCCCATATGTAAGAAAATGTTGCCAAATATATTAAGGGGTGTATTATTTGTGACACAAACAAGCCTAGTAATAGGAAATTGGGACTTTACACTCCCTTACCTATTCCTACTCATCCCTGAGAAATTATTTTCATGGATTTTGTAGGCGGTTTGCCTATGTCATGGAGGAAACATGATTACTTGTATGTGGTAGTGGATAGATTCATCAAGATGTGTGTTTTGATTCCTTGCACAAAGTATATTATAGGGGAAGGTATGACACATTTATTCTTTCAACATGTATAGGTTCATTTTGGTTTGCCCACTTCTATTATTTCTGATTGAGATTCTCAATTTCTTGGGGAATTTTGGTCAACACTACAGGAATTAATGGACACTAAATTGAATAAGATCACTACATTTCATCCATAGACCAATGGTCAAATAGAGGTTGTGAATTACATAGTGGTACATTTGCATAGGGGTTATTGCAGTAAACATCCAAGTTGTGGGATGAACATTTATGCTTTATTCAACATGCTTACAACTATGCACTTCATATTTTTACTATGAAATCTCCTTTTGAAGTTTGTTATGGATATTTGCCCAAATCTCCTCTAAATGTTTGTTATGGATAGGATTCAACTATTGATGAACATAAAGATGTTGTTAAAGCCAAGAAGTTCATTAAAAAGATACAATAGGTACCCCAAATTATCTAAGATCAGTTAGAGAAATGTTAGGAAAAGCATAAAGAAAGACATTACAAACATCATGTTGATCACCAATTTGTTGTAGGTGATTTGATATGGCTTCACATCAGTAAGTAAAGGCTGATAGGTGGAGGTAGAAATTTGAAACCAATCTAGTATGGTCCTTTATGGATTATGGAAAAGATTGGTAAAAATGCTTTTCAATTAGATTTGGCATCTTATATACATATTTATTCAGATGTGAATGTGGAAAATCTAAAATTATATGAGCCTCTAATGATTTTAGATCATGATGAGAGTGTATTCATTCCTTTTGTTGATGATTTTACCCCTGAGTATCTAAAAAAACTACAAGAAGATACAATACTTGATGGGAAGGTTCAAACTTGATGAAGGGGAGATGTTAAACATCTTCATGTTGGTCTCAAAAGGATACACTCAAACAAGGCCAAATGGATGAAATCCAAAAAAGTGAGGGAGAAATACCGTCACCTCTTTACCAATTAATAAACTTTTGGAGGTCCAAAATCTCTTAGTGGGGAGGATTGATCTAGGTGGATCCATATATGTTCTAAAAAAGAAGTTGATAAATTGTGAATTGATCAATGTCATGGTGTAGAGCTCATCGAGATATTTCTAGTGCAATTTGAATAGGTTGATTCTAAGCTTGTATGCACAAGATATCATATGTTGAAAATCAACTAGGGAAAAATTAAAAAATGGCTTTGGATGGAACATCTAGTTGGGCATCAACAAGTGGTAGATAGAGAGTGGTCCATGTGGTGGGTCCTCAAGCCACCACATTACTTGACACTATTTAATTATTTTACCATTTATCTCTATGGTCCAATTTCAATAGTCATCTAATTAACTATATTATAATTAATTATCATCAAATGTTCCAAACAAACCTTATAACCTATCACTTACCATGTGACACATCCACATCATAGTTTTTAGTGAAGTTTCCATGTTCAATACCAAGTTTGAAATGTAAACAAATGTTCTATTCCCCATGACCAAATGTTCCATGCATGGTTTTAACCCACATGCCATGTTTCATACCACAAGCATCCATGAAATCACCACATAGCCTGAGATTAATACCATCCAATTCATGGAATATGTCCCTTAAGGAATTAATAACCATGAGTTTCATGGTATATAAACATCCAAAATTGCCACCCACTTACCAATGTGGGATAAAAGATAAAATTTAGCCCAAATGCATTGGTAAAGGGATTTGAACCTTACCACTTTAGTTAAAAGGATAAGTACCTCATCACTTGGGCTATGAGTTTAAACAGTATATAAAGGGGTCAAATGTATATTTGAAGGCATGTTTTTCCAGTGTTATTTTGTGGAGACAAGGAATGTGAAGGAGTTTGAGAGACTTGGAGATTGTATTAAGGCATCGAACAAAATAATATTATTTCAAGAATATCTCTTGGATAGAGTAAAGCCCATAAAGACAATTTGAGGTGAATTTTAAAATATTTGTAAGCATTTGTGTGATAAATTAATAGGAACAATCTCCATTGGAGTGGATCTAGAGATGTAGTCTTTGTAGCCAAACTCTGTTATCAAATTATGTGTGGTATTTTTGTCTATTTTTATCTCTTTAATTATTGCAATATTGAAATTCAAATTATTTTGGATATTTAAAAGCCATTTAAAATTTTGTAATCATCTAAAATGTCAATTTTTATTAAATCATTATAATAAGGTTTTGATCCATTATAAGTGTGTGTTCCATTATTATGACACTTATTTGATTTCAATTATGAATAACCTTGTGGAGTGACTAGGAGGATGCCTACCCTAAATCCATGTGTGGTAAATGAACCATCAAAATATAATTTCTAGCTATCAGATTGTGAAGTATTCATTAGGGACTAGTCTAGGAAATTGGTTACAATTGGCTCAGTCACTTCTAATGGTGCCTCTACTAGCTGATCCACTACAAATTATACTTTTATAGATTTTTTATTAACATACTCAATGTAAAATTCATTGAGAAACATTATCCATTTTTATACCCAACTTATGAGTGTTGATTTGGATAATAAGTATTTCAAAGGACTAACCTTTGTAATGAGTTGTACCTGATTATTAATTATGTAATGTTAGAGCTTATGTGATGCAAAAAATATGACTAAACATGTCTTTTCAATGGGATTATAATTTATCTCATAGGATATCAATGTGCAACTAAGATAGTATATAACCTACTCCTTACCCTGATCACTGTGTTATGCTAGGAGAGCACCAATAACACATGGTGTTACTAAAATATACAAGAGAAAAGGCCATCCAAGGACTGGTCAAAATAAAATAGGTGGATTAGCCAAGTATTATTTAAATATTTGAAATACTTGTTGGAATTTTTCATTCAAATGAAAATTAGTCACCTTTTTTATTAAATGAGTAAAGGGGTGGCAATTGTCTACAAGCTAAGAGATAAAACATCATATGGCCTATAGCTTTCCCTAAAGACTTCAGAGCTACTTAAGATTATGAGGTGAGGGAACTTATGTGATTTATTTGACTTTTAATAGATCCACCTTGATGCCTCTTCTTTAAATTATGAATCCCAATAATTTTCATAAGGTCACTCCAAAGACACACTTTTTAGGATTTAGTCTTACTTTATATTCTCGCAATCTCTCAAAAATTCTTCTTAGGACCACATGGTGCTCTTACCTTAAATAAGACTTCCCCAAAATATTATTGACATATTATTTGATAATTTCATGCATCATATCATGAAAAATGATGGTAATAGTTCATTGATAAGTTGGTCCTGCATTTTTGAGACCAAATGACATGACTTGGTAACAAAAGTTGTTGCATGGGGTAATGAAAGTTTTTTTATGTTGATCCTCAGGTATAATTTTGAATTGATTATAATATAAGAATACATATATGAGGGAGAGAATTTCATATCATATTATCAATTTTACAATCATATCAACATTTAGGAGAGGGAAGTCATCTTTAGGACATGCCTTGTTGATGTCTTGAATGTTTATAGAGATTTTGATTATGCCTTATGGTTTAGTTATAGGAACAATATTAGAGAGCCAATTTTAGTAATCTATAGGGAGGATAAATTCATCTTCCAAGAATTTTTATAATTCCTCTTTGACTAATAATGCCACCTTGGGATGCATCTTTCATAATTTTTGTTTGATGGGTTTTGCATTTAGATGCACAACTAGGTGGTGTACCACTAATGAGGGGTCTAACCCTAGCATGTCAATGTATCTCCATGAAAATATGTTGATAAACTCCTTTAGCATCTCAATAATGACTTTACATTCCTCTATTGTGAGAGATTCCCCTAATTTCACTATTTTGAGACAAATTTTTTGTTCTAATATTAAATTCTATCACATATTCAATAAGAGAGGGTGATTCATATTAAAAATAAGGGGGTAATGATATTTTTAGAATATAAAAAGCAAAGCAATCTAGAAGATCAGTATCAATATCAAAATAATATTTTGATGTGAAGGAGCTATATGGGAGTTCATCTAATTCTTTGGAAGGCTCTTCTTCTTCTTCTTCCGAGTTTTCATCATTACTTTGATTATGAGATGTTTTTTGTTCCCCACAATATGAATATTGATAGAAAACCCCTTTTTATGATCACTAGACAACATGAAGTCTCTAGCTCCCATGTATTCCAAAATGGCCTCATCATTTTGAAACATGTCAAAGGTGGATTTATGCTTCAATTCCCAGTCTATAAGGGATGCATAATAGGGAGAAATATTAATGGTGGAGATGGTGGTATCAATAAAAAGGTTGGTGGTAATGAGATCCTTGAAATAACTATAGATATAACCTATTCCAATGTCCTCATCAAGGAGAGATGACTCATTGGTCAGAATAAAATCCATAATGATATTGGTCAGGTCATCCTCATATAGTTTGTACCCAAATCCAAAATATTGTGGATGTTCTTGAACCATGATAGGTTTAATTTGGCCTTACTCTTATTTTCCCAATCCCTTTCCTTCATACTACATATTTTCTATCATTATCTAGACTTGGGGATAATATTGCTCAGGAGAGATGAGGGACTCATCATCTAGAATAAGCCAAGAATCATCTCCATCTTTAATGTACTTGTCAGACAAAAATCTAGCACTTGAAAAATCTATTGGCCCAAACTGATACTTAATGGGATTATTATTCCTCATAGTCGGGGAGCCATAGTTATGTGGAGATAGGGTAGATTACCAATGTAAAATGTTTTTTACTCATTCTCCACATGTTTTGAATGTGATCTTTAGTCAGGTAACATCAAGTTCTGATTGAGATGTGGATTCTAATTGATCTAGGTAGATATACTTAGTAGATTTTGGGCTCAAGATAGTGTTGTTAGTGCTAAGGTAAGGTGAGGTAGATAGTGATTGATCCATATGAAAACTATGGATATGGTTTATGACTCCAAGAATGGTCACCTCCATTATCAAATGTGGAAAATTTAGCCACTGATGGAGAGTGAATGACACATCTTGTATTTCATGAATCCATGGTCTTTTAAGCAACATGTTATATGGTAATTCTACATCCATAACATGAACTAAAGTCTGATGAACTACACGTCCCACAATAATAAGAAGATAAATGGTACTAAATAATTGTCTCTCATTATCATCATAAGATTTAATAATTATTAAAGTGGGCCCAAGTGATGTTTTGAAGTATCCCAACTTCTTTAAAAAGTCTAGATTAGACAATTTGAGTGTGGATCCTCCATCTATGAGGACATGGGAAACCCGATGGTGGGAGATGGTGACTTCAATGTATAAGGGATAATTCTGATGTGGGATAACTTGAGGTAGATCTTAGGAACTAAAAGTCATTTACTATAATAGGGATAAATGTGCTACTAGTGCTTGAAACTGATTAATATCCAATTTACTATGTACTTTTAAATCATTCAACACTTGATTAAATATTTCCCTATGTAAGGAAGATGTTTTAATAAGTTCCATCAAGGAAATTTGAGATGGATTCTTTTCTAATTATTAATTGATATCATAGGATTTATCTGAACTAATTTAAACTTTATTATAAATATTACCCTTTAGGGAAATAAATGAGGTAAAAGGATCTTGGGAAGGTACCACAAGAATTATTATTTTATTTCATTGGGTGGTTACTATACAATCAATAGTAGCCTTATTAATTTTTATGACAGGGGATGAAGGTGGATTAGATTCTTGGATGTTATGAATTTTGATGGTATTAATGTAATGGTAGGGAACATTATGGTAATCAATGTGGTTAGATGATGATGCATGACCTTGGTCTCTTGGGGCTTTTGATTTCTCTGATCATGCTTTGGGAACAAATCCTTGTAAATACCAAGTTGCCCATTTGTTGATTGATTTAGGGTAGCTTCTCCTTCAATCTCTTTACCACCTCTTTTGATTAGATCTTGGATATAATGTTTTAATTACATGCATTACTCAGTGTCATGTCCTTTTACCCTATGGTATTTTAAAAAATCATCTTCATGATACCAATCTAGTTTTGGATAATGGTCATCCATAGGTCTAATTTTAGGTAGATTAATCTTGTCAATGATGATTAATTGTCCAAGACTATCTCTATGGGGACTCCCAAACTTGTAAGTGGTCTTTTGCTTAGGCACAACTTAGGCTTACCTAAAGGGAATCTAATAGAATAGACATTAGGGCATTGTGTGGGGCCTTTCCTTTGTATAATTTATACATGTTGCCACTCGAAATGTATCACCCCATCACCCATGATGTTTTAATTCTTATTGAAGACTTTGGATTTTCTTGAAAAAGAATTCTCTTTATTTGAACTGTGCTTATTTCAAGAATGTAGTTTTATGGTTCCATTTTCAATAAGGGATTTAGCTATCTACATTCCCTTTTATATGATCTCATTGAAGGTATTTTCATACTATAATTTTAATTGATAGTTCAAATCTGTATTAAGGTTATCCAGAAATATTTTAGTTGATTGTTTTTTAGTTACGGTGCATCTTAATAAGTTTATCAGGCTCTGCCATCTTTTTAAGAAATATACTAAGCTCTTCCCATTTCATTTTTTAGTATTATAAATTTTAATTATTGAGATATCATGCTCTATATTGAAGGAGAAGTGTATTAAAATTTGCTTTATTAATTCTCCAAAACTTGATATTAACCCTTTGGGAAAGTGCATGAACCATTCCAAAGCTGGTCCTATAGGAATTTTGTGAAATAGCCTCAACACATAAGCATCCTCATAGGATACCTCATGGTAAGATACATAAAACTCCTGGACATGATCTCTAGGGTCTCCCTTCCCTTGATATTTCTCATATTTGGATACCTCAAAGTGTGGAGGGAAGGGGATCTATAAAATAATCATACCCAATGGTGATGAACAAAATTCTTCATATTTGTATTTAATATATTAAGATCATGGATCCATCTACCAAAGGGTCTCTTTCATCATTTTCCATTCTTTAGCAAAAGCAATATCCCCAAGAGGATTGGTAGTTTGAATTTGACTACTCGAGGGATATGATTACTATGGGTCTATTGGCATTGTTGGGGTTGTTGGTGTTATTAGAGTTATTAATGGTGTTAGTATTATTATTATTATTTTTCCTAAGATATGGTCAGCATTGATTATGGATTATTAGGTTAATTTGTTGTGTCAATTGGCCAAGGCAATCTTCAACAATAGCCTGTCTCCTATTAGCCTCGATATGGTTATTAAGAAAGGGTTGTGGGCATTATTCTTTGATAAACCCATGGTCCATGCCTTCTTCTTGGGGTACGTGAGTGACATGTTGAAATGGGGTGTTTGGACATGATGGAGGGAAAACTAGGTTGTGTAAAAGGGTATGATCAAAAGTGGAGGGTAGTGTGCCCCTTATTTCTATGGAATGAGATAAGACTTGATCATGATTTTCATATAAATAATGGTCACTAAGGCTTCTTACCTATTCATTATGGAGTGAGTTATATCTTTCATTATCTCCCCTAGGTATGCACATGTCACTATGATTTTTGTCATATTCCTGAGTTGGGTTAATCATAGGCCCTATGAGATTTTTATATTGTTTGGAGCCTTGTCCAATTTAGAGTTGGTATCGGGTGTGGATGAACATTATGAAAGGGTGAGGAGATGAATTTTGATGGATGATATAGAAGTATTCAGATACTAATTTTTTCTAAAACTTGAATTATTAGTGGTCAAAAGGTGATGATGTAGGAAAATGGGAAAACCAAACATTTCCAAAAGACAGTCTTTTAAGAAGGCAATCTAGCAAGATGATAGAAGATTCATGAGTTCAAATAGCTTTATCTACTAGTAAATGGATAAGTTGATGGGTGTTAGAGGAAAAATATATTTTATAGAGATGAGGATAATGATGGGTGATATATTAGGATCTTACAAGACTATATAGTGATAATATCAAGCCAAGAGAATATGATGACTAATGATTCAATAAGGATGGGTGACTGTTGAAAATTTGGCTTTAGGATGAAATCTAGTACTTGAAGAGAATGGGATGGGTGGAAGATAATAAATGTGTGATATATATGAAATGTTATATGTGATGAATGAAGGACTGGACAAGAATCAACTACTTAAGATGAACTATACACAAATAGAAAGGATGGATGTGGATGAACTAGTTACCAAATTAAGATAGGAGTAAAATGGATGGGGGTTAGATAGATGAGTAATGATTATAGATGATTTATAAGGATTGGATAAAAAGGATATATTCAAAAAGGAATGAATAAAAGGGGAATACCTATAGGATTTATTATGGATGATAAATGGGATGGAGAACAAATGTGATAAATATAAAAGATTAAATAATGATAAAAAAAGGTACAAGATGGACACATAAATAGATAGGAGATAAGATGATATGTAAATAAGTTAATTTATGAAGATGTGAAGGGGGATGGACACTATATTAAAGTGTATTGGAGTGATGATGGATAATATTGGTAATTAATGATCAAAATTTAGTATGAAATGGTAATGATAGATAAAAATATTTTAATGAGTAGGAAATAGAATTGGTATATACAAACTAGTTTGGTGAAAGAAAAATATTACTGTGTAGATATTATAATGTAAGAAGGGTGAATTAGTGGATAATAGATGTGGAAGATGGGATACATAATAATTACAAGGAGATAGGATGATATAATTATAAGAAGGGAGGATGCAATGGTCAAGGGATGAATAAACAAATGGGTATGTTGTAAGTGATTATATTAAAAATAATATATAAAGATGTGGAATTTGATTACTATTTGAGGGTGTGGTGAGGATAGACACTATGATCAATATGATGTGGGTGGATAACATGATGTATATACAAAATGGATATGAGATATATAATATATACACATAAAAGGAAGTGGAGAGGGAAAATAAAATGTATAGATGAGATAGATAAGAGAGGGGATGGATATAGACGAGTGGCCAAAATGATATGGAAAGTGGATGAGTACTATATTGAAGTGATATGAGATATAGATAGGATGCTTAATATATGATTAATGAAGGAGGATAAAGTGGATGTAAATGTGTGATAGAATAGATAAAAAATGATCAAAATATACAAGAAAGGGTATGAAAATGGGATGGATACTAAATACTATGGAATAGATATAGATGAGATGAATGCTTGTAGGATGAATGTAAACGTAGCATGAAATTAAAACAAGGTAGTGTGATAAAAATTGGTCAAAACACACAAGAAAGGATGTGTAAAATGGGATATATATATATATTAGGTGTTATGGAATGGATTTGGATGGAATGGACACTATATGATGAATGTAGGATGAAAGAATGAATGTGGTATGAATATAGGGTGATGTGGTAGTTTAAAAAAATACAAACTATTATGAAAGAGGGATGATATTATGTGAAGATGTTTTAGGACAACTAAGATAGATGTAGGAGGTGATATGAATATTATAGTCATATAAAATGCAAAAAAATGGTAACTTGAGTATGGATAATGACACCTAACCCATAAGTCCCTCTTGCTTACTCTCATGACCCTCATAAGCTTGTTTTCACTAATTCTCAATCATCTGTAGCCTTTTAGACTTGGTACCAACTCAACTAGACTACATTTTCCATGACTAATCCATCCCCCTAGGTCTCATCTACTCAGGACAATAGTGTTACACTAGGACTATAGTGTCGGTACCAATGTTGTCTATTTTAACACTATTATCCAAGTAAATTTATGGCCCTAATGTTTAATTTTTTATAGTTCCCCATACTTCTCTTTGTCAGCCTAATGTGAGCACATTCAACCCATGACCAATAGATCCCTATAAAATTACATTCAAAGTTCATTTGGAAAGGGTTGGCAATTATCACTAAGTAGGCAAGAATACAAGCAAGAATACTCAAGAAATCTTCTCTATTCTCTACATACAACTAGCCAATATATTTATAGGCTCATTAAAATCCTTAAACTAGTCCCTAACCATCTCAAGCACATTTATCATTTTGCATCTTCATACACACTATTGCATAAAGCACATCAATTGGGAGAACTAGATATGGCTTAATTCTTCTTTAGAATATTTGTATGTAGGCATCGTGCCCACACAAGGGGTGTGGATCCATGTCCAGTGAATCTTACACACACTAAACCCACCTTCTTTCTTAAAATTGGTCAAAGCATAATGGAAGATAGGGTTTGAAGAGAAAATCTGCTCTACAGGGAGTTCTATAGACTTTTAGCTACCAAAATTTCATGGACAAAGTAACACAAACCTAGCGAACAAAACCCAAAATCCTTAGATCCTTAGGATAATAGTGAATAGAGGTGGATTAAACACTGATTCCAATCCTATCCACTTTCATCACTCCTATCTAATCATAAAACAAAAGTCAGATCTTAGTTTGTGATAGTGTCTTAGTTCTACATAGTGAATTCTAGATTTTATCTTAGTTAGATTAGTTAGTTTCTAGTTAAGTCTTTTTTCTTTCCCTTATTTATTAGTTTTAGAAATATTCAAATTGTAATCAAATTTTACAAATCAGTAGCTTAATACTATCATATTTATTTACCAATTTTACTACTTAGACCCTTTAACTAAATTAGGAATAATACACTAATATTTCCAAAGTAAGTTAAATCATTTAATGAACCCAACTTACTTTGTTTGCACATAAAAACCCTAGAAACACTAGGGTAAATTTCCTACTAATTTTTATTATATGTTTCTAATTTTTTGCTTGAATATTAAAATAAAAAATTAACATTAACTTTTAAAATTTTGTAGTAATTTTAAAATAAATTTCTTTCAAACCCTAGTTGCCCATACTAGGTCCCAATATTTTCCCAGTAATTTTCCAATTTTTTTAAATTTTTTACTAGCATATTAAAATTGGAAAATCACTTCAAATTTCTAAATTCAATAGTAATTTTTAAAAAATTATTTTTCTCAAAACCCTAGTTGCACATACTAGGCCCTATTCAATTAAGTTTTTTCCAATAATTTTATAAATTTTTAGTTTCATATTTCACTAGAAATTCACTTTTAATTTCATAATTTCATATTATTTTCTAATTAAATCATCTTTCAAACCATAGTTGCATACACTAGGTCCCATTGCTTATTGAGATATCACCTTACATGTTTCAGAATTTCATATCATTTTTATGCAATCTCCAGTTAACTATTATTAGGAATTTACATTTCTTATAATCAATACTTTCATTTTCTAGTACATTTTCTATTACAAATTATTGAAAAAAATCCAATCAAATCTCAATTTGTTTTCCTACCTTAATAATGGCTTAATACACTAGTTTTGATGAAACTGGTAAAAGGGAATTTCAAGAACTTTTATCTAAACACCCTGACATGGAAGATGGCATGCTTAAAATACTTTAAGAGGAACAATAAAAAGTTAATAATGGTCAATCTTCTCAAATCATAGAGTAACTAGTTGTAAATGACACTATGGAGGAAACTATGTCTCACCAACCCCCTATAGTAGCCCAACTTGCCTGTATGCCACCAGCTACAACTAGTACATCCCTATCTCCTAATATGGTAGCCCTTGTGTAAGAGATTAAATCTCTTCAATCTAAGGTGTTACATCTTGAGCAAGGTGATTCTATACCTATGTAGGCTTTGGATTATTTTGCTATATTTCATACACCATTGGCATGTCACATTGCTTCTACACCATTGCCACAAGCTTTTGTTCAATCCAATCTTACTCTATATGATGCCAAGGGTGATCCTAAGACACATTTGAGATATTTTCATGTAACAAGCTTATATTACATACCAAATTACTAGCTACTTACCTAGTTATTTCCACAAAGCCTAAAGGATTATGCTTTATAATGGTTCTATAGTCTACCAAATCAATTATTCAATGCATTCAATCCTTTAACTGACATGTTCCTAGCTCATTTTAGCATCAAAATTAGTGATAAGGTTTCATATGCCCAAGTTACACAATAGAAACAAAGGTCAAATGAGCATCTCACAGATTATTTTCTTTGATATAAGACTATTTTGGCTAAAATGACTAGCCCCATGGATGATCAAGAGTTACAAGATCTCTTCAAATAGAGTCTTCTACCAAATTTTCATGAATCAATTAGGTTTAAAATATTCTCTTCCTTTACTAAATTTTGTCACACACTAAAGGAAAGAGAGGTCAAACTAATTTCAATAGGAAAACTTAAGTACATAAGTATCTCAGAAACAACAACCAAGAGTAACAACAAAGTCCCAAACAATGTCAAGGTCAATGATAGAAAGAATCAAAATTAACCAATAGTTATTGCAGCTTCTGACCCCTACAGCATGTGGTTTTATTATCACCTCCTCTGTGAACCTTTACCAATCTACCAGTTTCTCCAGCTAGAGTTTTATAAAAGTTATTGGAATGTAATATCATATATCTCCCTCTTATTTAATAAGTTTACCCAATAAAGCCTCTTCCAAGGGGATATGATCAACATGAATTTTTTGAGTTTCATAGGGCACCAGGCCATACAAAAAATGGATGCATCAATTTGAGACTCAAGATTAAGGATTTAATAGATAGTAATCATATTGATCTTGGCACTTTATTTGAGCCTCCTCAGGCAAAGCATACATAAGATAAAGCATTAAAAATCTTCTCTGATCCTTTTCTTCAACATTCCAAACAAGAGATAGGGGATCAATTAGGGGTTCACCATGCATATCATGCACATCCCTAACTTGATACATATAGGGTACCTTCAGTTGAGGCACATCCTTTGAGAAACATGATTAGTGTATACAATTATAGATTTCCATCTAGACCTTCCATTTCCTTCTCAAAATAAGAGATCATTGAGGATGATTTGGATTCTCATGTACTCTTAATCAGAGCTTACATTTATAATCATCATATTATAGTGTTCTCATAGATAGTGGATTTAGTCTGAACATATGAACTATGACATTATTGTAGTATTTAGGATATTCAGAGTAGGATAATACCCTGATGGATATAATTATCAATGGATTTAGTGGGCACATATAGAGTTCATTAGGTGAGATTATACTTCTTTTATAGGTTGGTCCAACACACGTGGCCACACCATGCACTATTATTCCTAGTGTAGGAGTTTTTGATATGTTACTTAGTTAACCATGGATTCAAAAACTCTAAGTAGCACCTTTTATAGTTCACATATGCATGAAATGCATTCATGATAATCAAGTTATTATAGTTGGGGGAGTTCCATATGAGTTACCACTCCTTACTTCAGAGCCATCCTCTATAGTAAAATTATTAGTTTTAGTTCTACCATCAATTCTAGTTTTTTCATCAGTTATAGTTCCTCCTCTTGTTTTGATTTAGACATAGTTGAGGCATCCATCACCATCACAGAGAGTTCATACACCTCCATAGCTTCAAGGTTCTAGATAGCTTCTAGCTATAGTGTTCACACCTAGGGTAATATCATTGATATCTCATTCATCTAATCATAGATAGCATATTCAAAGAGCTTCTCCTACTACCAGATGGGTCCCTAAGAGCCCTATAGTTGCATCCACTTCCTAGAGTCATAGGGGGACCCAAAACATGGTTTTTACTTTAGATATTTAAGATCATTTACACTATACACAACTTTTAGATCCACAATCTTAGAATTTTCATCATGCTTCATGATCACGCATGATCCCTCTCCTTGATATATGACACCATGATAGGGAGTCTTCCATGAGACTCATCAATTAGTATTATCCTTTCCCAACTCATCTAGTCAATAGTTTCTTATGCTTGATTGTACATAGCTCCAATATTTCAAAAATATAAAAATAATAAAATATATTCTAAATATAAAAACATTCAAATAATTCAAAAAAACCAAATTTTTTTATTGTATACATCATCCATGATTTACATTTATACTATCATCTTAGACTTACAATTTGTTTTTCTATGCTATTATTTTTTTATTTATCTATATTACCATGCTTCACTTGATCTTATTTGAGTGTGTGTAGTGACATCTAGCTCCTTGATTACTTCACTTTACCCATTAAGGGGGCATCCTGATTCTATATTCAAGACACACATTGATAGACATACCTACTAGGGGCATCTTCTACATGACTACACCATCCAAGTTATGTCATTCCTACACCAAACACTCTAGTTATCATGTTGATGTAAAATATTCACTAGCTTATATAGATTACTCTATCAACACTCCCTAACATATAACATTGATGTATTTCTTAGCATATACCTAGTCTTGTACTTCTAGTTATTATATTCTTTCCTTTTCTTGCTTAGCATAACTTGATGTGATATATATTTCTCAGTTCTTATTTGTCTCTTGTATGTGCCTTGGGACATTTTCCAATGTCCTTTGCTTCAACTCATGTGTGTGCCTTAGGACATTTGCCAATGTCCTTTTCTAGTACTCTTCCATGTGATTGTGGCTTTCACACTAACCTTGCTTGTTTCAATCATATGTGTATATGGCATTTGAACATATCTTGTATACTTTCTTTCCAATTTGAGTGACATGTACCCATGTCCCTTGTTTGCTTGGCCCCTTGGCCACTCTTGTATGTTTCTTGCTTCTTTCCATGTGTGCTTGTTGCTTGTTTCTTTCTCATTATTTTCAATACGATGATCCACACCATGCATTTATCTTGCTTTTTTAGATGCCATGATGGACATCATGCTCCATCCCTCCAACTAACAACTTGTTACCTTTGTATTTACCCTTATTCAAATTTTCATAATTCTTCCTCGATCAAGCATTGATATATCATTTTCCTTTAATTAGTCAATATGTTCACTCTTCGATTCATTACTTTGTTATTAGAAGTCATTCTCTTCTTGTCTTAGTTTACAAAGGAATTTGTTATCTTGAACCACCAAACTTGAACCTTTTTCAAAATTTAATGATTCATAAGTTCAAAGTTCACTATTATATATTCTTGAAAATCCACTCACTTTTGGTTCATCACAAGAAATTTTGTTAAAAACATGTATTTATGCTAATTATTATTGATTCCTTGAAAACTTTCATTGAGTTGAAATCTGCAAGTATATAAAAACTGACAAAAAATGAGCTTGAACCTGTGTACTCTTTTGGTTGGGATACAAAAGTTCATTGTGTGTGGAAATATAAAAGTGGGAAATAAATATGGAGAGGATTAACCAAAAAAGAATATATTTAGAACATTTTATAAAGTGAAAATTTTTAATTCATGAAAATCAAGGGTAATGATTATACATTAAGGTCAAGTGTGGAGATCACTCGCAATTAATGCATGTGTCAGAATTTATGTCATATCAAGGGAATTCAAGACATATTTATTGATTCAATAATTATTCAACTAGATTTTTTGCCCTTATCAAATAATGAGTAGGCTAATTTGACAAAATAAAATACACAAGGTGCCGCAAAAGGAGGACAGTGCTAGAGGTATTAGATTTTCTTACTCAATTTGACAAAGAATTCAGATTTGGTAAAAGGTGAGTTTTGAATTTTTTCATAAATATTGATATTTATTTGTCAAAAAGAAAAGTCATTTTGAGTCTCTAATACTGTTAATAGGTTCAGACATTTTTTGTTCTATTTATCAAAACTATAATAATAAAAGTTACATGCCTTGGTTCTGAACATGGTTCAAGTCATGTTTGTTCTTTGCCTAAATATGGGGATATATTTTTAGCTTAGTATGATTTTGATATTTTAAAGAAAGAGTTAAAAATCTTGCATCTACTCTCATGTTGGAGAAGATAGTGAAAAGTGGTCTAATTAAAGTCCAAACCTTCCTCACAACCATACAATGCCCTAAATTAGTCCTTGAATGCATGAACAAATATGACCCACATGATAGATGCATCAGAACTATGAATGGAGATGTATTAGTACCTATTAATAGAGAAACCATAATGGTTATAATGAAAATCCTACCCAAAGAACCATATTCAAACATTAGCATCTCTTCCTCTTATTGTTATTTTTCTTTAAAAAGGCAAACTATAAGAGTATAATCACAAGAAATTAGCTGCCAAAGTTCCAAAAGGGAGGTTTAAGTTACCTAAAACTTTAACTAGAGAATATATGATACCATAAGTGAAAGATATTTTCATGTTGCTACATAGACTAAAAGGTAGTCCTCAAGCATTCTTTTGGGAGGACTAGATGTACTTCTTTATTTAAGTAATTCTTAGTGGAGAACAATATCTAGACTGGGCAAAGATCATAGCAGAGTTCTTACATCAGGGTTTAAGCAATCTCTTGGGGAGTAAATTTTTTTATATGTATTCATATCTTTTCTATTGCCTAGCATCCATAAAAGAATGTATAGGGTTACCTCATAAACCCTTAATTGAAGACATCAAAATTTATGATTATTATACTCATTTACAAATGTAGAAATGTTATGAAAATTACAAAAGGGTTAATGATGTTTTCACTAGTAGAATGGTTTATGAACTAACAATTAATGTTAATAAAAGGATGTTTGATGAAGCTATGCAATTGATTAGCATATATGGTATCTATTTCATTCAATTTTCCAAACTCATGTATATTAGAATTGGAGGTTTTGAAGGTGAACCTATGAAATTACCCAGATATGCCCTATGAAATTACCACTTTATTTTAATTGAATTATGTAGGCAATTGGCTCATATAGACAAGAAACTCTTAATGGAAAGAGATTCAAGTATATCTTTTCCCATTGAACTTAGTCATTATATATTCCAATCAGTTTTTGATGCCTTGAATCTGGAAGTGGATCTAAAAAAGTTTAATTTTTAGTATTATAAGGCCAGGCTTAAATTTGATATTAAGGGTTTTGATAAAGATAATTTAGAGTTTGGAAAACATTTTTAACACATTCCATAAATAGAATACTATTGGGAAGGTTGCTTAGATTATTTCAAAGTCAGAAGAAGACTTTGGTGTAGATTTTCTTTAAGCCAAATAGTTACTTTTAATATGAAGATGGATATTGCTGATATTACAAATGATGGTAAGGATATGATTGATCCTCAGTATGAATAAGTAGAGTAGTAACCTATTTTATAATTTGATTAGAATAAATTTAAACAAAATCAAATTGAATTTAAAATCATTTCTGTGATAAGAAGAACTAAAAAATGGTTAAAAGAACAGAGACTAGGAAAAATCTAGGTTGAATATTTTCAACCATATGCACGTATCAATGAACCATCATCTCCTATAAGCTCTGCTAATCAGCTTATTGATATATATGAAGTAGGTCTTTCAAAATTAGAGGTTAAAAATGATTCTACCTCCAAAAATTCTAAAAAACCCTTGTAAGCAATTTACCTAACTGCACTACCAGGTCAAAAGCTAAGAACAAGAAGAAGAAAGAATCTCTAAAAAATGTGATTATGGATCTGAGTGTTGAAGAAGACTTAGCTAGGATGAAAGAGATCATAAGGAATGAAAATAGGCATTACTCTCAATGGCTAAATACATTGATGACATTCATAATTTATGTCCTTAGTCCATTTATCAGTTGCCCTTATCTTTTGATCCAAAATCTCTAATTAATCAAAAATGCTTGATCACATAGAAGTAAGATGGTAACAAAAGTATTTGATGATTGGTTAGATAGGATAATCCAAGAAGGCACCAAATATATTAATGTTTTAAATAATATATATGATGAAACTCTAGTTACCATTGAATATAATAAAGATACAAAACATCTTATGGGAGAAAGATGAAACAAAATGGATATTTGCAATTAAATAAATGATTGAAATATAGAAGTATGGTGTGATAAAAATTTATCAGAGAAGAATGTGGAAAATTTGAATGATAGAACATTATATGTATTCAAAAAGAATCTTGAATGGAGAAACTCAATGTCAAAATAGGGGCGGATAGAACTTATAAACTTGATTAAAGAGTTAACTAAAGTTACTCAGTCTCTACATCATGATTTAGAATGTATTAATGTAAATTATTTGAAATATGATGGAAAACCTGAGGAATATATCAATACCATGATACACTCATTTAAATAAAAGATCAGTTTTGTCAAAGAAAATTAAAATCTTACAATAAATAATTTTTCTAGGGTGTCAAAAGTGGAATCATTACTTCATATTTGTATCAAAGCACTTCCAGAGCATGCAAAAAAAGTAATTGATATTTATAAGATTAAAGAGGTCTAGAAATAATGAATTAAACATATTGGAGTTCCTAATTCTTTGGTAATCCAAGAATTCATTTCTATATTTAAGGAATGGAAAACATAATGTGTCTCTTCTATGGAGCAAAGCAAATCAAAAGATTCTAATGTGACTCTTTAGTAGTGATCATGCCATTTTTAAGCTTTCTATTTTTAATTTAGATATTTTACTTGAAGTTTTTATCATTTAAATCAGTTTTGAAAACTAAATCCTACTAAGGGTTAGAGTTTGTTTAACTCTGAGTTTAAATAATAGTTATAAGTGAAAAACTATATATATATATATATATATATATATATATATATATATATATATATATATATATATATATATATATATATATATGTTTTAAATGGGACATGTAAAGGGTCTGAAAAGCTAGAATTTTGCTAAGCTTTGCTTTTATAATGTGATGTTTCCCTCTTTATGTCATCTATGAATGAAAGAAACAAAAAAAATCTACAGACCTAAATCTATGCATTTAAGTGAATGAAGATGAGTTTCTATGTGAATTCATGCTTTAAATGTGGTAATTGTTTTACTACTGAGAGTCTTATCATATACATTTTATCAATTTTTATTGGTTCACAAAATCTAGTGGTATATGTATATACTTGATCATTGTTATATATAGATTATATATGTTCTGTCATTGAATAGTTTCATAGAAATAAATATTAAATTCATATCATAGTGATGTATGGATGTTAGTCTACTTTAAATGCTTTTTGGTTAAAAGTATATCCAAATGTTAGTGTAGTTTTTATTCATTGAATATATTTAAAATGGGAGTTGTACCTTAATTTAGAGGGAAATTATTTATGATAATTTACTCAACTATTATTTACTTATTTTGTTATAAAAATAATAGGGTACAGGGTCAAAATAAACATTATCAGAATAAGACAAATCTATCAACCAACATATTTTTGGTGACTCCATTGGGGATGATCAAACTATTATTTATGATCAGTCACCCTTATATGAAGCAAGATGGTGCTTCCCCATGAGAACATAATTCCTATTTTACAACCTAATATTAGTTTTCAAGATGAGCAAGAAGACATAATCAATCAATTAAATACCCTTCCATGGTGCACTCATCAAAATATTGATGATTATATAAGAGCAAGTCAAGTATTATAAAGAGAAGAAAAATTGGCTAATAATTTAAGATTATTGTTGCTTAGACAAAAGAGACAAGCTAAAAATGTAGCTATAAACTAAGTCCCTAAAGTCTCAAGAGGTCAAGAATATCTTAGTAATTAATAGTTGGTTATTCAGTTATGGTTTAACAAGTTGGAGTTTAGAAGATATACAAGATCTTTGAGGAGAGAAGGAATTGATGATCCTACTTTCCAAGCACTACTAAACCTAAATTTTTATTCTAATCCTATTCCTATTAGAAGAGCCATAAGTATACCTACTATTCCTCCTAAACCTTTGGCATCCCCTTTTTGTCAAGCTTTAACACTCTCCATCACTATCATCCCTTCTACCATAATATTTTTACCAATGGCCCAACCTTGGGAAGTGGTCATAGGACCTCTGAATCTTGGATCTAATCTAAATCCTCTCCCCAAAAATGTGAGATAAAATTTTCCTAAATTTAATGGAAATGGAAAGCAATCACTAGATGAACATCTGAATGCCTTTGCTATAGCATGTGGTGCATTAGGTGTACAACATCAAGATTTGGCTATAAGACTCTTTGTATAAACTTTAATAGATAGTACAGTGTAATGGTTCTATCACCTACCTGATGCTACTATTACAAATTGGGATGATATGAAAAATTCACTCAAAAATAGGTTCAAAAGCAATGAAGATGAACATTCTCTCCTTGCTCAATTAACTCAGATTAAGAAAGAAATACATGAGCCTATGAGATATTTTATATCCAAATACAAAAAAATCATGCACA
Organism: Torreya grandis; assembly: GCA_037957365.1. Classification (NCBI taxonomy): domain Eukaryota; kingdom Viridiplantae; phylum Streptophyta; class Pinopsida; order Cupressales; family Taxaceae; genus Torreya; species Torreya grandis. The sequence goes on from JARHVA010003644.1 coordinate 897,387, forward strand.
AGATTCCAACTGCTAAAAGGCCAACTCCAAAAAATCAAAAATGTCTTTTTATCAACTTTATGCCTCTTGATATTAGTTTTCACCTAAGCAGAGGTGGATTTTCCACTTTAGTGGATGCACAAACAATGGCAGATAGACTAGAAGATGATCTTATCATGGCTAGAAAATGGAAAAGATAAGTTCAAACACCTAATGTTTAATCCTCATCCACTATAGATCCTATGGTTCAAAGGTTATTTAATGATATGATCACTCTAAAAAGACAAATGCCTTAAGCTAGTATGCCATTCCAATAGCCATATAAGGATGTCAGCCAAAGGATAAATACTGATAAGGCATTACAAATTATACTAACACAAACAAGGTTAGCTATTTAATCTCCCCTTAGAAAAGGGAACATGTGTGCCTTTTATTTGACTACTGATCATGATGGAAATTCTTTCCCAAATATGGTTAAATATTCTCAAATGGCTACTACTAAAGATATGTTGGGAGAAACTACTGAGGAAGAAAGGAACTCTGAGGAGCCTGGTGAATTTGAAATACACTTCTTAGAATATGATTCTGACGTAGAAAGAGGTGGTGAAGTATTGGTTACTCTTGAGGATCCTTCATGTGATGTGCTCACCCAAAGTCAAAAGAATTTGAAATCTCCAAACATTCAATCTTCTCAAGGAATGCCTATCAAAAGTAAGGAATCTCTCACTAGAACTACTGACAATGGTTCAAAATTTCAAGATGTTCAATTATTACGAAGATATGATCATGAAACTTCTTTTGATATTATTAAATTTTGTAAGACTTTAAGAATTTAAATATATCCTATTGAATATCTTAAGTTAAATCTTAAAGATCTTGATAAATTGGTAAAATACGTTAAAGGTGATCATTCACAAACTAAATCCAATAGTTGACAAAATATTAATGATGAGTCATCAATTACTGAACTATTTGCTTCTCCACTCGAATCACCTACATACATGCCTAAAATGGCCATCAATGCATAAAATGATACATCTAATTTGGTGTATATTAAACCTAACCCATTTTATGTTTCCTTATTTATAAATGGTCTTAAACTAAGTAATTGTATTATAGACTTAGGTGCTTCTGATAACATCATGCCCTCTTCCATAGCTAAAGCCTTGGGTCTATCCCTTACAAAAATATTTGGTAAGTGTTATTCTATGGATGGAAAGTAGATTCCTCTACTTGGGTAGATTAAAGATGCATAGGTTACTCTTAAAACTTACCTTGATAAAAGATTGAAGTTGACTATTTTAGTGGAAAACATCCCTACCAGTTATGGAATGCTATTGAGAATAAATTTTTGCAAAGATATAGGTGGGTAAATTAAAATGGATTGGTCAGAGGCCATAATTCTAGTGGGAAAATTGAAACTAAAACTAGATCCTGAAACTAAATACAGGTTTGTTGTGTTCCCTTTTGATGATCCTAAATCTTAGATATTATTTGAGGAATGTGAATTTGGTAATTATTTTTTTCTAAGGATATGAAGGAAAGATCTATTTCAAAAGACACTCATTTAGATGATATATAGATCATGGAGTTTGATGGTAGTTGTGCCATTGTTGACTCTAGAGCAGGAGTAGTTCTAATCTCCCCTAAAGGTAAAATTTTTCTTACTACTTTAAGTTGGAGTTTAAAAGTACTAATAATATCGTAGAGTATGAAGATCTACTTCTCAGACTAAATGAAGACAAAGGAAAAGGAATAAAAATACTCAAAATAAAAAGAGATGCAGAATTGATTGTTAAATAGGTAAGAGGTATTTTTACTATTAAGAATGAAAGACTAAGACATTACAAAAATAGAGTTTAGGATGAAATAAAACATTTTGATGCCTTCTCTATTGAGTCAATTACAAGAGATCAAAACACATGGGTAGATTCTTTGGAAATATCAGCTTCTCTTCTTCTTCCTCATCTTGATTTCAAATAAAAATCATATATAATAGAGTTGATCTATCATTCTAGTGTCTTAGATAATGCTGAATACTTGCATGTTTTTGAAAATGATTGACAAATTAAAAATTTCTTAGAAAGTGCTAAGATATTTGTGGGGACCTATTTTGAAGGATCTAAATTAGAGTGTAAAGAGTTTAGTCCTGATCTTGGAATCAATTCAAATGATGGAGTAATTTAGTTAAAAGGAAACAAGATTCCTAGAGGGTTGTTTTCTCTTGAACATTTGTTCAATTGACAAGATGAATACATAAAAGGCAAACATGCTCAAGATCCTAATAAATTGGGAAATTGAAAAAAGGTAAATATTGGAAATAAAATTGATTCTAAAGAGGTTTCAATTTGTAAATGTTGCTCACTAGAAGAGAGATGTGAGTTAATCAATTTGCTAACTAAATATAAAGATGTCTTTGCTTGGTGTTATGATGATTTGAAAAAAATTAGAAGTATTCAATTTTAGCATCATATTCATTTAAAATCAAATGCAACTCCATTCAGGTAGAAATTAAGAAAATACAACTAAAAAGTTGTAGATGCCATTTATAAAGAAGTTGATAAAATGTTGAAAGATAGGATTATCTACCCAATTCATCACTCTACTTGGGTGTAAAATATTATTCTGGTGCACAAGAAAAATGGATAAATAAGGATTTGTGTTTATTTTAGGAACTCAAATCAAGCCAACCTGAAAGATAATTATGCCTTACCCATGATGGATCAAATTTTACAAATAGTAATTGGATCACAGATGATGTCCATGTTAGATGGGTTCTTTGGTTATAATCAAATAGGTATGGCTGAAGAAGATCAACATAAAACCAACTTCACAATGCCATGGGAAAATTTCACCTATGGTCATATGCCTTTTGGTTTGATCAACGTTGGTGCATCTTTTTAGCAAGCAATGAACTCATCTTTTAAAGACCTGACAGATAAAGTTATTTTTATTGATCTCGATGATTTGATTATTTTCTATAAAAAGAGAGAAAATCATCTAAAAGATATTGAGACTATTTTTCAAATATGTATAGACCATGTAATATCTCTTAATCCAAAAAAGTTATTATTCTATGTGATAGAAGGTAAATTACTGGGGCATTTAGTTTTGATAGATGAAATAAAGATTGACCCATAGGGAGTTAAAGTAATTTGACAGTTAAGCCTTCCTTCAAATAGAACTGGAGTTAAATCTTTCTTTGTACATGTTAATTTCCTCAGAAGATTCATTCCTAATTTTTCTAAGATTACAAAACATATTTTAGGAATGATGAGTGAAAAACAATCATTCAGGTAGAATCAAGCTATTAAGAAGGCTTTTGAAAATGTTAAAGAAGCAATTGCATAGGCACCTACTTTGATAAATCTTGATTTCTAAAAGGATTTTATTATTTATTTTTATTTTTTAGAACACACCATGTCTAGTATTTTTATACAAAAAAATGAATTAAATATAGAAGATCCAATAGCCTTCATGAGTCTTCCTCTTAAGAAACATGAAATTAAATATTCATTAATTGAAAAATAATCTTTTGCTATAGTAAAAGTTGTCAAATAATTTAGGTACTAAATACTTCATTCTCACTCAATTGTATTTGTACCAAACTTAGTTGTAAATAGCATTATGACTCAATAAGATGTGGGGATGAATAATAGAGAATCATGGGTTGCTAAGATTCAAGAATATTACTTGGATATTAAGCCAACTAAATTAATTCAAGGCCAAGGGCTGTGTAGACTGATCACCAAAAATTAAGAAGAAACAGAGGGAAAACTTCCCACTATCTTGTTAGTGAGTTTACAAGATCCATGGTTTGTAAATGTGGCTCATTATCTTACTTATAGAGATTATCCCATCCACTTCTCTCTAAAATAAAAAAAGGAACCTGAGATTAAAAGCAACCAAATATGTAATCTGGGGTGATGCCTTGTACAAAAAGGGACTAGATGGAAATCTTTTGAGATTTGTAGATACAGAAGAGAAGCATAAGATTTTGAAGGTTTTCCATAATGAATCCTATGGTGGACATTTCTCTTCCTCAGTTATAGCCTTTAAAATTCTTAGGAATTGTTATTATTGGCCTGGCATGTTTAAAGATGCATACAGATGGGTGGCTAATTGTGAGAAGTGTAAGATATTTTCAGGAAAACTACAACTTACAACATTACCTTTAAGGCTAGTTGTGCTTGAAGAGCATTGCAAGAAATGCGGCTTAGACTTCATTGGACCCCTTTTACCTTCTTCAAGTGATGGACATACACACATTCTGATAGCCATAGACTATTTTAAAAAATGGGTGGAGGTGATCCCTATAAAGAGAAGTACCTCAAAATTTGTGTGTGATTTTCTTAAAGAAAATATACTAGTACACTTTGGTGTTCCTCAAAAAATCATGGCAGATAATGCTACTAGTTTTCTTCAGCTGAACTCATCTCATTTTGTTATGATCACAGTTTCTCTCTCACTAATCAAATTATTTTCCTCAAGGGAATGGTCAAGCTGAGTCCAGTAAAAAAACTTGATAGACATCATGAAAAAATTGGTGATTAATAATCATAGAGATTGGCATAAAAATTTGTATGAATCACTTTAGGCTGATAGGGTAACCCTGAAAAGAGCAATGGGAATGGCACCTTTTGAGATAGTTTATGGAATAGGAGCTTAATTATCATTACCTCTTGAACTATCAGTAGCTAAATTGCAAAAGGTCATTGAAGATCAATATTTTTAAGATTCTTTGGAAAAGAGGGTTATGTATTTAACCAAAATTAAGGAATAAAGGAATGAACTGGTTGATCGTATTACTACTCATCAAGCTAGAGTTAAGAAAATCTTTGATCAAAAAACTAGACCTAGAAAATTCATGGAAGGAGATGAAGTGATTTTATGGGATAAGAGAAGAGAACATAAAGGATCACATGGTAATTTTGATTCACTCTAGACGGGACCATTCAAAATTCATCAAGTATTGGGTCTAATTCTTTCAAATTAAAATATCCAGATGAATCTATTCTACCCTATCTTATAATGGATAGGTCTTTAAGCTATATCAATTATAAAATAGGTGTCCCCTATTTTGTACATAGTTGTTTTATTTTTGTTTGTGTGTGCCACCTTTTTGTTTTTCTATTTTGTTTTTCTTTGGTCTTTCCCTTTTTGTGCCTTTGTTTCTGATTAGTTTGTGTGAAACCGAAGATTCTGAGTTCTTTGCATTTTGTCATAAAATGCAGTTCCCAGTCAGAGCCAATTGTTACCCTTGTATTTACCCTTATTTGATTTTTCATAATTATTCCTCAAGCAAGAATTGCTATATCATTTTTATTTAATTGGTCAATATGTTCACTCTTTGATTCATCCCTTTGTTATTATAAATCATTCACTTGTTGTCTTGGTTTGTGAAGGAATTTGTTATCTTAAACCACCAAACTTGAACCTTTTTAAAAAATTGATAGTTCATAGGTTCAAATTTCACTATTCTATATTCTTGAAAAGCCACTCAATTTTGGTTCATCATGAGATTTTTTTTAAAAACATGTCTTTATGTTGATTCTTGTTTATTCCCTTAAGACTTTTGTTGAGTTGAAATCTACGAGTATAAAAGAACTGGCAGAAACTGAGCTTGAACCCGTGTACTCTTTTGGTTGGGATACAAAAGTTCATTATGTGTGGAAGTATAAAAGTAGGAAATAAAGATAATTAACTAGAAAATAATATATTTAGAACATTTTATAAAGTGAAAAGTTTTAATTCATGAAAATCAAGGGTAATTATTATACATTAAGGTTGAGTGTGGAGATCACTTGCAATTAATGCATGTGTTAGAATTTATGTCATATCAAGGGAATTCAACACAAACATATTTATTCAATAATTATTAGACTAGATTTTGTGCCCTTATCAAATAATGAGTAGGCTAATTGGGTAAAATAAAACACATAAGGTATTGTGAAAGGAGGACAATGCTAGAGGTATCAAATTTTCTTGCTCAATTTGACATAGAATTCAGATTTGGTAAAAGGTGAGTTTCAAATTTTCTCATAACTATTGTTATTTGTTTGTCAAAAATAAAAGTCATTTTTAGTCTCTTATACAGTTAAGAGGTTCCAACATTTTCTATTTTATTTATCCAAATTGTAATCATGAAAGCTACATGCCTTAGTTCTGAACATGGTTCAAATCTTGTTTATTCTTTACCCAAATATGGGGATACATTTTTAGCTTAATATGATTTGGAATATTTTAAATTAAGAGTTAAAAATATTGCATCTACTTCCATGTTGGAGAAGATAGTGGAAAGTGGTCTAATTGAAGCTGTAGCTTTCCTCACAACCATACAATGCACTGAATTAGTCCTTGAATGCATGAACAAATATGACCCACATGATAGATGCATAAGAACTATGAATGGAGATGTATTGCTAACTATTAATAGAGAAACCATAATGGATGTAATGAAAATATTTCCCAAAGAATCATGTTCGGACCTTAAAATCTCTTCCTCTTATAGTTATTTTTCATGAAAAAGGCAAACTATAAGAGTATAATTGCAAGAAATTGGTTGTTGAAGCTCTAAAAGTGTAATGTCCCTTACTTAGGGGCTCCTTTTCTCCTACAAATAAGCATACACAAATCACAGTATAATCTCTCAATAGCAATTAAAGATCACATTACTTGTTCTTCTGGACGATTACACAATTGAGTCTCTGTTATACAAATAAAAGAATATTAAAATCTGGTCTTAAAAACCCTGAATTCATGCAAACTGGGAAATAACTTGCAATTCTGGAAGTCTCGGCCTTTCTGTGTCGACACACAGGCGCCATCGTCGGTCGATATATCACCGACATCGGTCACTGTCGGTCGGCTTTCTGCCGACGTATGTCTTCAGTCGACTGATGTTGGTCACTGAAACCCTCTGTCTGCCGAGGTCGGTTCCTGCACTGATCTGTACGAACCTGTACGGACTTGGTACGGCCACCAACCTGTCTCTTCTTAACCCCTGATAGCTAAATACCCTGATCTCACAAATATAGATTCTAACACAAGATCTATCTCTGTATAACTTATTAGATCAAAACTAAATAAAGAAAATACCTGGAAAGCTCTGTGATAAACTTCTGTGTGAAGTTATCTCTCAACCCTGGAATTCTGTGATAACTTCTGGGTGAAGCTATCTCTCAGATCTGTATCTTTGTGATAACTTCTAGATGAAGATATCTCTCAGTTTGGCAATAAATCAGCTGATATCTCACAGCCTCTAAATCACACACAATGAAGAGGGAACGTTCTTCACTGCAATGGAATCCTGGAACCCTTGGCTCAGTCTTCACAGAAGAATTACTTCAATTTTCAATAATCAATAATCTATGCATAAATCAATAATGGCCTCCATGAGAAACCCTTATACCCTCAAAAAGATATGCTTGCCCTAATTAGGGTTTTCTTAAATTAGCATTAGGGTTTCTAATTTAAAATTAGAGCAAATAATTAATAATTAATTATTAATTATTAATGAGACCAAATAATTAATATTTGATTAAATCAATCAAATATTAATATCTCCCTCAATATATGTCGGATCCTCAAACCGATCGAAGCAGGTGAATCAGGGAGTGATTTTGCATATGACCATACCAAAATAAAGGTGCTCTGCTGCATGTCAAATATCCCTAAATAATAGGAGCATCAATCAAACATATCTGAAAGACCCTGAATGAAAACCAAATGTAGAAATTCTGCGAATCAAAGTCAAGCCAAGCTCCATTATGACCCTCTATCCATCATATTAGCCTACGAAGGTCGTATAATAGGCCAATCATCAAATCTGTCAATGTCCATGAAAAACGGGACATGACAATCCGCCCCTCCAAAAATTGCTTGTCCCCAAGAAATCTTGGAACAATGAACTACTCGATCCACCTGGATCCCAAGGAAAAAGTTGTGTAACAACCATCATGTCACTAATCAATCCATGTGAATAAACCATCAACATCAATAGCATCAACAGTATCAAAATCAGCAACTAAAAAACTGCACTCGATACCCAAACAACTATCTGAAGATCAACTGTAGGTGCCGATAGAAGAAACCACTTTGAGGGACTCAAGCCAACTAAAATATCAACTCTGTCAAAATTCAAGTCCCTATCTAACTGATACTCACATCCAACTGGACCGTGGATATGACAATTATTGGTATCTGAATCACTGACACCAAAACTAATCTCTAGATGCAAAGAAAAATAAGGAGCATACCTCACCGTATGATGCTGGTAAGAACCCCCAAACTCTGCTACTGGCACATGATTGCCAAACTGGGACTCAATGGATGGCTCCAATCTCAGCTCAACAAACATCACCTCAACATCCCTGTAAGGTAACATAGTAGAAAGGGTTCGTAAAATCTCCTCACCCCATCTGCTAATAGCACTAGAACCTCGGACAAGAACACCTTCTGTCATCTTATGTGAGTCCAGATGAACACCTGCACTATCCAACAAATACTCCATGAATGGTTCAGTGCAGTAGAAATTATATGTGGAAGCATCAACATACTCCCCCACACACTCCAACTGATCTCTCTGTAAAGGAGGCACAACCAACTGTACCACACTGTCATCCGTGTGAGAATAATCAATCTGGAGACATGACTCCACTAGTATCTCAAACTCATCAGAATCAGCAAGATCCAAATCCCGTATATGTGTATCAGTCTCAGCAATATGCTCCTCAGCAACAACTGCAGGAATGTACTCATCACCAACCACCTCAATATAAAAATGATCAATGTCAAAGCTCATATCAACAGATGGAGTATCAACAACTATAGCATCACTGTCTAATTCTTCCATACAGAAAGAAACAACCGGTGAAACTAAGTCCTCAAAATTGTCCACTGCATTCTCCTGAGTATCATCTGCAATAATAGGATCCTGGGACTCTGCTACAATCTCTGCCATAGTTGAGAGATCATCAACCCTCAGTGCACTAACATCTGAGCACCCCTGTACACTCTGAGTGCAAGCATCAAACTCATCCTCATCTTCACTATCTCCTATCTCATAATCATAATAATCATGGGACATGCTACTCTCTCGTCGAAGTGATCTGTAGTGCTCTCTCCTATGCTTAACAAAGCAATCAAAAGGCAACAACTTCTGAATTCGAGGTGGTACTAACTCCCACTCCTCATTCGCTGTCATATACCGTGCGGGTTTGTTTTTTGATGTAGGATATGAAAGAGATTCATTCAACCTCTTCAAACTTAGTTTCAACTTCCTCATATCATAGTCCCATCGACTCTGAGTATATGAAGTCATCATGATACTTTACCCAAGCTACCCAACAGGATGGTAAGACATTAGCTCTGATGTGCCCAACAAGATGGCAGGAATTTAGTTCTGATACCACTGTAATGTCCCTTACTTAGGGACTCCTTTTCTCCTACAAATAAGCATACACAAATCACAGTATAATCTCTCAATAGCAATTAAAGATCACATTACTTGTTCTTCTGGACGATTACACAATTGAGTCTCTGTTATACAAATAAAAGAATATTAAAATCTGGTCTTAAAAACCCTAAATTCATGCAAACTGGGAAATAACTTGCAATTCTAGAAGTCTCAGCCTTTCTGTGTCGACACACAGGCGCCGTCATCGGTCGATATATCGCCGACGTCGGTCACTATCGGTCGGCTTTCTGCCGACGTCGGTCTTCAGTCGACCGATGTCGGTCACTGAAACCCTCTGTCTGTCGAGGTCGGTTCCTGCACTGATCTGTACGAACCTGTACGGACTTGGTACGGCCGCCAACCTGTCTCTTCTTAACCCCTGATAGCTGAATACCCTGATCTCACAAATATAGATTCTAACACAAGATCTATCTCTGTATAACTTATTAGATCAAAACTAAATAAAGAAAATACCTGGAAAGCTCTGTGATAAACTTCTGTGTGAAGTTATCTCTCAACCCTGGAATTCTGTGATAACTTCTGGGTGAAGCTATCTCTCAGATCTGTATCTCTGTGATAACTTCTGGATGAAGATATCTCTCAATTTGGCAATAAATCAGCTGATATCTCACAGCCTCTAAATCACACACAATGAAGAGGGAACGTTCTTCACTGCAATGGAATCCTGGAACCCTTGGCTCAGTCTTCATAGAAGAATTACTTCAATTTTCAATAATCAATAATCTATGCATAAATCAATAATGGCCTCCATGAGAAACCCTTATACCCTCAAAAAGATATGCTTGCCCTAATTAGGGTTTTCTTAAATTAGCATTAGTGTTTCTAATTTAAAATTAGAGCAAATAATTAATAATTAATAATTAATTATTAATGAGACCAAATAATTAATATTTGATTAAATCAATCAAATATTAATATCTCCCTCAATATATGTCAGATCCTCAAACCAATCGAAGCAGGTGAATCAGGGAGTGATTTTGCATATGACCATACCAAAATAAAGGTGCTCCGTTGCATGTCAAATATCCCTAAATAATAGGAGCATCAATCAAACATATTTGAAAGACCCTGAATGAAAACCAAATGTAGAAATTCTACGAATCAAAGTCAAGCCAAGCTCCATTATGACCCTCTATCCATCATATTAGCCTACGAAGGTCGTATAATAGGCCAATCATCAAATCTGTCAATGTCCATGAAAAAGGGGACATGACAAAAAGGGAGGTTCAAGGCTACCTAGACCTTTCACTAGAGAACATATGATACCTTAAGTGAAAGATATTGTTGTGTTTATGCATATATTGAAAGGTAATCCTCAAGAATTCTTTTGGGAGGACTAGATGTACTTCTTTATTTAAGTAATTCTTAGTGGAGAACAATATCTAGACTTGGTAGAGATCATAGCAGAGTGTTTAAATCAGGGTTTAAGCAATCTCTTGGGGAGTAAATTTTTATATATGTCTTCATATCTTTTCTAATACCTAGCATCTACAAAATATTGGATAGGGTTACCTCATAAACCCTTAATTGAAGAAATCAAAATTTATGATTATTATCCCCATTTACAAATGTAGAAATGTTATGAAAATTACAAAAGGGTTAATGATGTTTTCAATGGTATAATGGTTTATGAATTAATAGGGAATGTTAATAAAAACATGTCTAATGAAGTTATGCAATTGATTAGCATATATGGTAGCTATTTCATTCAATTTTCCAAACTCACCTATATTAGAGTTGGAGGTTTTGAAGGTGAACATATCAAATTACTCAGATGTGCCCTTGCCTACTTTGTGTTAATTGAATTATGTAGGCAATTGGTTCATATAGACAAGAAAATCTTAATGAAAAGAGAGTCAGGTATACATTTTCCCATTAAACTTGATCATTATATATGCTAGTCAATTTTTGATGCCTTAAATCTAGAATGGGTCTAAAAAAGTTTAATTTGTAGTATTATAAGGCAAGGCCTAAATTTGATATCAAGGGCTTTGATAAAGATCATTTAGAGTTTATAAATTTTTTTTCACAGATTCATTAAATAAAAGGCTACTAGGAAGGTTGATTAGATGAGTTCAAAGTCAGAAGAAGACTTTGGTGAAGATTTTCTTTAAGACAAATAGTTACTTTTAATCTGAAGATGGATATTGTTGATATAATAGATGATGGTAAGGATATGATTAATCCTCAGTATGAATAGGTAAAGCAACAACCTATTCCAAAAGTTGATTATAATGAAGATGAATAAAATCAAATTGAAGTTAAAATCCTTCTTGTGATAAGAATAAATAAAAAATGGTTAAAAGAACATAGACTATGAAAAATCTAGATTGAAGATCTTCAACCATATGCACCTATCAATGAACCATCATCTCTTCTAAGCTCTTCTAATCACCTTATTGATATATGTGATGTAGGTGTTTTAAAATCATAGGTTAAAAATTATTCTACCTCCACAAATTCTAAGAAAACCCTTGTAGATAATTTCCCTAATCACACTACCAGGTCAAAAGCTAAGAACACGAAGAAGAAATAATCTCTAGAAAAAGTGATTGTGGATATGAGTGTTGAATAAGACTTAGATAGGATGAAAGAGATAAGAAGGAATGGAAACAATAATTTCACTTGATGGCCAAATACATTGATGCCATTCATAATCTAGGTCCTCAGTCCATTTCTTAGTTACCCCTATCTTTTGATCCAAAATCTCCAATTAATCAAAAAATGCTTGATCAAATACATAGAAGTAAGATGATAACAAAAGTATTCAATGATTGGTTAGATGGGATAACCTAAGAAGGCACCAAATATATTAATGGTTTAAATAATATATATGACAAAACTCTGATTACCATTGAAGATTTGAAGATATAAAACATTTTATGGGAGAAAGATGAAATAAAATGGATAGTTGCAATTAACCAAATGATTGAAATATAGAAGTATGGTGTGATAAACATTTTATTAGACAATAATGTGGAAAATTTGAATGTTATGACATTATATGTATGTAAAAATAATCTTGAATGGAGAAACTCAGTACCAAAATAGTGGTGGATAGAACTTATAATGTTGATTAAAGAGTTAACTATATTTACTTAGTCTCTATATCATGATTTAGAATGCATTAATGTAAAATATTTGAAAGATGATGGAAAACCCGAGGAACATATAAATACTATGATACAATCATTTAAAAAGAGATTATTTTTGTCAAAGAAAATGAAAATCTTGTAATAGATGATTTTTTTAGGTGTCAAAAGTGGAATCATTACTTCATATTTGTGTCAAATCACTTCCAGAACACATGGAAAAAGTAGTTGATATTTATAAGATTAAGGAGGTTTGGAAAAAATGAATTAAACATATTGGAGTTCCTAATTCTCTGATAATCCAAGAATTCATTACTGCATTTAAGAAATGGAAAACACGTGTCTCTTCTACAGAGCAAAGCAAATTAGAAGATTTCAATGCACCTCCTTAGTAGTGATCATGCCATTTTCAAGATTTCTATTTTTAAGCTAGATACTTTACCTAAAGGTTCTATATTTTAAATTAGTTTGGAAAACTAAATCCTACTAAGGGTTAGAGTTTGCTTAACTCTAAATTTAAAGAGGGGTTACAGGTGAAAAACTATATATATGTTTTAAATGGGACATGTAAAGGGTCCAAAAAGTTGGAATTTTGCTGAAATTTGATTTTATAATGTGATGTTTCCCTCTTTATTTAATCTATGAATGAAATAAATAAATAGTTACTATAGACTTGAATCTGTGCATTTGAGTGAATGAAGGCGAGTTTCTATGTGAATTTGTGTTTTAAATGTGGTAATTAATTTTCTACTGAGAGTCTTATCATATACATTTTATCAATTGTTATTGGTTCATAAAATATAGTGGTATATGTATATACTTGATCATTGTTATATATGGATTATCTACATTTTATCATTGAATAGTTTTATAGAAAGAAATATTACATTCATAACATAGTGATGTATGGATGTTAGTTTACCTTAAATGCTTTCTGGTTAAAAGTATATCCAAATGTTAGCATAGTTTTTATGCATTGAAGATATTTTAAAAAGGATTTGTACCTTAATTCAGAGGGAAATTATTTATGATAATTTACCCAACTATTATTTACTTATTTATTCTAATAATAATAGGTTAAAGGGTTAAAACAAACATTATTAGAATAGGATAAATCTGTCAATCAACACAACTAAAAACTAATCAGACTTATAGTTCCAATTTTTTACATTACACATACTATTACATTATTATATCTATATAGGCATACCCATGTTTATATAACAATCTCTCAATACAAACCATGTTATATCTTGAGATATCTTGTCAAATATCAATATTATATCATGTATCTTTGCATCATAGCACACTTGTAGGAATTTTGTTTTTAGGGTAGTCATTATAGGGTCTTCATTCCTACCCTTAGAAGAGGGGGAAGCAAATAGGGGTTTTGTCATAGAGATCAGAGCTCTTAATGGTCAAAAATGTAATTTTTAGAACACCTAAAATAGTTAGACATTAAACTAAATAAAGTAGACTAGGTAGATAGTCAAGAATCTAAAATAGGTACCATATTTTACCCTAGATAGTAGTTCCCAACTTAGACAATAGTATTAGTGCCACTAGTGTCCACTTTTAGTACTTTTATCCAAACAATATAAAAAGTAGACTTTCTAGAAGTAGGCAGAAAAGTAAGTTTAGCTATAGTTTTGCATAGCCAGAATATTTTAGAATCTATAATTTTTAGTACATTTTTTCTCAAAGAATATAGATATATGTGACATTATACACAACATTATGGCTCTTGCTTCTAGTTTTATATATGGTATTTGGTATAACTTCTAGATCAGAATCCATGTTCCAAACACCAGTGATTAGGGGCAATGTGTGTGGCACATTTATTTTCTTTTCTTTCCAAGTTTAGTATTACTCAAGAATTATTAGTCATTGTATGCCTTACTCCATTTTTATGTGGTTAACATCATTTTGGAATTAATTTCATAAAAATCCTAACTTGCAAGTTCCCAAGTTCCTAAATGGCTATCATATAAGTGTAGTGTACCAGTTTTGGAATGGTCAAGAGTGACCTAGTTTCCATCATACATTTGGCTATCCACACCATAATTTTTATATTATAGATCATTCATAGGCTTCAATATCCATCTCATATGACATAAAATTCAAACTGATATCATTTCATAGATTCACTTCACTAGGAAATGATGGAGCCAAATGACTAGCTAGCCTTTGTATTCTTGAGCCACCTACTCGGAAGGATTGGACACATAGCCCAAACATCAATCAACACATGCATGATTACATATCTTCACTTAGTGGGAAATGATGGAGGTAAAGGTATATATTTTGCATTATTTAGACACTCTCAAGGAATTGAGCACTCAGCTCCATTCATGATATTACTCTTGGTTCAACATCATTCAGCACATTTCCAGCACATCTAGCATTACTCAACAACACAACATATTCACACTTCATAACATACTCTCTCTATGCACACCCAACATCACACACCTTCATGAGATTAACCCTTATAGGTAATTTTAGGTTTGTTTTTTATTTTTCCTTTATCCTAGTATTTAACTTTGTCACATCACTAGAATAAAGGGGGGGGAATGTAGTCATATAAAATGTAAAAATCTGGTAACTTGAGTATGGATAATGACATCCAACCCATAGGTCCCTCTTATTTGCTCTTATGACCCTTATAGACTTGTTTTCACTAATTCTCAATCATCCATATCCTTTCAGACTTGGTCCCAACTCACCCAAACTACCCTTTCCATGAGTAATCCATCCCCTAAATCCCATCTGCTTAGGATAATAGCAACACACCAGGAATATAGCACCACTTCCACTCCTATCCACTTTTGATGTTTTTTTCCAAGTGTATTTCTAGAAATGGTCAATTTATTCTAGTTCCCCATCCTTCTCCTTATTGGCCTAACATGAGCCCATTTAACCCATGACCAATAGATCCCTATGAAATCCCATTCAAAGATCATTTGTAAAGGGTTGGTGATTATCACTAAACAAACAAGAATAAAATCAAGACTACTCAAGCAATCTTCCCTATTTTTTACATACAGCCAACCAATACATCTACAAGCTAATACAAATCCTTACACCAGTCCCTAACCATCTCAAGCACATCTAATTTATCATTTTACATCTTCATATACACTATTGCATAAAGCACATCAAGTGGGAGAACTAAATATGGCTTGATCCCTCTTTAGAGTATTGGTATGTAGGCATCATGCCCAAAAAAGGGGTATGGATCCATGTCCAGTGAATCTTACACATACTAAACCCCCTCCCCCTTATTTCTCAAAATTGGTCAAAGCACAATGGAAGATAAGATAAATTCTACTCTACAAGGGTCTCTATAGACTTTTAGCTACCAAAACTTCATAGACAAAGTCACACAAACCTAGTGAACAAAACCCAGAAAGATTAAATCCTTAGGACAATAGTGGCATAGGTGGAATACAACATTAGTGCCACTCCTATCTAATTTTGGCACTCCTATCTAATCACAAAATGAAGGTCATATCTCAATTTGTGATAGTGTCCTAATCTTTCATAGTGAATTCTAGCTTTTGTCTTAGTTAGATCATTTAGTTTCTAGTTAGGTCATATTTTGTTTCCCTTATTTACTATTTTTAGAAATATTCAAATTAAAATCAAATTTCATAAATTAGTAGCTTAATAATTATATATTTATTTACTAATT
Source organism: Torreya grandis (assembly GCA_037957365.1). Lineage (NCBI taxonomy): Eukaryota > Viridiplantae > Streptophyta > Pinopsida > Cupressales > Taxaceae > Torreya > Torreya grandis. The sequence goes on from JARHVA010003644.1 coordinate 913,630, forward strand.
TTAATACTCAGACCCTTTAAATAAATTAGAAAAAAATACACCAATATTTCCAAAATAAATTAAATCAAATACAAAGAAATATGAAATGAAATGGATCTCTAAAGTGAATTCTATATGAGTGGTGGATGGAGTGGAAAAAGGATAAAAGGTAAGTGGTAGAATACTATAATAAGAATATCTAGGATGGGATAATGATCAGAGTGAGGAGTGAGAAATGATGATAGGATGATAAATTTTAACCTATGGGTCTTATAAGGTATTACACAAAGTATGGGTGTGGCTGAATTGACTAACAAACAATATGGGCTATTCACAACACTCAAACAACATGCACAAGTATGACCCTAAATTAGTAAAATATAAAGGTGTATTACTCAATTCTCACACCATTTAATTGTTATAAAAGTGAGGCTACAAGATAGTGACCCATTATGGAATCTACTTCACCCTCTCAACCCTTTCACACGATGGCTAACTTTGGAGTTTTTCTTGCCTCCTACAGTGGTACACATGTTATGATTGAAGTCCCCTACTCTAAGGTATATAAAATGATCTAGGTTCATCCTTGATATACATGATGTTACCTTAGGAACTAAGTCCATATAGGAGGTTATCTGATTACCTTGACTCTTGGAGCTTGATCACCCTCACTCTATGATACCATTTATGGGGTATTCTACTTAGGCCATATCAATAACTCTTCTAATATTTTGAATCCACCAAAACACAGAGTTTGGTTAGAGTGTAGTGGTGAAATCCATGGCACTAACCCTTATATACTAAGCTCATGTATGGTGATGAAATACATATCATGTGTTATCCTAAGAGAGGGATTAACAAACAAGCAAACACATGATATAATTAATTGACCATTTAAATTACCTATGTGTGATGATCAAGATATGATAATTTATCAATAATACACACATAGACAAACAAGTATATACAAAAACAATTTTCACAAAAGAGATATATACAAAATATGACAATTTATCCAATATAATTAAAAATTTAAGACCAAATTTTAAATGGCACCCCTCCCTAAAAATAAGAGATATAAGTCTAATTAGGGTGCCCAAATATTGAAGGGCCTTGCAACAAAAGTGTTATCAATTCAAACTTCTACACTCCCATGAGTTCCTGTAAAGCAATGAATACATAAGGTAATATTGTGACCACAATGCATAATACCATGACTGGACTATCAATCTCACAAGTTGAGAGCCATTATTTTTAAATTTTTTAACAAACTAATATGGTTAACTACAATACCATGATCATCTAATAATACCTCTACTCTAAATCATAAAACCGTTACTAATAAAAAATCATAATTAGCAATATTGTAGATACTAACAAAAAATAGTAATATGTCCTAAGGTAACTATGTAAATATCTACTAGATTAAAATGATTACAAGGATTTTCTATTTAAAAATAGTTTTTATGATAAAATGTGATTTTAAAACCTAACACTAATACAAATGAGTCTAAGCTACAAATCCATGACTATGGGTGATAAAGTTGCCACTAGTAGGGCAAAGCTACAAGTTACAAGTAGTGGTATTACAGAAGGGAATTAAAGTGATGGATTTTGAGAAGTCTATCCTTACCTTGTCATTTGATAACCCTACATAATAAAAACCACCACTTGTTAATGTATTTTATAGGTAGGGGGGTTTAAATACCTAGGTAGAGGAATGTCTAAGTTTGTGACAAAAAGATAATTTTATTTAGTTTTAACTTACAAATATATAAAATCCTTTGGTCAGAACCTAAAGACACTTTAAATGATGATTTAAAAATTAATAAAGGTAGTGTTTTACTAGTTTGAGGTGAGAGGACAATATCATGACTATATACTACAATCCCTCTATTACCAAGGCAATCCCACTACTGGGAGAGTTATGGGTTTGTCAAAAATAGTCAAAGGATGAAAGTTATGGTTTAATATCTATTTCCATACAACCATAGATTTAAAATATTCTTATAAACAAGGCCATCAAAGTATAGAGGTCAAACTTATCTAATATTAAGTGACATTAAGGTATGGGGATAGAACCACCTTTAAATATAATATCACTATTTGAACCCACAATATCATGATTACCAGAGCAATCTTGCTACTAAGAGAGTCATGGATTTGTTAAAAGTGTGTAGTTAACTATATTATAGGTAATTTTCCTTCCTATCTTACACTAAAAAACAACAATAATAAATAAGACACCTAAGAAGTAGAGAGCTAGCAAAAACAAATTATAATCTAAGCCCAAGTATCTAATTTGACAATATCACTACTACCAGAACAAACTCACGACTATGGAAGTCATGGTAATGTCTAGTTCCTAAACCATATTAAAACCCCTAACCTCTAATGGCTAACTAAAAATATCACTTCTAGCATTAACAAAACCATGACTGTAATACCATGACTATTAGGGCAATACTGTGATTCAACTGTACATATCAAAATTTGAAAATATGGTCTTGGATTCATATGCAGTTAGTCCTGAAATCACTTAAATCAATTCTGTAAATTATTTTAGACTAAATGAGATAGTTTGGTCCCACCATGGTCACCAAAATGTGTACCAAATTTCAAGTTCAAGTAATATTATGAAAATAACAATAAAAATGTAAAACTTGATAGCACCAATAGGAATGGATAGAAGAAGTAAATTAGAACAAATGAGGCATTCTTACCATCCTTTATACCTCTTTATGCCTCCATTCTAGGACTTTCACTTGAATAATTTGATGTCAAAATTTGGACATGTTGGATTGCTTGATGACTCTTGATAATGAATTCCAAATGTTTATGGGATATGGATAATGGCTTGTATGAGAGCTAAAATGCTATTATGGATGCAATATGAGAGCTTGATGGATTGATAGGTGATTTCCTCATTAGTCTAAGGGTAGAGGGAGAGCTTGGTTTTATAGGGAAGGAGGGAAGGATCAATGGTCCAAATTAAAATTTGGGCCATTGATATCAAGGGTTAGGAAATTTCCATGAAATTTTTAATTCCATGGAAATCTCTAGAATTAGAGGATTTTATAGAAGGGGGATAGATTGGGGAAGATTTCTAGAATCATCCAATTATATAAATCTCCCCTTAGGGTTTAGGGATTTAGGAGAGGCTAGTATAGGTGGTGGGTGGGTAAGTAGATTATTTTTGAATTTTAAATTGGCTAGTGGCTTAGGGAGTAGGTTAGTGGGTAAATAGGATTTTTTAAGGGTTTAATGAAGGGATTAATTGGTTTTGGCAAGGGATAAGGTTTTTAGGATGTAGGAATGGGACATGGTTATTATACTATTAGTTAATATGGTTAGGAAACATGGGAATTAGGTTAAATTAGGAGGAATTAGTGTAATTAAGGGGGTGAGCATAATTTAGTGCATACAATAATTATGATGTATAATATCCAAAGCTATAGTAAAATCTAGGCATAAAGAGACTTATATCAATGCAAATGTAGTACTTCTCTAATATATCAAAACCCACCAAATACCCAAATACATGCTTGAATCTATGAGTAATTAATAGAGTAAACATGATTTATTATGTATTTTTATAGATTTATATATCTGCATAAGAATAAATATGAGTCATACAACATAATTAGATGATAAAAATAGAACAAAATCTCACAAACATGGCATAAACAATAAATTAATATAGCATACATAAGCATAAACATACACAATGTTAAAAATCCATAATATTAATCAATGTTAATCAATGAGATAAACATAATTAAAACATGACATCATATGTATATAAAATGAATATCATCTTCATGTACATTGGCCTTGAAGGACCCAAACCTAAATTTCAATGTATCTCAAATGCCATAATACATAGAGGATATATACATATTATAATGGTGTCTCAAAATTAAGCAATATATCAATACAATAAGTATAATGCCATATGCCAAAACAATGTAAAAAATGTGTCAAAATGACAAAACACCAAGATCCCTATGCTCAACTCTTGATTTGTGTGTCCATGGGACCTATGGCTAAAGGTGGACCTAATGGCCTTGATGGTCCTATTGGTGGTCACCTTGCTAATGGATGGACTGATTGGAGGCACTTGTAACATGAGTCTTGGTGTGAGAGTAACCATATTTGTTAATTTCCCTCTATGCATACCAAACCTTAAATGAAACAACCTACTAGTCCCTAGGCATGGTCGTCTCATAGTGTCAATGGTAATAAGAAGCCTTGTCCTTATCCTAAAGTATATCCAAAATCATTTATGAAAATATTGCCTATTTAACATCTGTTCAAACTACATCTTGTTCTTACCTGAGTCTATCAATAGTATCCAAAGCTTGATCCCTCTCAATGGTAAGTTGGCCCTACACCTATACCATCTTATCTATCTAATCCTTTAATTGGGTGATATCTAATTGAATCCAAGTTATGTCATCATCCATCGTGTCTAGGGTTCTCTATAAATTATCCACCTATCATTGTAAGCCTACAATTTACCCTATTTGAGTGGTTATCTTTGCATCTATCATAAAGGTATCCCTAATTATTATCATTATGTTAGAAGGACCTACCTAGCCTAAACCAACATATCCAACTATAATCCCAACCATACTATGATCAAGTACCCTTATATCTAAGATGTCATCTCTTCCATAATCACCATATCCATCTCTACTCCATATCCATCTCCATCTCCATCTCCCTCATCATCTCCTATATTGAATTCATCATCATCATCATCATCATCACCCTGCTCACCTTTGTTTCTATACCATATGTTATTGTTATCATTTAATGTCTTAGCCTCTATCTCATCACTATCCATCAACATTTTCCCCTACCTATATTAAAACTATTAGCCTCAAAAGGCATACCTATACCCACCAATGTATATAGGCCAAGTTGACCCCTACGTATATTACTCCTCTTGCATAAGCTAAGGTAACTTGAGTTACACTAAGATATCTCTCTATGGCCTTACCCTTCTGGATAATAAGAGTATCTTAATTACTCTCTTGTGTCATATGGGAAAACCATCTAGGTCCCTTAGGTACATCCTATGTTAACCCAAAATGATGGAACACCTAACAAGGTGGTACTCCTTAATAATCTGGGACTATCTCCCAATTAGAAAGCATCTCATCATTATATAGGCCATATACCACCCATATCAAAACCACTATAATTGGTATGTGATGTCAAACTTCCAAATGAAAAAAATTGGTGTAATATCATCAAATATTTGATGATAAAAATGAATATCCCCCTATGCCCATGCCTGCCTTCTCTTATGTGAGCCCAACCTTATGCCAATGGCTACTCTAGGTCCCATAATTGATACTTCCCTATAGGTCACCCAATAAAAATGTGCTCCCAATCCAATACCATTAGAAGAGTGGAAGCCCTAATATTGGCTCCACCATGATATCTTATCATATGAATATCCTTGTAAATTTGTGTCAAGATAGTTATCCCCCAAACAAACCATGGGATTCATCAAGCATACTTCTCACTACACCTCCAATACCCATATGAAAGTACTAACCACTCTTGTTAAGCATAATATGTTACTTATAATAGCCTTAAGCATAACTACCCCCCTAAAAATAAGATATGGTGCTGATGGATCTCCAACAGGTAAATCATCAAGTTGGATATCTATGTATGTGTCTATAACATCTATACTGAACTTCCCCTAAAAACTTGGGATACCTTAGGAACTAACCAAATAATCAAAAAAACCCTATTGTAGTGTCAATGGTGTCTAAAATAATATCTATCCCTAGATCAGTAACTTGAGGATATGTCAAGTATCCTTAAGTATCACGATTGACTCTCTAATAGGCATATGGGATGTAGAAGTTTCACTATGCTAGTACTTAACCAACACACTCAAGTATGCCTAGTTAACTCAAATGATTGGCATTATGACACATCATGAAGGTCTAGATCCTATAGTAGGCTAACCATACCCTTTATCCAGATCTGAGGGGTCTGTAGATAATTCAAACATTACTCTTAGCATGTTAGGATAGCTAATCAATCTTGCATACATAGAAAATTTAGTGTCAACATAGTTATATGCTACTATCTAAGCCTAAGCCTAGCCTACTAAACCTGATTGATCTTATTTAATAGGTTAGACCCCTTTTGGGTCCCTGAACCAAATATTTTTGGCATCTAAGGTAAAGCCATTATTTTCATAAATGGAAAAGTTATTATTTAGGTGATTTTATAGTTTTTAAGTGATATCACCATTTTCATTTTCACAAAAATGGCAACTTCACCTTAAAATGGGCAAAATCATCATTTGGAAATTTCCACCTAATTTTTGCATTTCTACTATTTTTATGAATGGCAAACTCACACAAATTTACAATTTTCATTAGTAAAGCCATTATTTAGACTAAAATACAAACAACTTTGTTATTTTCTAACCTAAAACTAGCATTAAATGTAATAAAAATGATATTAGTGACAAGTTGATGTTACTCATTGGATATCCATCATGGGGTGGATGCATGTACTCTCTCACGCACTCTGAAACATGGTGTGTAGCTCCTCAATAGGCCATTTTTCTTAGCCCAATACATAGATAACTAGAGCTCAAAAATATAATAGGGTAGAGTGAAAATGAAAATTTTTCACCTTAGGGATGAATATATAGCCAAAATAAATTGAATTTTACCCCTCTACAACCTACACTTCATTGTTCACATTTTAAGAAGTGTTTTTTTCACATACATGATCTATTTTTCATGCCATTTGATCCTACATGACTTATTTTTTGACCATATTGTAACTAAACCATATTTTTGGGACTTTTCAAAGACACATTTAACAACATTATTTTTCTACCTATATCTTGTGTTTGTTCAAATGTTCATCTTTGAACTCAAATTTAGGCTAGAAATGTGTTATTATCATTTACCAGCTCATAATAAATCTATTTTATATATTTTTTCATAAGTTATCCTTACCATTTTACCCAATTATAGCATATTAATTTTCAATTGATCAATTTTATATTATTCTTTTCTAGGGAAAATTCATTTTAAATCATGTGATTTAAAATGCATAAATGATTATAATTGCCTTTGGGTAAATTATTCTTTTTTGACCAATTTAATGATTATAATTGCCTATGGGTAAATCATTATTTTTTCATCCCATACTAATGATTATAATTTCCTTTAGGCAAACAATTATTTCCCCCAAGCCACCTACCATATTGTGGAAAATTCATGTGTCACTGATTATAATTACCTTTATGCAAACTCATAATCTTCATTCTATCACTGATTATACCTCCTTTGGTTAAATTTGTGTTTCACATTCTATTACTGATTATAACTATCTTTACACAAATCAGTGTTCATCCCCCCATCCTATAGGGTAAAATACATGTGCCACTACTTGTAATAGCCTTTGGTAAAACTAGTCTCACACCTTTTATTACTGATTATAATCACCTTTGAGTAAATTAGTGACTCTGTTACCATTAATATTTATAACTAACTTTGGGTAATTTAATAATTTCACCCCTATTAACACTAGATCTTGTCATTTTATTCATTTTGAGGGAACATTCGATGACTCTATTTTGTCTCCCACTTCCTCAAGGGCGCATCAAGGGATTATCAATTGCCATTTGGGGAATGAACCATTCAGACTAAAAAATTTTTAATTATTTCAAAAGATGTTATTGTGCATATGTCTTGCAATGCCTTCTCAAATAGGGGTAAACTATAGACACTCAATTTTGCCTACTTTCATGCCCAAACTAGGATTTAGTTTAATTCATAGTAAACAATTCAATCTAATCCTATAAAAAACCTTACTTACCTAAATTAATTTGTGTAAGGGATTTAATTTCTTATAAATGTGGTGAGGCTTGCTTGTTTGGGATATTGCCTTGTATGCACCAATAACCTAGCATGGTTTCAACCCTAGTCAAATTATGACCTAGTAATTTGACACTTTTAGCATATTGAGCTATTAATTCAAACCATTTAAAATAATTTCCAAAATTCAAAAATCACTGACCATGATTAATTTCATTGTAAATCCTATATAACTTGCCTAAGTAAATATTCTAAGTTGTATTAGTGAATTTCATTTATTAAAAAGGTATTTTTTAGCCAAATATGAAGTCAAATGTCAAAAGAGATAATAAAGTGATTTATTAATTCTTAAATATTCCAAAAAAGTGAGTCACAACCTCAAAAATATCTAAAATAAGTTGTCATGCCTCATAAATATCTAAAACTGAGCTATTAAGACTTTATGAGTGCTTTGACCCAACCCAGGGTTAAATTGACAACCTAACTTATTATAGGCTCAACCAAGTTAGAATTTAACATAATCTACATAAGGTTAAGGGTTAGAGTTAGTTCTTAGAGATATAAATATAATTTCTCATACCCTATTCCAAATGTATGCAAAGGGAAATACAACTAATATATAAATTAATCCTAGCTTGGAGAAGATAAATACTACTTACACTTTCAATTATTGATAGACTATATATTCATGGTCATGACCAAGATGGATCCACTAAACCTAACCAAGGGATATCTTATCATAATAATGTCACTAGGGAGGTTTCCAAAGCCTCAAGTCAATAAAAACTATGTAATAACCTTAATTAACTCCTATGTTTTCATATCCACTAAACTAATAATAAGTAAAGTAAATTCTAATCTAGTGCTCAAAAAATATTGTCACACAAAGTGAGGGTAATAAACATTAAAATTGAGCATTCATAAAAGACATATATTCATGTGAATTTACATGGAATCCTAATGTATAAGATATAAGTACAAATGCATATATATCTACTCTTACAAAGGAGGAACAAAGTTAAGAATACTTACTTTTGAAGACAAAACCACCGAGCCTCAATCTCTCCCTTAGCCAAGGTGCTTCATAAGAGGTTTTTTTGGGATGTAAGGATGACAAGGATAAATCCTCTCTAGGATAAACAACCTATCAATGGATTAAAAAGACTTATCCATAATACAAGATCTGTATCTCCAAAGAAACTATGAAACCCTAAGCTATGTTACTCAAGTAGAATGGCGAATAAACAAATGTGTAATATATATCTCTTCTTCTTGTATTCTTTTAGAAATGGTGAAATGGACGTGTTTTTATAATTGGATCTAACCCTAATCCTTTCCAAAAGTTTATTCAATATTGTTAACCCAATAGATTATATATCATTATTGATAAAAATAAATTATGTCTTGGTCTATGTTGGCCAAGGGCCGACTTAAATCCTAAATGATTTTTTTCAATTAGAGTATAGGGTCGATGGGGTCAATAGTGTATCTTAAACTATAAAAAAGGATGTTAGGCTAGGGAATAGATAATGAAGGAATAAAATGACTAGAGGAGGGTGCAAAATAGGAGGCAAGGCTTAGGGAACTATTTTTAGGAGATGTTTGGATTGATATCAAGTGGTAGTATAGGGAAAATAATCCTACAAAGCACCAATGGTCTACCCACCCCTTTCCCAATACACCCCTTAAGGTGTGCACTCAGAGATATTAGGACTCAATGGATCTTGTAAGAAATAAATTATCAGTAATTGATAAATTTTTAAAATATTTTGTGTATACACTAACAATCTTTTATGTGTAAGGTTATTCTTTAAGAAGTCATTGAGAGTAGTGTTATACTTCCCATTTTATTCCAAGATTCACACCAAGCCAAGCCAATAGTAAACAAAAGCCATAAATTACCATTAAATAAGTGATACCACCATAGAGAAGTATTGATAATAGTCTCTAATGTCATAGACCTAGCATGAAAATCCTCATGCCAAAAAGTGGACATCAAATTCAAAAAAGAAAGTAAAATAGTTGTGTTATTTTTATCTCTATATTGTGATCTTGTTCAATATGTTATGCTCCCCTAGTTCTTAGGCAAGATTTTTTATTTCTAGTGTATTTTTATGCATATATTTTTATCATTTTTAATAACAAAGAACTAATCAACATTTTTGTGCTCTTTAGATTCCTAAGATATAGTAAAAAATGGATAACATCAATACTTCCAATTTGAGAATTTCCACTAGTAGAGGCTAGATTAGTTTCATATGTTATCTTAGTTCTCATTAACATTATTTTTCTCTCTTTCTTCTACATTTCTTCCCTAACATCTGACTTAATTTTCTCAACCTCAATTTATTTTCTCATCTCTTCATTCACCATTTTATTCTAACTTCTTTGATTCTCTTGCTAATATATCCTTCTCTCTTAATTAACTTATTTTTATTCTAATACTTATTTTAATATACCCCTACATCTTATTTAACATCCCTTAACCATTTATACCACACATTTTCATTAATAATATGTTTTGAGGTTCCCCATTCTTTCTACCCACCATCCCTTAGGTGTATGTCCCCTAAAGGAATTGTTTACCTTCTATTTCTAACCCTTGATACATAAATAGTTTATGGACAAGGAGAGATACCTTATTCAAAAAGAGTTGTCTTGATCCTCCAATAAACTCAAATTTATTGGCATCAAAATTTGTCCAACCTTAGATGGGATTGAGAGTAGTCTCAAATCAATAATCAATAGCTTAGGTCCAAGGGGTGTCAAGGTGTTTGAGTTTCTAAATATTTTACATAGTCCACTTCATATAAATATTAATTTGAACTCTATAACCTTTTGTAAATTTCACTTGTATTAGTATCTAAGTCCATAAACTTTGTGCAAATGTGAGCCAAACTTCATCTCCTTATAGTATAAATAAATATGTTTTTACTATAGGTAAATATTCATCCATTATTTTAGTCTTAGAGTGAAAAAAATTGAGTATTTATTCCTAATAATCTTATATTTGTATCAATGTTGGTTTATATAACTCTAATGGATACCTTCCTCTAGAGGGATACCAATGTTAACTGAAGTCTATGTAGGGACACCAAATGTTGACATAAAATCTAAAGCTTTAGATATATATGGTTTATTTTGTTTTATGTTTAGTTAAAACTAATGTCTCATAGGTTAGCATTATTTATAATCAATTATATTATGCATTATTAAATAGAAATATATAGGTTTTATTATCCACAATACATAATAATACCTAGTATACTCTTTATTTATATCAATATAATAATAACATATAATTAAAAGTTTCATATATATCTCTCTCTTATATATTATCATGATATTTACTTTATTTCCACTCTTTAATATGCTATTACAAGATTATAATGATGTGTAACTCCTTAAATTTTATTATCTATTACATTTCAACTCTTTGATGATATATATACTCTTTTATAACATTGTGGTATAAATACCAACTAGTTACCTTATAATTTAATGGGCATGTATGTGGAAGACATAAAACTCCAAGACTTTTCTCTCTATTTCAAATTTATTATTTGAGTGCTTGAAGGAGATGAAGTATCAGAGATATTTTTCTGAAAATGTATTTCTCACAGTATTACCTATGGTAGGAAAACATGGAAGGGACTTGGTCTACATTCTAATATGTCCTTCATGTTAATATCATGAATCTCTTAATCGTATATTTGGTTTTGTCAATATGGTCATTCAACCTAGAAATAGATTCACACCCTCCTTCAGTTATTTTTTCCAATCTTTTTCTTAAATTGTGATCTTATGTGGATTTATATATATCACTTACATAATATTGTAGATATTAAATTTGAATATTTATAGCACCTCAATCTTGTATTCTTAAAAATCATATATCAAGGTTTTACCCTTCAGTTTAGACCTTCCTATTGTCAAAAGGATCATGTTTTCCATATGAAAAGATTAAATTCTTATCTCTTAGTTTGATCTACATTATTTTGATGACATAGGTCTCCTTTAATTCTTAGAAAGCTCAAAATTTGAAAAACATACTTCATTATCAGTTTCAAAATCATGCATGTTTTCTAGATCCCTAGTGTAGACACTAAATTTAAATTATATATCACCTCAATCTTGTATACTTAGAAAATACATATCATGGATGTACTTATAGGTTTTAGACATTCCTATTACCAAAAGGCTCACATCTGTAATCTCTTTGTGCCTATTGTTTATCTCTTAGTGTGACCAATGTTATTTTGATGACCTATGCCTTATATGTTACTTAAAATGATATAAACATGCTTATATTATATCTCTACAATTTTTGGACATTTACCTATTTTCCATCTTCCTTGACACTTGAATCTTAGTTAGATTCCTACATAGATGCAAGTGTCCTATGTCAATGTAAGTGTCCAGTGCCTTTAAGTCATAAAATTTTCAATTATAATGTGTCCTTATGGTCACTCTAAGTGTTTTAATGTAATATATTTCCCAAAATTATTTTTATATATTAATTATCAATCCTCATTCATAACTCACCTAAAACATTCCTACCTATCATAAGGAAACTTGCCAAAATGATTTAATCAAGCATTCAATTGAGCAAAGCTTCCCTATTCTCTCTTATTTATGTATTAGTCATAGGGAAAATACATCTACAAGTTTGAAGGAATAAATTATTATCACATGAATCTTATTTTCCAAGTTACAATATAGGGCATTATTATACTTAATTTCCACATATTGCAATCTTGTGCACACAAAATCCAACACATTAGGGGATAACTACACTAGTCTTGTTGATGTGGTTTTTATACATACCACATAATAATGAATGAGGTAGGATATAACATTTTAGGATCTCTATAGAAGTGAGGTTCCACTATAAATAATTATTTATGGGTATGTGGTTAAAATAACCATATGGTGGAATAACAAGTTGAGCTTGCAGGTTGTTTAACTAGGTTTGTGGATGAATGTGTGAAATCTAATAAAAAGGAATCACTAAATGAGATAGATGGATAGAGAGTTACTCTATGGTGGTTAGATCTCAAATAAAACTCAAAATAGGGGAAGGTAAGGTAGAAAAGAGATCTTTATGTTCCTAAAATGTCACTTTTAAGACTATTTCTTTGGTGGATAAGTATTGCCAAGACCAATGTTTACCACTTGTAGCTATTTCACACTCACGAACAAGCATGGTTAGTAGTTTGAGAAAACAAGTATAGGAAGATTAGTCAATATCAATTGAATATTTTTCTCGTTAGGGTGGTTGTTGCACACCCTTATCTGATAGGTTACAACTCAAACCAAAAATTTGTCTAGAGTATTCCATAACACACTTCTAGATGACTATACCAAAGGAAATACTCCTACACACCTTAGATTATCAACTTAATCTATACTAATTACTTAGACCAATGAAATTTACCAATCTTCAATAGTTATATCATATCCAAGATCAATGTTCATCAATTAAAATAATCAAATTCATTTGTAGCATTATTACACTTCAAAATTATTGGATTGATACAGACAAATAAACTAGAATGTCAATAACACATATAATGAAGAAGAAAGAATAACCATAATTGCATGATAATTAATCAATTGATTTCTTCTTATATATTGATCAAAACTACAACCCTTTGAAAAGAAGGTTTTACATTTATTTAAACTGACTTTGAGAAGGCGTCACCTCATCCTCCAAGTCTAGCAAAATTTTAATTTACATCAAAATAACTAGAAGCTAAGATCTAGTTCAGTATAAAATTGTATGTTATAACTTATAGATTACATCATTCATGCATGTGTGCATGCTAAAAAAAAAAATCATTTAATTATAGCATGGATGTAACAAGACTTAACTAGCCATGAATAATCATTACATACAAAATTATACAAAAATAGCCTTTAACTAATGTTGAATTGTCTCCTACTTGACATTTCTCATTGTTGTGGTTACAAATAAAGTTGTAACTAGATCTTAGCTAATGACTGGAGTTGAACTAGTGGTTGTTGTAGATGTAGTAATGAAATTTTTATCTAGTGACAAACTAGTAGATTTAACTAATGTGGTAAGTGGATAGGATATGGTTGGAGCTAAGATGGTAGGCAGAGTTGATGAACTTGTTGAGCTTGGAGGGCCAAATAGGTGGTGTTGAAGTTGGCATATTAGGTGGAGTTTGAGATAAACTAGTAGGTGGTTTCAAAGTAGACATATTCTTGTCTTACATATCCTCATAGTGTTTATACCCTCTAGCATGATGTGCATGTACTTGCTCATATCTAGGAGATAAGCCTTGCTCACCATGTCTACTTGTGACATCAAAATTACATGCTCAATTTTGGTAGTTTGAAAGCTTACTTGAAATAATTTCACTTTAGTTTCCTTCTTCCTCACCAAAATCAATTTTACCTTAATATCTTGTAAATTAAGTCCTTATAAACTCTACTTGAAATTAACCAAAGCCTATTGTATCATTTGGTTAGAAATAAAAATGGCTAATAACTTCCCAGGGCTATCCCATACACATGTTAATTCTAACTCATTTAAAATCTATATTATGTGTTTCTCTTATTTAGTGAGCTTTGTAACTATAACATAAATAACATTTACCCACTTTTAAGATTATTAGGTTCTTACAATATCTAGATTTAATGTATTAGATTCCTCTAAGGGGGATACCAAATTTAAATGAGAATTAGACATCCAAGACTGATGACTGTAAAGCAAACACACAACTCTATTGAAGCAAGAAATCATAATGAGAGTATAAAGTGAAATAACACGTATTAGTAAACAAGGTTGTTATATAAATATTAAAAAAAAACCCATTGGCACACACCCAAGATCAAAGGCTTAACTATCTCTTTGGTGTAATAATAAATGGCCTACAAGCTAAATAACCTACTAAACTCTACACTAGACAAACTTCTATACTGACCAATAGCTCTTAGTCCACATATTCCACCACAAATGCCTTAGAGGATAGATCTTAAATATGTTGGTTTAGTGTTTGATGTCTCATATAGACAAGGTGAGTGGATGGGATCCTCCACTATGGGTAGATAGATCACTAAGGAAATATAGTGGAAAGTGCCCACAATGGACTAAGCACTTAGGAGACCAAGTGGGATGGATGACCCCATCCACTCATTATGTGACACCATGGACACACAAGTGCATGATGACATCATTTTGATGTCATCACTCACCCAATAAAGACCTATTATCCATATAAGCATTATGAATAAATAAGTGTAATAAATACTTACACCAACACCCCCCTTAAGCATAACTTAGGTGGGTAGTATAATGGGTCCTAAAAATTAGTCCTAATTAGGTACCCAAGTACAAAGTAATATCTCACAAAGTGGAGAAAAGGAGAAAAATCATAGGAAAATAATCCTCTATAAAAGAGAGAAAATAATAAGAGGAGACTAAAATACCCCTTAGATGATGATGTTAAAGCAATCAATACTTCAAGTACAAATAACAAGATGATAAAGTTCGATAATATATTCTACCTAAATACTATATAAGTTCCATCCACATCGAATAATGTTTCTTCCCTATGGAAAAGAAAGAACCCAATGTATGTATTGAAAGTCTACCCATTCCACAATGGAAAATGAAGGTGCTAATATGAGTTTATTTGAATGTGGTGCATATCGGATATGTGGCATAGGTCTAGCAAGATCATGCACAAAAGCTAGAGGTAATACCATTGAAATAAACCAATAAGAATAATGACATGGAAAATTTTCAAAAATAATTCCCATGTGAAGTTCATATCATGACTCACCAAATGAAAAAATAAAATCCACAGGAAGAGATGATTTTTTGATGTTCTCAATATGCATACTCACTCTATAAAAAATAGAGTCCTCTAAAGTGATAATATTTAATGGCTCTAGAATTAATTTTTTTTTATAATAATGAATGTATAATATTCAATAAGAAATATAAGGTCAAGTAAAATTGCATCCTATAGTGGTAGATCAACAAAAATAAGAGAACTATCTATGATGAAGGTGTTGTCATAGGAAATAGGAGGAGAGAGTATAGTAGTCTCAAAAGAGATAATAGGAGGAGTGATATAAATCTCATTAGGATCTTTGAAAATAATCTAAAGAGTGCTCCAAACTATGGATGGACACTTTGTGTGCTCCACATGGTGGTTTAGATCTCATGAAATGTGAATCAATAAGTGATCATAAACACAGTCAAAAGAGTTAGCCTAATCTTCGTATTGATCTAGGTCAATAGGAATAAGAATATGTCCATTTAAGAATGGAATAAGTTATTTATCTATAATTAAGTGTTTTATTTACACATGCCATGAATCATAATTGGTTTTACCAAGAAGAATCATTAGTGTAGACTCAACCTTACTCATCTAGTATATCTCACGTGGAGTCAATATGACCATAACTGAGAGTAATAGTGAATGCTCTGGAGATGGACTTTAGAATATGCCAAAAATGAGTCCAATTAAATGAGATAAATCTATAATTAAATTACTTAGATTATTTATAACTATAGACATCCATTTCCTAACACTATTTGTGTTGATACTGTCAATCTTATTCAAATTGCACTCAAATGCCCAATTTAGTTCAAAATCACTAAAAATGTGCTAAATATTTTGATATTGTTATATAAAAGTACCAATTTAGGCCAATGTATCCCTAAATGGGATAATGCATTTTATGCTATTTTTTATTTTGATCAATTCATTTCAACTCAAAATGATGATTTTGTCTTTTTGTGCTCTAGATCACTCTTTTCTTCTAATTTGTTAGTACAAGTCATGTACCTTTGTTATTTTGTGTTGGAAACATCTTAAATGGGAATATGTTCCAATACATATAACATCACCTTCCAATTATTCATGAGTTAAATTAAAACCCATTAATATGACTTTTTAACCATTTTGATTAATTGAGGGCCAATTTCCAAAGAATTGCACAAATATTGATTAATCTTATTTAAGGCTAATTAATTCAAATCAAGAGCTTAAATGGATTTTCCATGGAGTTTATTGATTATTTCAATATTGGAAATTGATTCCCAATATCTACATCACCTAATGACATATCTATGGGGTGGCATCCATAAGCCATAAATGCATAAAATATCTGAATTATGGGCACCCATGCCTAATTAATATCTCTTCTTCCCAAATCATTATGAGGTTATTTATGGATTTAATTAAAAATTTTAGATTAATACATGGACACACATATCAATCTTGATATGGATGGTCATGGTTTATCTTAAACTATTTTAAAAATCTATAAATAGAAGGGCATAGAACACCATTTCTTCAACTAAAAAAATTATAGAGTTATAATGCAGAATTGTCTCTACATCCTCTTGTGTTGACCATGTGCATTATTTATAAGCTTCATTTGATATGATAGATTATATATTTATTATATTAATCCTAGGTTATGCATAGTGTTATTGAGACAATGGAGGAGAAAAGAAGCCATTGTTGACAAAGACATGAGCATTAGATCAAGGGAAAAACATGCCTGGAGATGATTTTGGGTAGTGGAATTGATTTCCAAAGGTAACTAGTATGGATTTATTTAAATTTATTATTCACTATCATTAGCAAACCCTACATGAATAGGTTGGATTTGTTTGTTTAATTATTTATGCCTTTTTATGGATTTATTGACTAACGCTTGACTAATAACCTTTGTATTCCGTCTTAAATCTTGGCACGCCTGATGGGACTCATGGAGTCCATTTTAGCAAGGAAGATTCTATGGTAATTTTAAATTTCCATTTTATTCATTAAAAATTCCTTTAACAACATTTTTATGCTTGTTTTCCTATGTTTTTATGCACTCACAAGTTACACAGTGACTGTTGATGGTTCTTAATGATCACTAAATATTAGGTATAATCGCCCATGTTTTGGGTTACAAGGGAAATACTTTAAAAAAATCATTTTGAAAATGTTCTCAAGTTTGTTTCTAAAAAATTAGGTTTTCTAAGTCTCTAGTCTAAATGTAGCTTTGATCCAGAAGCCTAACTTCTGGAAATTTTATCCTAACATCATTTTTGAAGCATAAAATTATTGACTAAGGGTTTATATGAAACCATCAATTGGTGATGATCTATAAGAATCGATAGTGGTCAATATTGACCATCAATGGTCACTATGTTTTCTAAAAAACACAAACTTGAGATCATTTAAACCAAAGTTGCTTGTCTCATTTTTAAAATTACTTCAAAGCTAAAAAAGACTCTCATAATGTTTTATACAAGACCTGCAAGGAAAGTGAACATTTGATCTTTTTTAAATCTTGTTAACCTCCTTTTGGTGCTTAAAAATAATTAAGAATCTTTCCATTTAGTGATTTAAAGGAAAAATTATTTGTTTATGTTGAATGTTTTGTAGTTTTTCTTTAAAAGTTTTTGCAACTTAAGGCCAAGGGGCCAAAGAACATTGCCAAAAACTTCAATTTGGTACTTTAAAACCAAAATCATTTCAAATTTTTGTTTTGATTAAGTCATTTATCATTTCTTGGTTAGAATTTGTTTGAGAAAAAAGGAATTTGTGCATGTATGCTCTCTCCACATCACCTATAGGGAACTTGTGGGATTAAAAGTGCCATTTTCATTGCAAATTATGCCTTAGTCCAAAGGCATAAAAAGGATGTTTTCAAGGCTCTCTCCAAAACCCACATGGCTTGGGTGATATAGAAATAACCATAAAGCCTTTTTACTTAGTTTTTTTCCTTTCATGTATTTTGGCTTGTGAGGGAGATTTCATCACCTCCCATAAGTTCTATAGGGAAGATTTGACTTGGGGATTCATCTCCTAGCATCATCTTCAACCCCTCTCCATATGGGGGTAGAAAAATTGGGATCACTCGACTGAGTTAATGGTTTGAGTGGTTAAACCATATCCATTAGTAGGATAATGGGATGTATAATAATTTTGGATATTTCACTATACTAAGCAAGTGATGGATGTAGTGGTTGTCAAAAGGACTAGACCTTTTCACAACAAGCCATTTGACATGGACCCAGTTTACATGTTTCTTTTCTTGTGTGCTAATGTGAAAGTTGTTACACATGGGATCCATTTAGACAATCTAAAATTGTATAGTTTTATAAAAATCTAACTTAATATGGAAATATTTTTGATGTGACGTGTGCCACAAGGTCCATGTCATCATATTGTCAC
Organism: Torreya grandis; assembly: GCA_037957365.1. Classification (NCBI taxonomy): domain Eukaryota; kingdom Viridiplantae; phylum Streptophyta; class Pinopsida; order Cupressales; family Taxaceae; genus Torreya; species Torreya grandis. The sequence continues at coordinate 932,696 of JARHVA010003644.1, forward strand.
TTGAGATAAGGGGGGTGTAAAAACCCTACTATATAATGCACTTTTATTCTAGATGAACACTTAATTTCCTTTCAAGTGTATGTATAAATATGGATTCTAATAACATAATGTAACCTTGTTAGTTTAAGGATTATAAAAATTACTTATTTGTATTTGTATTTTTGGTCTTAGATTACTTGGTCTTGATTTGAGTCAAAACTTGCTTGTTAACAAAGGTCATAATCAAACACATTGTCTATAATTTCTTGATCAAGGAGGCATTACACTGTCCAAGTGAAAATCAATCTTTTCCTTGTTCAAATTTGTCATCTTAAACATTATGTCATATCATCTATTTTGGTGTAGTAATGCTGCCCATTTGATTGTAGACAATTTGCCAAAATTTTCTTAAGTCCTTCATTGATAGTTTAAATTCAAAATTGTACTTTTCTAAGTTCATAAGGTCAAGGTTTTAACTTGGTTTCACCATTTACACTTAACTTGAGATAACTTGGGTTTAATTTTCAATTTGGATTAAGGGATGTTTATAGACTCATTATCACATTATCATCATTTGGTGGGCTCAAGTCATCTTGCATATCGCTCATGCTTTGAGTCCTAGAACACATTTTATACTACCATTCCTATTACCATGTGGTGGCATTGTGCTTCCCATATGGTTTTATTTTTATACTTAGGAATTCTTGCATGTTTCCACATCATGAGTTTATTGGTTCACATTGTCTCCTTCCTAATCTGAAGGGCTTTCTTCTACTTTTCTAGCAATAACTTATCAAAGTTGAATTAGCTTTTATAGTATTCAATTATCTTAAAAGTATACATTCTAGTGTACTAGTTATACTCTAGGATGTTTTGAGTTATCATACCCTCTTCCAATTCATATGATCTCAACTTTACCCAAAGGTTTAGTAAATTCATGAACACATTATTTTAATTGTGTGTGGTTCCATGCCACCCTTATTTTATAGTCTCTTTTCTGCCTTAGTCATTTGTTTAGAAGAAAGATCAAAATCCATACCTTTTTTAAAACATTTACAAAACATTGATCCAAATCTAGTTAAATGTATAGATTAATCCTTTTAAGATATGAGTCGAAGGTACACTTGTAATAGGGTCCCTTACAACCCTATCTATGAGGATGAGCATTAATATGATGGTCAATAAAATTATTTTGTATTTGAGGACATTCCTACAATAGTGGGATGTGAAGGGGATTATACTAAATATCAAGAGAAACAAGCACTAGAGTACCCTCATATTTTCCTATGGAGAAATTACACACTTTAGATAGGGAAGTTGAACAACAATGAGAGCAACTTTCCCAAAACATTTTAAACACAAACATACCTTCTTCCTCTAACAAGGGTAAAGAAATACTTATAGAGTCAAAACTATAACACACCTTACACAAAAACCTTTAAGCATTAGTAAAATCTGCCCATCAAGTTCATAACAGCTTACCATGCTTATGAAGCCTAGACTCTAAGATAGATTTGCACCTATACACCAGGATCCCCCACATGTACGAGCCCTATATAAACACTACCATACTAGTGTAACCACCCACTCTATAACTTGAACCTAGGTAGAGGCTCTGATACTAAATGTAATGAACCTTTACACCAAAACATTGAGCTATTAGTGAAATTTACCCATCAGGATCATAATAAAAACCAACCAATCAAGATCTTGTCAACAAGATTAAGAAAATAAGTCAATGGTATACCAATCAACTTATCACAAAATTAACTAATTATCTAGTTGCTACTTCAATCCATAATGATGCTTCCAAAGAATAAGGAAATATGATTGAACCTACACAACAAACATTAATTGAGAACTTAACAATTGATCAAAGAATCTTAAATAAACATAAAAAGACACAAGAGGTTGTGAAAAATGTTTCACTAGACATGGAACACACATTTTTTAATCATCAATTACCTCTTGTCACTTTACAAACATAAAGACCCAAGCATTCAGTTTAAATTGAGATCCCTCAGGACAATTTGGCTTGTTCATCTAAACCAACACATCTAATGATGAATATATAAATAACTTCCCAAAACTAATAGAACATAGTTGATTCAAGGCAAAATATTCTTAGGAATTGACTGCTTACCTATTCGACTCAAGGAGTGAACATCCCTACCAAATCCATATAATAACAGGGGCACATACCACCCCAATAACATTATGTTCCACCCACAAATTCACCAAACATATAAGAGTGGAACTCCATGAAGGAGATTGTGACATGATTGGAGACAAATAAATGAGTTAAGAAATAGAAGTTCAACAAGATATGCCCATATCCATTTGATGTATCTATTCTCCAATTCCCCTTTCCATCTCATTTTGAGGCACCAAAGTTTAATAAATTCAAAAGAAAGGGGAACCCACATGAACACTTTCAATCATTTTTTGTATTATGCTAAGAGGTTGCTTACAATATTGTATACTTGATTTGATTGTTCCTATAAAGTTTAGCAGGGCAAGCTTTAGATTGGCTACTTAAGTTACCCAAGGGATCAGTTAAATATTAGAATGACTAATTCAAAAGTTCATCAACCATTTATCATATAAAATTAAACATGAATTAATTGTTGCTGACTTGTGCAAATCCAAACAATAAGATGGAAAATGTTTCACCACATATTTGTAGAAGTGGAAAACATTAACAGTCTCTTTAAAAATAATTTACTATATAAACAATTGTAGATATATTTTCTCATAACTTACATCCTGAGGTCATGCACAATATATAAATAGCTTGTGATAATTCATTTAAGGAGATCATAAGCAAGGGTGTATAGATTGAAAAGGCTCTTATTTCTAAAAGCCTTGTTAAGATTTTTGTATAGGGTCAAATGTCAAATTAGAACCCATATTCTATTCAAAAATTTACGCAAGACAAACCCAAGGGTTTCAAAAATAATAAAAACATGATTGGAAATGGTGTGACAAAAATAAGACACATACAAATAGTATAATCCCCATCAACCACAAATGTGCAATTAGCTCCTCTTAATCCACCACCTAGTTTTTAGAGATAACCTCCATGAAGAACAAACCAAGTAGGTTTTAGGGTCTTTAGCAAATGGGGAGAACCAATTAAAATAGTGTTCCAGAAGCTCATATCAACTAACCTGATTGTGTGTCTAGTACCAAGACTATTTCTTCAAGATCAATCAAAACTAGATTGGTACAAAGAAAATGAATGGTGAAACTTTCATCGTGTTGTTGGTAATGGTATTTATCATTGCATCTAATTGTGATACATTATTGATGATCTCATTGAGAGTGGTGAAGTTGAGATTAAATTAGACCCTAATCAGGACACAAATCAGGATATGGGAATCTATAAGGACCCTTTTCCTTGACATAATCAAAAACTACAAAGGAACAACCAAGACCAAGGATAAAACTAAGGATAAATGAAGAATTAAAACTAGAATCAGGGTCAAAATCATAATCAACATGAGCATAATAATGATCAAAATACCCATAGTAATAATTTGGGTTACAACAACATGCCTTACGACTATAAAAACACCGTGGGATGCATTTTTGTAACCCACATTACCATTGTTACTATCAGACCATGTGAATATCCTCATTCTCCTCATATGAGACCCATTATTATAGGGTCAACACCCTCTCCATTTAGTAATACCACATCAAGTTCACACAATTTTATTATAACTCCATTTACATGGGCTACTATTTCTAGACAACACCCTTCCTCTAATTATAATGGCTCCTTGCTGACTCAAAATTATAGTAATACAACTAGATGCCCATGAGTCACCCTCTAAGTCCCTTTACCTTCATCTTTTGATTATAGTGGCTCCCTAATAACTTTAAGTTGCATAGTCAAAACTAGATGCTTATGAGTTACCCTCCAAGGCTCTTTGCCTACTTCCACATAAGCTAATGTGAATATTGCACCAACAAATCCAAAGCTGACTATTGTCCCAGCCAAAGCTAATTCATCTCATCCCAATATTGAAAATACTTATATTCTATTAGACCAATTGAGCAAAACCCCTGCATAGATTTCCATTCTAGATCTCTTATGGACATCTGAAGTCCATAGAACTATCCTAAATAATATTTTACAAGAATCCACTGTTCCCAATTATATAAATCCTAAATAGTTACAAAACCTTGTGGGACATTTATCTTCATTTTATCAAGTAACATTTGATAAAAAATACATGTCTACACTTAGACTGAGCCATAATAATGCACTATACATTAAATTAATCATTAAAACCCATAATATCAAGTGGTTTCTTATAGAGAATGATTTGAGGCTAAACATCATATCTCTTAAGATGGTAGAAAGATTGGGATACACTATAAAATATATTCAACTAGAGAAAATCACTATTAAGGCTTATAATAATGCCAAAAGGGAGTCTACTAGGACTATTTGGTTGCCAGTTATTGTTGGGTCCATTCTATACCATACATTGCTTCATATTGTAGACATTGAATTGCCTTATAACATACTTCTTGGTCATATTTGGATACATAAAGTACAATCTATTCAATTCACCTTGCATTAGTGCCTTAAATTAACCCATGATGGGATCAAGGTTATTATTCTCACTGAGCCTTACAAATATTATAAGCATCTTGAGGCTCAGTTTCACAATTATAACTATTTTTTAGGTTATAAATTTGTTACAAAGAAGAATAAGGCTATAGTTTCACATCCATCTCCATCCAATTATATCAACCCTAAAGATATTGCTTCAATTTTTTCTGATCCATTTTTTGTAGCTCTTACAAAGTAGGCTATTATTAAAGACATGAGAATTTCCACATACAGTCTTAAGGATGCCTTCCATATTACAAAGTTTCCTAAAACTATAAAAAATTTTGGTAAGACTAAACCTTCAAAGAATCCTAATGGACCTAACATGATTTGGAAACTAAATAAGAAATAGAAAAATCCACCTATGGTTTTTGTACCTATTATTGTGACAAAGAAAGGTCAAGTAGCTTTTACCGAGGAAGGTTGGTTATATTCTAAAGGCCTTACTAATTGATTTTAGAAAAAAAATTATCATGGATCATCTTGATTATATAGGAGAAGGCCTTATCCCACAATCACAAGGAATCCTAGAACCCTTATTAGTTGGAGTACCTAATTTGAATCATGGTCTTAGGTTTATACCACCTGGGGTTCACCTCATAACTTTCGATAGTGATTCTTCCAAATTGACTAGTGACAAAACTCTTAATAGTAATGCAGCATCCCATTATAACCTTTTTGATGAGATTATTGGCATGGACCTATTTTACTATAATTCCATTCTAACCTTAACTATAAGAGCTTCCTATCCTAAATCAAGAACTTGTTCTAGTGGTGCTTCCCTTCTTGAAGCAAAACACCATATTTTTACTATTGGATCTTTCCATCCTAAAGTAAACCCTCATTGTCAATATGCCTTTTCCATCATAAAATAATTTATTGGGACCAAAATAAATCATTCATATGGTTTTATGGGTTTCAAAATGAAGAATCAATCACTGAATACATGGGCCTATGAGATGGATTGCCCATTGGCAATCACAAACAAGGCTTTGATTTTTCATTATATCCTACTACCTAAATTAGAGAGTAAGCAAAATTTCTCGGTCACAATAAAGATAAAACATCAATATATTTGGGTGAAAACCTCTTTGAGACACTTTTTTATCAGGGGGAAAGTAAAGAAAAAGACAAGCCTTTGAGTGAAAACCTATTTTAGGTGCTCTCAAGAGGGAAAATTTGCTCATCCCATCAGGATACAAAAAGTCCCTCTAGGCAAAGTTTTATATCCAATACAAGCATCTCCTTAGAACACAATAAATGTTTGAGCACCTTGATTTTTATTTTTTAAAGGTTTTTGCTACTTAGACTTTACTTGAGATGGTAGATTCTGATTCATCATACTATCCAGAACTTTGGAAGGAAAAACAAGATGTAGCAAAATAATATGATCATGATCATACCTTACATATAATTTTATAACGTGGATACACAATCCTTGTGGAAAACATAATAACCTGGGAACATATGAGGATCCTAAAAATGTTTATTTTAGAGCTTCCCTTCTAAAGTAGAATGTGAACATATTATATCATCCTAAGGGATTATATTGACATCTTTACATGGGCATACTCTAACATGATAGACTTAGAGCCAAATTTGGTTATACATCACCTTATTTTCCATTTTGATGCTAAACTAATTAAGAATAAATTAAGGAAGATACATCCATGCATTGCCCTATTGGTTAAAGCAAAACTAGAAATTTTGTTAGGAATAGGTTTCATTAGACCATTGGATTACTCTGAATGGATTTCCAATATAGTCTTAGTGAGTAAAAATACCTTGGGTATACATATTTGTAATTATTTTAGATATATCAACAAAGCATTCCCCATATATGATTTTCCTCTACCCAACATTGACACAATCATTGACTCAACTAATAAGTATGAGATGTTATCCTTAATGGATGCATTTTATGGATATAATTAGATCAAGATAGCCTAAAAAAATCAACGCAAGATTACGTTCACCACTATGTGGGGAAAATTCTATTACCAAGTCATGCCATTTGGCTTGAATAACATTGGAGCCACATATTAGTGTGCCATGAATGTCATCTTCCATGACATGATGCATGATATTGTTGATTACTATGTTAATGATATATTATCAAAATCAAGAACAAGAGTTGGACATCTAGATGTACTACAAAGAATCTTTGAGATGCTTTATGAATATAAATTCTACATAAATCCTAAAAGGTGAATCTTTGGTAAAACTTTAGGGAAATTACTAGGTTTTATTATGTCACAAAATGGGATCACAGTCAACCCTGATAAGTCTATGACCATTATGGAAATGTCTCTAAAAAACAATCTTAAACTATTGTGAATCCTCTAAATAAATATCTAATCTATACATAAGTTCATTTCTCAATTGGAAAATAAGCGCCACCTATTTACCCATCTCTTGAAGAAAGGGATAAAATTTCAATGGGATTAATATTGTCAGATAGCATTTGTAAAATTGAAGACATATTTGGCCAACCCACTAGTATTAATACTACCACAACCTAGATGATCATTGCTTCTCTACATATTTGCAATAGAGTATGCACTAGGGGCATTTTTGGCCCAACATGATGATCAAGGTAATGAACATGTAGTATATTATTTAATCCATACTCTGGTGGCTTATGAACATACTTATACACCTATTTAGAAGGCATGTTTATTTATGGTGTTTGCTACCCAAAAACTATGACATTATATGCTAAAAAACAAAAATATTATCATCACCAAGGTGGATCCTCTCAAATTCATATTATCCAAAGCAGTGCTTCAAAGGCATATGGATAAGTGGGTTATGCTCCTAAGTGAATTTGGCATTGAGTATCAGAATCAAAAAGTAATCAAGGGGGAAGTTATTGCTGATCAACTTGTAGATGCCCCTATCATAGATATTTGACCATTAAAATTTGACTTTTTAGATGATTCTATTATGGCAATAGAACAAGCATCATAAGAACTTGAAAAATGGAAGTTATATTTTAATGGCTCATTTACATCCCATGGGTCTGGAGCTGGCATATTATTAGTCATACCCTAGGTGGATTTGATTCCCAAAGTACTTCATATATAATTTCATTGTATGAACAATATGGTTGAGTATGAGGTATTGATTATAGGGATTCACCTTGCTATACAATGGGATATTTAGAGCTTAAAAGTATATGGTATTTCCCAACTAATCATCAATCAAACCACTAATCAGTATCAAACTAGAAATGACAAGCTTATTCCTTATAAGAAATTTTTTGATAATCTTAAAGGTCATTTTAAATCTCTAAAATTTGAAAAAGTTTTAAGGGCCAACAATAGATCAGTTGATGAAATGGAAATGATTTTTTTCATGATATAGATCAATGATAATGCCAAAGAGTATCAATTTTTGATTGAAAATGGTGTAGGGGCATCCTATAAGGACCTAAAAGTTGTTTAATTTTGTCTTAGGTTGGTCTAGTAGGTGTCTTAAAAGTGATAGAGGTCTTAAATAGTCCATATGAGAAGTCTAGGTTGTCTTCTAGTGCATAGAATTTGAATTATTCCTTTTCCTACCAAAAGTTCCTTTCTAAATATTTGAATCTTGTAAAGACTTGTAAAATTACTTTTGTGAAAATTATGAATGTGGAATATGTATTAACATTCCTAGAGTTTTTAGACAATTTATAATGTCCACTAAAGGGTCATTAGTCTATACTTATGGTCTTACATGTCATGTTGTGTAAAAAAAGAATCAACAAGATGTAATATTTGAAGATACCTCTATGTGGGAAACATCCCAAGATTCAATTATGAAATTTTTTAGGAGTATAAGAGTTAGTTTTGTGTTATTTAGTGACTGATTCTATTAGAGTGTAGATAAATGGAGAAAATGAATGTAATTAAATATGACATGAAAGGGAATTTGAATATGGTAACCACTGTTTTGAACGGAAATGAATGTAGACCTTGTTGAGGTCATTATTATTGTTGTTAAATTGCATTATGTTTTGTTAAAGAAAGATTATTGGTATTGGTTTCCAAGGTATGTCTGTCATATAGTTTTTGTTTGCAAAGAGACTTGAAGAAATTAAAAAAGAGCAAAATCCTTGTCAAAGAAAGATAATTTACAGACCCCTATTAGGAATTTGTTTGTTTTATTGTGCAGACTATATTTTCCAATAAAGAGGATTGAATGGTGTTTGATAATATTTATTTATGATCTTGAAGTAATTTTTAATTTATGGTGAAATTATGAATTATCATAATAATAAATCAAGCATTTGATGTGATAAATAGAACTCTGTTCAGAGAACCCTATTCATGAGTAGTCTGGTTTTGTATAGACTGTATCTTTAGATTTTGATAATAATATGGATCAAATAATTTTTTCAATATTTTATTGAAAGTTTATTATATGTATTTTTGAGGTCAATATTGTAAGGGATAAAAGTAAAGAAGTTTGGTGTTTAGATAGATTTGTTAAGGAACCCCTATTTTCAGGGATGAATCTTGGAAGAGGACTGTGTATTTGAATTTTTTAAAGTTCATGATCAAAGGATCTAAATTCAGGTGTCATATAACATTTTAAAAAGTTTATATGAGTTCATTGAAGGGTATTTAAACCTTTATAGTGATCGGTAATGTGACTTGAATTGTCAAAACTTGAAATAGACCTATAACTAGAAGTTTACTTACATAATTCACTGTATTTAGAGTTGAAAACCCTAGATAGAAGATTAAAAAACAAGGGCACTCACTTATAATATTTATCCTAGGTCTATATAGATCCTATAAATCCATTTTGAGTCATTAAACCTTAGTAAAATGTTATAAAGTGAGTTTTGTAGCCTTTCGGCTGAGACAGTGTTCTCAAAAACCTTAAACTAGGGTTTACTTTATAACTTGCATTTTAACCGTTAAAAGTTCACAATTTTTTGTAATATGAAAAATATTCATGTGATTAAATTGATTAATAAGGTTTTATGAAGTGTACAAACTAGTAAGTATGGATTTCTAAGGATGAGGGTGCATTAGGCCTAGAGGAGACGTAATAGAGTATGCCTAAAAGAGAGAAAGTGATCTTAATGAAAGAGTTGGATCTTTAAATTTGATATATAGGTATGTTTTGTTAGGAGAAATAATAAACAAGTTTTTATTTTTCATAGTTGACTATAATTTTTGGTACCATGTAGTTAATGCTTATAAAAGGGCTAAAAGGACTGTTTGCAAAAGAGGACAAAATTATGTCAAGGAAGGAGTTAAGAGTTGAATAGTGTTTATGAGTTAGTGAGAAGATAGAGAGGGTTGATGAAAACCACATAAGAATGTTGAATACCTTTGGGACCATAATTTAGACAAGAGGATCTTAGTTACATTGCATGATCATAATACAAGGAGTGTGTCTATTATTGATAGAATTATGAAGAGGGGTGAAATGAGGTTTGTAAAGTGTTAGAAGAGGAGTTATTATGTGACTAAGAGGTCCATTAAACCTTAAATAACCTGATAAAAAAATATCAAAGACCTTTGAAACCATAGATTGATAAGTGAAACATAGAATCTTGCATAAATAAGTGAGCTAGTAAACATTGCTTAAGGTAGTAGATTTTGAAATAAGGTTAAGAGTGATCATTTGGTATATGATCTACATCATTTTTGTATTAGATATTGTAAAATATTTTGAGAGGATTGGAAAATATTTAACATTATGTGTTTTGAAGTGCATTGAAAAATAGGTAATCAAGGATAGTGCTCTGTGGAGAGAGCTAACAGGGAATATTATGATTCGGTTAGGATAATGACCCAACTAATTACTCCATTGGTTATGATGATGGAAGCTATTGAGGATAATCTTAGAGGGAGATAAAAAATATCAAAAAGAGAAAGAGAATTAGGAAATGATAGGCAACAAGGGTAGTTAGTACCTTTACAAGCAAGGATGAATGAGAGAGAGAATAAAGAGGTGGTTCAAGAGAGACCACAAGTACATGTAGCAGTAGTTCAATAAAATGGCATGGGAAAGCACCATGTAAGGCATATCAGACTATTGGTATATTGAATAATGAGGAGAGATTAAGGTCCAATAAGGAATAGACCAAGATAGAGATTTTAAGGGCAATATTGAAATTGTCATAGAAAAGGACAAAGGGTAATAGAGTGTCCAAGGAATATAAGTAGGACTATGCAACAATAGAGAGAGGTGAATGAAGATAGAGAACATGAAAAGAATGAGTCACTAATCATGAGGGAATACTATTTAAATAGAAGAAATTTAAGGAACTAGCCCAAAGGAGAAGTCTATTTAGAAGAAGATGCAATACAAGAGATAAAGAGTGTAAATTAATCATTGATGGAGGTAGTACTAACAATATTTTATCTTTAGAGAAGGTACATAATTTAGGATTGAAGAGGATGCCACATATAGAACCATAAAGGTTGCATGGGATCAAAAAGGACACCAAATACTAGTAAGTGAACAAAGTTGGGTCAAAGTTGGGTTGAGTTTCAAATAGGAGGGTATAGAGACAAAGTGTTATGTGACATCATGCCTATAGATGTGTGTCACTTGTTGTTAGGAATATCATGGTAGTTTGATAGGCATATCATACATGATGGTCAAGATAACACATATACCATCAAGTAATGTGGGAAGGTAGATACACTACTACCATTAAAGGTTTAATAAGATAGAAGAGATGAGAGAATTATGATGATGATGATGATGATGATGATGATGATGATGATGATAAGGTAGTATTGGATTCAATCAATGGAGAGTTTGGGTTTGGTCAAAGTACCCAAGAGAGAAGAAGAGGTGAGTTGTGTTGAGATGGTTAGTGGTGAGTCCATAAAGATGGAAATGAGTGAGATTGCATAGGATTTCAAAGTAGTATCAAGTAGTTTTCCTAGATGATAAATTATAACCCCAATGAGAGTGCTTAGGAGAGAAGAAAGCCAAGGTAAACATGGCAGCTAAGTCCATGAAAGAGGAGACAACAAAAATGTGTTTGACATTATAATTAAATTAGAAAGGAAATGGCTTGGGATTGACACCAAACTAGTGATGAGGAAGATAGAGATTTAAATGTACAATGTGAAGGCTCAAAGTTTTGTGTTTAATGAATTGATTTGTGATGAAAATGTAGGTGGCTAAATGAGGAATGGTAGATAAACTTACATTTTTGAAGGAGATTATTGAACAAGAGGAGGATGTTGATGAGATGGGTAATATATAATAGTCCCATAACAAGATAACATTTAAGGAATAATGAATCCAAGAGAATAGGTATTGAAAGAAAGCATGAAAACTTTGCATATGGATTTAGAGAGTAGTCATGAAGGTGTTGAACAAGAAAAAATAAAAGGTTTACATGAGTATGAGGTATGCAAAGGACAAGCACAAGTTGTGAATGAAGTGGAATAGGAAGCACAAGGAGAATTAGTGGAGGAAGAGGAATGCATAATTTAAGTAGTGATGAATGATAGAGATAAGGAGAAGATGGATCAGTTTTTAGGGGAAAAATATTGGTATACACCTGCCAAGCAAGAATGAGATGGTAGCTATTATGTTTTTCTTAACAAGTTGGTTTGATGTGCAGGTATGTTATTGAAGGAGATGAAGAAAATAAGGCCTAAATGTGGGGCCTAAGCACATGTTCACCTCTATAAGAGGAAAGTGGAATTTGATACCTTCCATGATGAGGTTCAATGAATTTAGGTAGCATCATATACCAAATGCAACATTCAAACACCTATGGCAAATCTTTCTCAACTTGGTAGTATGATGTAAGGGTATCCTATAAGGACCCCAAAAGTCATTTAATTTTTTTGTAGGTTGGTATAATAGGTGTCTTACAAGTGATAGATGTCTTAAATAGTCCATATGATAATTATAGGTTATCTTCTAGTGCATAGAATTTGAATTATTCATTTTCCCACAAAAAGTTCCTTTTTGAATATTTAAATCTTGTAAAGCCTTGTAAAAGAAATTTTGTGAAAATTATATAGGTGGAAGATGTATTAACATGCATAAGGGTTTTATACAATATATAAGGTCCACTAGAGGGTCATTTTTCTATAGTTATGGTTTTACATGTCATGTTGTGTAAAAATAAATCAAGAAGATGCAATATTTGAAGAGACTTCTATGTGGGAAACATCCCAAGATTCAGTTATGCAACTTTGTAAGAGTCTAGGATTTGGTTTTTTGGTAGTTAGTGAGTGATTCCATTAGAGTGTATAGGAATGGAAAAAATTAATGTAATGATAATATGACATGAAGGGGAATTTGAATATGGTAACCCCTGTTTTGAATGGAAATGAACATAGACACTATTGAGGTCATTGTTGTTGTTGTTAAATTACATTGTGTTTTGTTAAAGAAAGAGTATTGGTATTGTTTTATAAGTTATGCTTATAGTATAATTATTTATATTTTATAGAGAGACTTGAAGGAATAAAAAATATCAAAATCCCTATCAAATAAAGAGAATTTACAGACCCCTATTAGGAATTTTTTATTTTCTTGTGTAGACTATATTTTCTAATAAAGAGGATTGAATAGTGTTTGATAATATTTATTTATGATCTTGAATGAGTTTTTAATGTTTGATGAATTATGAATTATAATAATAATAAATCAATCATTTGATGTGATAAACAAAACTCTATTTGGAGAACTTTGTTCATGAGCAGTTTGGTTTGGTACAGACTGTATCTTTAGATTTTGATAATCAAATGGATGTAATACTTGTTTTAAGAGTTTATTTAAAGGTTATTGTATGTATTATTGAGGCTAATATTGTAAATGATAACAATAAATAAGTTTGGTGTTTAGATACATTTGTTAAGGAACCCTTATTTTCTGGGATGAATCTTGGAAAAGAGGGCTATGTATTTGAATTTTTGAAAGGTCATGATCAAAGAATCTAAATTAAATTATAAAATGGATTTAATAATTATTTTAAGACTTCATTGAAAGGATATTGTATGTATTTTTTAGGTCAATATTTTAAGAGATAACAAGAAAGAAGTTTGGTGTTTAGACAGATTTGTTAACCCCTATTTTTAGGATGAATCTTGGAAAATAGGATTGTGTGTTTGAATTTTTGAAAGGTCATGATAAAATAATCTAATTTAAATTTTCATATAACATTTGATAAAGTTTACATGAGTTCATTTGATGGTGTTTGAACCTTTAGAGTGATCAGGAATGTGATATGAGTTGTCAAAACTTGAAACAACCCTGTAACTAGACATTTACTTACACTTTTGACTATATTTGGAGTTGAAAACCCTAGATAGAAGATTTGGAAGTGAGGGATATAACTTATAATAGTTTTCCCAAGTCTAGACAAACCTTATAAATCCATTTAGAGGCTTTAATCCTTGGTAAAATGTGAGATAGTGAATTTTGTAGCCTCTCATTTGAGGTAATGTTCTCAAAAACACTAAACTAAGGTTTGCTTTATAACTTGCATTCTAACTATTCAAATATCACAATTTTTTGTAATCTGACCAATCTTCATGTTCTTAAAGTGAGTAACAAGGTTTTAAGAAGTATACAGACTGGTAAGTACAAATTTTGAAGGATGATGATGCATTAGGCATAGAGGAGACCTAATAGAATAGGCTTACAAGAGAGAAAGTGGTCTTAATGAAATAGTTGGAGATTAAAAATTTGATATACAGGTATGTTTTTTTACCAGAAAAAATAAACAAGTTTTTATTTTCCATAGTTGACTATACTTTTCCATACTATGTAGTTAATGCCTACGAAAGGGCTAGAACGACTATTTGTAAAAGAGGACAGAATTGTGTCAAGGAAGGAGTTGAGATTTGAATAGTTTTTGTGAGTTAGTGAGTGGAAAAAGAGGGTTGATGAAAACCACATAATCATTTTGAATACCATTAGAACCAAAATGTAGACAAGAGGATATTAGTTGCATTGCATCATCATAATACAAGGAGTGTGTCTATTATTGACAGAATTGTGAAGAGGGGTGAAATGAGGTTTGTAAAGTGTTAGAAGAGGAGTTAATATGTGATTGAAAGGTCCATGAGACCTTAAATAACTTACTAAACAAGATAAAATAACTTTGAAACCATATATTGGCAAGTGAAACTTGTAATCTTGAATAAAGAAGTGAGCTAGTAAGCATTGCTTAAGCTAGTGGATTTTGAAATAATGTTAAGAGTGATCATTTGGTATATGCTTTGTATTAGAAAACCTTCTTCAGCCTACACATATTATATCAAATTCAGAAAGGGTATGTGTTGTTTTTGGTCCTAATCCCCCACCTAAATTACCAAGGTTCCAATATTTTTGTAACTACTTCCATGATCATATTTTTCCAGCTAACCTATCCAATAATCAATAGAAATTATTCCATCACCATTTATCATGTTATACCGTCCTTGGAAACATGATTTATCATAAATTTTATGATGGAAAGCTTCTTTGTTTTTTATCTTCAAGAGAATCCAAGCAAGCACTGAGGGAGGTTCATGAAGGAATGTCTGGGGTCCATACCAAGAGTGTACTTTTAGCAAAGAAGCTCCTCAAAATAGGCTATTATTGGCTTAAAATGGAGACTAATGCTTACAATTATGTAAGGAAGTGAATTCTTTGTCAAAAAATGGAAATTTGATACATGCACCTTCTTTACCACTATAAATAATCACAACACCATGGACATTCTCAACATGGGGCCTTGATCTCATCAAGAAAATAAACCCAACATCTTGAAATGGCCATCAGTATATCCTAACTACTACTGAGAGTTTTACTAAGTGGATTGAGGCCATTCCTCTCATGTATGTCACTAATAATTAGACATCCAAATTCATCCATTACCATATCATATGTTGATATGGTATCCCATCTCACCTTATATCCAATAATGGTGGATCTTTTGTAAACCAAGATGTAAAATCTCTTTGTGCAAAATTCAAGATCAAGCATAATAAATCAACTCCATATAACCCAAAATTAAATGGATAATCCAAGGCATAAAACAAAACCATTGTATCCATTTTAAATAATATTACCAATAACGTTGGTCATAATCGACACTTGAAAATATTTTCTTCCCTCTGGGATTATAGAACTAGTCATTGAACCCAAATAGGGGCCACTTCATACTCCCTTATTTATGACACAAAATTTATTATCCTAATTTAGATCAAACTACCATAATTTTGAGTATTGTTGGAGCACATTGAATATGATGAGGACTATAGAGTCTCAAGGCTATAAGAAATATAACTTCTTGATGGTAAGTGTTTGGATACCCTAGAAAATTTGTAGGCCCATCAGAATAGATTACAAAGAAGCTACAACAATCACATTCTCCATCAGGATTTTGAGATTGGTGATTTGGTATTGAAAGAGAACCAAAAGAACACAAATGATAAATGTAATAAAAAAAGGTAAGTTTCAACCTAATTGGTTGGGACCATTTGTTATCATGAAAAACTATGGATCAGGGGCATATCAACTGGCTAAACCAAATGGTGAATAATGTCTAGAGCCCATGAACATCATGCACCTTAAGAGGTTATATGTGTAAATAGATTTGAACCATTTTATACAAGACCCATTACTTAAGGTTAACTTGTGCTAAATTAATTTTGTCCTACCATTTTATCCTATACTAGACCGCTCTCACATGAGCCCTATTATTTTCATGACTCCATATAATGAAAGATTTTGGACTGCTGGTATTATAAACACATTTTATCCTACCCTATGCCATTATATTTGAGAACCATATTATTTTGACCATTATTGTTAAGAACCTCGTTCTTTATCCCACCCTGGACCATCCATCTATTGGACCCTATTCTTTGAACCGCTCTCTTTGAGAACCATATTCTTTGTTATGTCTTGGGCTTGTTATAACCTAAAAACTTAGATCCCTCAACTAATTATGAACTTGATTATGTCTCATCAGTATTATGAACACCTTTGATGCTATTTATAAAAATAAGTTCAACTAGGATAGTATTTCACAGCTTCTATAGAAAAGTGAATAAGAACACCTTTTTAGCGTAGGATCTTTGCCTACTACATGCTTCTTCAGATTGATTTCATGATACACACTATTCTATATTAGATTTGATACTCTTTTTTAAACATTTTGTATTTTCATGATGTTCACTCTCATTGATTTATGATCATGTGTCATTGCATCTAGCTTTAGTTTATTGGAGCTCTTAGTTCCCTGGTCTATTATTTATATCTATAGGTTGTTGTAACCAACTTAAGCTATTTATTGGAACTTCTTCTCTTGGATGATCATATAGATGAATATTTGGTCCCCTTTGTACATGTTTTATCCAAAAAAAAAAAAAAAAATCCACAAAAGAACAAAAATATTATCTTACGCTTTTTTACATTATGATCCTCACACTCTTGCCATTTTACAAGCCTTTTATCCTACTAAATTTGCACTATATTAGTCATATTTTCCCACACACTTTCCATTTTAAAATATCATTCTCCCTCATCCCACCATGACACACCCTTACTATTTTTCAAGAAAATTAAGTCCCACTGGCTTACCATTTTACAAGTCATCTCATCTCACCAACTTGCCATTTTATAAGACCAATATCATTTTTCATGTCTTCCCTTTTCTTATAAAAAATTAATCATATGTTCTAGTCATCACATTTTTATTATGTCCCACTTCTTGGGAGAACTACATTTATCCCAAAGTTTATATTGAAACATGCATCCACATAACTATGTAGGTAGCATCCACTTGTCTTATACATATGGAATCAACACAGCTAACACCTTCCTTTTCTTCTCTTACCTAATTTCTTTTGTTGTTATTCCTCTTTAATTATGGAAAAAAAATTGTGTCCTTGTTCTTTGTTATGTTATGGTGGAAATTTACACCTCTACCACATGTGCATGAGCAACTATCTTTAAATCACACTAACTTGTTTTGTGTTTGTGTGTGTTTATTTGAGTTTTATTGTTTTTCTTGGTATTTTGTTGTGTTTTATTATTTTTTTGTTGTTCTTTAATGCATCTTCTTTTATTTATTCTCATTTTTTCTTTTTATTACTTCTTTTCTCACCTTGGTATTCTATTTCCCTATTTGGTTTTGCCTGTCTCTTTTGTGTTCAAGAACATCTTGATGGTCCACATAGATCTTGATTATTTATATCTTGATCTCATGTTATTAAGTTGTTCTTGTTTTGTTTTTAAACATTTTTGTTCCTATTTGAGTCTTGATTATTCATATCTTTTTAAAGTGGAGTTCATTTATGTTTATCTTTTTCTATATCTTTGATTTTTTGTTTAAATATAAATAGTTATAACTCTAGTTTTGATCATTCTTTACCATTATCCTTAGTTATAAGCATTCACGTTTGAACCAACTCTACATAATTGAAATGAAATATCATTATGAGTTATTCATACTTATGATGCCTAATTTATTTTTCTATAGCAATCACTTTGTGCTCTAGACTCAAGTCCTAATGTCAACATAGCTCTAATGAATAGGTCTCCAAATCACTATGCATAAGCTAATCTCAATAGGTTTATCACTTGAATCAATGCTTAGATGTGAATCTCTTTGCAGACATCATGATTCTACTCAATCTTTGGTTAGTTTTAATCATCCTCATTCATTCTCTCCCACCTCAGGGTGAACTAATTGGCTTGAGATCTATTTGGAATATGTAGATAGCACTTAATTTATATTGAGGTAATATTATCCATATTTGTTCTTATTTTCATCTCTTTCATAACTTTGTGCATCCTTGTATGCATGGTTTTTATGGTTTTCTAGAAATTACACCATCGAATCTATGTTTGCACCCACTTGCTTTAATCTATATTTTTACATTATATCCTTTAGATATTTTCCTTACCAATTTTCTCATGTTGGGGCACAACATTTAAACTGGTTAACAAATCTAAACTAGCCCTACAGGGGCAAGCCATTATTTATTCTTTATCAATGATCAAAATTAGTCCTATTGGGGAAAAGCTATCTTATCACAATCAAATATGCCCTATTTGGGAACTTTTTTATTATCATGTTTTTGGAGATGAAGTTCTCCTTTTCCTCTAATTCTAATCTCTCCACACTTTTTCCCATGATGGAATATTTTATTGTTCAACTTGTCTTAAGATCAATCAATGTCATAAGCATGTAGCTTACACTCTCAAATTAGTTGCATTCAA
Organism: Torreya grandis; assembly: GCA_037957365.1. Lineage (NCBI taxonomy): Eukaryota > Viridiplantae > Streptophyta > Pinopsida > Cupressales > Taxaceae > Torreya > Torreya grandis. The sequence goes on from JARHVA010003644.1 coordinate 951,501, forward strand.
AGTGTGTCCCTTACATGTTTAGATTAAATCCTTTTCATTTCACCCATCTTTGGGGCTCATTATAATTCTAATTATAATTTGATAATTGATGGAATCAACACATGTAAGCATTAGCTCATCTAGATATTGAGAGTCTCCTCCTACAACAAATCAATAAAAATGCATGAAATAACATAATTATAAAATGAGTAGAAGCACTAATGGACAATATTGATCATAGAACACTTCAAGGGGGAAACATCCTTTGATAAATCTCAATACAAATAATTCATGGATTCCGTTAATGGCCTCAAAACTTACTTGTATATGAATTTTAATCTAAGCAACTACTACTTCCAATGAATGTGGGATAAAATAAAATGCTCATGAGATGACTTACAAAGCATATGCATCCATAATAAATACTAAACTAAGAAATTAAAGAGAAGAGACATCATGGGTTCATAATATCCCCTCCCTCTTAGAAAAATATTTTTTCTTAAAGATTCAAATGTGGGAATTGGTGTTGAATCTAAAATAGTGGTTACCATGTTGCATCCTCTGGTTGCATTCCATGCCACCAAATCAAAACCTTGGTGATGGAATGAGAGTAAAGTTGGCATGTGTGCCTATCTAAGATTGCATTAGGTTTAAGAAGAATGGATCCTTCATTATCAAGTTTGGGTAAAATAGTTTGCACTCTGGTGTTTGTGCTAAGAACTTTCTTTAAACAAGAGACATGAAATATAGGATGAACTCAAGAAAAAGGTAGGAGATCCAACTTATAAGAAACCAACCCAATATTTTGAGGAACCTTATAGGGCCCATATAACTTGGGTGTTAGCTTATTTTTCCCTTTGATTTTTAGGGAAGATTACTTGTAGGGCTATAGACAAAGAAAAGCCATATCAACTACTTGAAAAGTGCGCTCTGAATGGTGTTGATATCCCTGTTGTTTCATTTGATTTTGTTCAATATGAATATTTCCCATAGGGTACTGAGGATATGATCTTGATTATAGAAAATCATGTTGACCACTTGAATTGATGAACTATTGGGGTTATATGGAAGGAGCACTAGTGATGCTTGACCATAGACTACTTTGTATGGAGTTACTTTTTTTGAAGTGTGGTAGGAGGTATTGTACCACCATTCAAGTAGAGGGAGCCACTTTTCTCATTGATGTTATTATTCTGAGGTGAAGTAATGGAGGAAAGTTTCCAAGAATTTGTTAACGATTTTAGTCTAGCCATCTATTTGTGGATGATACCTAGAACTCGTCTTCAACTAAATGTTGACACATCAAAATAGTTTGGTTCAAAAATGGCTGGTGAAGGTTGTATCATGATATGAGACAATGGAGGAAGGAATGCCATGAAGATGGAAAATCTGGTCCAAGAAAATTTATACAACTATGAAGGTAGTATAGGGATGGCTAAGGGCATAAAAATGATTATATTTGGAGAAGTGATCAATGATGACCAATATCACCATTTTCCATCTAGATTTAGGGAACCCCTTAATGAAATCCATAAAAATATCTATCCAAATCCTGATAGGGATAAGAAAGGGTTTAATCAACCTAGGGATGAGTGTTGTTTTACCCTTGTTATGTTGGAAGGTATCACATTCATCTACCATCTATTGAATTTCTTTTTTCATTCCCTTCCAAAATAATTTGTGTCATGATCGCTCATAATTTTTCAGAAACCTTGAGTTCCCTATGGATGGAGAAGCATGGAGTTCATATAATACAGCCTACTACATATATGTGCTCTAAAGAAGCACTAGATGACCCTTATATCATAGAGAAGCACCATCCCAAGAATAATGTGGTACAATTGAGGGGTTAGTGGCTAACTATTGAATGATTTGAGTCATTGACATACCCTTATTTTATAGTCTCCAACCAATTCAAAATATGCATATAAATAGTTGAAAGGGAAACTTGATCCACAAATGTGTGAGACAAAGCATCAGCTACAATATTATCTTTACCCTTATTATAAGTTATCTCACACTTATAACCCATGGGTTTTCTGACCCATTTATATTGTGATGGGGAAGAGACCCATTGTTCTAAAAAAATATTTTAGACTCTGGTGATCAGTTTTGATGCAAAAATGATTACCCAATAGGTATGATTGCCACTTTTGTACTGCATATAAAATATTTATCATTTCCTTCTCATAAGTAGAAATCACTAAATTTTCTATAGAAAATGATTTGTTGGTGAATGTAATGGGGCATACTTCTTGGAGGATAACATCACCTAGTCCATTGCCACAAACATCACTCTTGATAGTGAAGGTCTTAGCAAAATTTGGAATAGCTAGAATAAGTGTAGTACACATAAATTATTTTAATGCTTTAAATACACACTTAGTAGTTTGTGTCCAAGTAAAATCATCCTTTTTCAACATAGTTATCAATGGAGATAAAATCTTCCCACAATCCTTGACAAACTTGTGATAACATCTAGTGAGCCCTAAAAACCCATAGAGACTCTTGAGTGTTTGAGGATGTAGCCAATTTTTCATAGCAGTTATTTTTTTGGACCCACTTGAACCCCTTAGGCTGAAATAATATGCCCAAAATACTCGACTTCATCCTGGCCAAAAGTACATTTAGACTATTTTTCACAAAGATAATGGTTAGAGAGAAGTTTTAGTGTATTATTTAGATGTTAGAGATGTTTAGACCATGTTTTACTATAGATGAGGATATCATCGAAGAAGACTATAATGAATTTTTATAGGTAAGGCTAGAATATTTTATTCATCAATGCCTAGAATTTTGAAGGAGCATTAGTGAGGCCAAAGGGCATTAACAAAAACTCATAGTGGCCATCATGTGTGCAAAAATCTATCTTAGGGATATCATCCTCATAAAGTTAGATTTGGTGATATCTAGAGTGGAGATCAAACTTGGATAAAAATTGAGCACCATGAACCTCATCAATAACAAGGATTTGGAACTTATCCTTGATTATGAGGTGATTCAATGTACAAAAATCAATGCAAATATGCCATGACCCATCATTTTTATAGACAAGGAGAATTAGGGAAGAATATGGTTTGGTATTAGGGCAAATGGCAACGATAAGGCTTGATGTTAAGAGAAATGCTTCCTAGAAGGAGATGAATACAGTTGTCCTCTGGCTATGAAGGTGTCATTCCACTGATTTGGTACACATGTGCATACCATTTCAAAATGGTTTGTAGGTCAGAAGGAGTAGTGGAGACTATTGATGGTTGCATTTGAATGGAATAGAGTTGAATAATGACATCATGTGAATTTTTATTAAGAATATTTCTAATATGATGTGAAATTTTGATGATGAGAGATCAAGGTTGTAATCCTTTCAATGTGTGTTTTTTCCCATTATATAAAAATTGCATCCAAAGTTCATCAAAATCCCATAAGATGGGTCTAAGTGTGCATAACCATTGGGCTCCCAAAACAACATCACATCTTCCTAAGGGTAAGGAAAACATGTTGGAGTGTAAGTTATAATCTCTAATAGAGATACACACATTATGATACTTCCTTTTTCAAGGTAATGTGCCCCCATTAGCAACATGACTTAAAATTTGGAGCAAGGATGGATAAAACAATCAACCTATTTGGTGATTTGAGGGTCAATGAAGTTATGAGTGATACTTGAATCACTTAGTATTATGAGAGGGACCTTATTGAAGTAACCCCTAATCCACATGGTTTTTGGGGTGGTGACTCTTGCTAAGGCATGGAGAGATATCTTTAGTTGGTATTCTTGAGAAGTAGGTTCCACAATCGGTTGAGATTCTTCTAGATCATCTATTGTATCCTAAACATCTTCCCAATCTTTAGTTTTTGGTGGAGAGTTCACATCTAATAGGTAGAGATTTTGATCGACACATTAATATACCTAAATGAATTTATCATCATAATTATAACATAGTCCTTTCTATCTATGGGCTTGCATCTTTGCTTCAATTAAATGCTTAATAGGGGTGGTTCTAGGGGTTGGCATTGTTTGAGATCATTATGGAGCTATATTTTTTAATGGGAAAAAATTAGATTTGAATTTATATTGAGTTATGATATTTTCCTCTACAAAATTATCCAAACCTAAAGCTTCCATCATTATGTTGGGTCAAAACATTTTGACCTCAGATCGAATTGCATCATTTAGTCCACTGACAAAGCAACTCCTAAAGAATTCATCAGACAACCCCTCTATGTGATTGGCTAGTTTTTCAAATTTGGTTTGATATTCTCTCATTGTTCTTATTTGGCTAAGTTTAGTAAGAACTCTAGTGAAATCCTCAAAATTAGTAGGGCCAAACCATTACAAAATGAGGGTGAAAAAATCAGTCTATATGGGTTCATCATGAGCCTTAGTATACCAATGATACTATTGAAGGGATTAAAGTTCCAAGTGAAATGATGAAAGTGTAACCTTATTGGCATCAAAATTATTATGTAAACTGAAATATTATTCTTCTTGATAGATCCATCCAGTTGGATTTGCACCATTAAATCAAGGACAATTAAGCTTTGGCCCACAATAATTTCTAGAAGAAGAAAATGCAGTGTCTAAAGAAGACTCTAGATGTCATTTATTATTCATGGTTGTATGTTTAAGATTGAGGATGAGAATATTTTCATCAATATCATTGATGTGGGACTTAAGGGCATTAATTTCATCCTACATATTTGTTGCTCCTATTCGCGTTTACTACCATGACCCGAATAACATTTTTTTGGCAATAGATAGGAAAACTAGATTTAAGACATGTTTAATATGGAAGGTTTTAAATTTAGGAAAAAACAAAATGGGTAAAGGGGATTTTAATAAGTTTTTTGCATAGTGGGAGTACGATTGATGAAGGCAAGATTAATTTTAGGAGTGAAAATTAAAAAAAACTAGAAAATTGGTCTAAGAGAGACAAAGGAGTAGAAAGAGACAATGAACACAGTGAATTTTTTTTAGGCCAATGGAAAAAAATAGAAGTTATGGAAAACCCCAAAAAAAGGGAAAATTGAGATTTGTGGGAATTAGGAGTGGAATTTGGATATGGGACCTCAAGGAAGAAAATGTAGGGAATGAAATTTTAGTTGTCTAGATAAAGTTTCAAGAATAATGTGTAGAGAGGATTACAAGTAAGTTAGTCAAGAATTAGTCCATAAACCATGAAACATTCATAAATAACTAACTAACCAAACCTATCTATTCCTATGGGAATTACAAAGGATAACAAGACATAAATGAAAGAAAGCAACACCATATTGCCTTCCCAAATGGAACCACCATACCCATGTGGCTCAAAAACATGTTCTCCCTTGATCAATCATCCTTGTATTTGTCAACAATGGTGATAAGCTCCTCCAATGCCTCAAGAACACTCCATAAAACATAGGTTGTTGATTATGGAATCACTAAACTAGCCTATAAATGAATCTTTGTGGAAACAATTTAGCATTATAACTTTGCAATGTTCAAGAAATGAAGATATTTGAGAATAATAACTTTGTACCAAAATAGCTTAGAAATGATGTTCATGGTCTCTTTATTTATAAATTTTTGAGATTGGTCAGGATCAACCTGAACCACCCATCACAAGATTGAGATGTGTGGTTGAGGATAATCTTAATATTTGGAATTAAATCCATAAATATCCTCAAGATGAACTTTGAAGAAGGGTAATTGAAGAGGCATGGGAGGCATTAACTAGGCATGGGTGACCCATAATATTGATATTTTATGCACTTATAGATTTATGGATGCCACCCCATAGATGATGTCACTAGGTGATGCAGATAATAAGAATCAATTTTCAAAAATAAATATTCAATGATTCTCATGGAAAATCCACTTAAGCTCTTGATTTAGATTAATTAGCCTTAAACAAGGTTAATCAACATTTTTCCAATTATTTGAAAATTGGCCCTCTACTATTCAAAATGGTCAGAAAGTCATATTACTAGGTCATAATTTGACTTGGGAAGAATTAGAAAATGACGTTAGATGCATTGGAACTACAATTCCCATTTAGGATGTCCCTAACAACAAATAACAAAGGTACATGATGTGTACTAATGAATTAGAATAAAAGAGTGATCTAGAGCACTAAATGGCAAAATGGTAATTTTGACTCAAAATGATTTGATCAAAATTAGCTAGCCCATAAAATGCATTGCCCTATTTAGGGATATTTTGACCTAAAATGGCACTTGTAAATGACAAGCTCAAACCATTTAGGATGTTTTATGGATTTTGACCTAAAATGTGCATTTGAGTGCAATTTGAGTAAGATTGACAATTTTAACACAAATGGTGTTAGGAATTAGATCTATATTTTGCCCCTATTTGAGAAGGCATAGCAAGACATTCAAGAGAAACAACATCTTTTCAAAGAAAATATTTGTCAAGAATAAATTATAATAGACCCATGATGCCCCCTCAAGAGGGCATGCTAAGATGGAAGAGAAGGATGGACTCTTGAAAAGAGAGAGAAAGTGAGAGATTAACCCATAAAATAGATCACATCCAGATGAGGTAATTCTTGCACACGTGATTATCATCAATGATCAAAATATAATTTGAGGTATAATATGCCCCAAAGATGGGGGGAATAGGAATATACAATCCATCAATGTAAGGGACACACTGTAAACATACCCAATTTGAGAGTACAAGCTACGTGCTTATGACATTGACCAATCTTGACACAAGTTACACACTAAAATATTTCCATCATGGGCTTTAATGTGGAGATCTTGGAATTAGAGGAAAATAGAGAAAATTCTAGTTTAGGAAGGGAATCACCACTAGAATTGGGTATCTAAAGAGAAGATAATAAGAAGTGCCCTAGTAGAGCAAATGTGAGCACGATAAAATAGTTGTGCCCTAGTAGGGAAAATCTTGATCATTGATAAAGAATAAAGAATGATTTTGACCCTATAGAGCTGATGTGATCAAACATGGTTCAGATGTTGTGCCTCAACATGGGCAAATCAAGGATATAACCCAAAATATAGGTTAAAGTGAGTAGGCATAAATGTACATGGGATGGTGTAATCTCTTATAAACCCATATAAAACCAAGCATATGAGAATGCACAAAGTGATGAGAGAGATGAAAAGAAGAATGGAGATAGTTAAGATGACCTCAATATAAATTGAGTTCTACCTACATAGTTCCATGGACTCATGTTCCAATATAAACTTTAGGCCAATGTAGTTCACCCAAGTTAAGGAGAGAATGGAATGAGGAATGATGAAAAAATGACCAAGAATTTATTAGACTCATAATGCATGTGAAGAGATGCATATCTAAGCATAGAAAAAGAAGCCTAAAATGAATACTACCTAGAAGCCTACGTCCATATATGAGCCAAGGTTTTATAGAGTGTTCTTGAGAATTATTCATCAGAGCTTATGTTGACATTTAAGACCTTGAGACCTGAGCACAAAGTGCTTGTTATAGAAAAATAAATTAGGCATCATAATTATGAATAACTTAGAATGACATAAGATTCCAATTGTACTGAGCCAGTTCAAATGTGAATATATATAACTAAGGATAATGGTAAAATAATGACCAAAACTAGAGTTACAGTGATTCACATTTAAACAAAAAATCAAAAACGAAGAAGGAGACTAACATAAATGAACCTAACTTGAAATCAAGATATGATCTATCAAGACTTAAGTAGGAACAAAAATATTTAAAAATAAAAGGTGAGAACATCTTAATGACATGAGACCAAGATATGAATAATCAAGATCCATGCGGACCATCAAGGAATTCTTGAACACAAAAGAGAAAATCAAAATCAAATAGAAAAACAAGACACCAACAACAATCAAATAAACAAAATGGTCCAAGAACAACGTAATAACATAGGATCAAGATATAAACAATCAAGATCCATATGAATCATCAAGATGTTTTGAAACACAAAAGAGATAAGCAAAAATAAAAAAGGAAACACAAGACTATGAAACACAAGACCAAGAACTAATAAAAAGAGAAAAGGAGAAGAAATAAAAAGATAGGTGTGAAAGCACAACAAAACACCAAGAAGACACAACAAACCACACACAAAAAAAAAACCAAGTTAGTGTGGTTTAAAGATAAATGTTCGTGCATGTGTGGTAGAGGTATTACTTTCCACCACAACATAACAAATAATAATGTCATGACAATTATTCCCTAATTAAAGATGAATAATGATATAAGAAAAGGGGGAATAGAAGAAAAAGAAGAGGTTGGTCGAACTGACTCCAGATGTATAAGACAAGTGGATGTTTCTTGATGGATGCATATTCTAACATGAACTTTAGGCCAAATTTAGTTCTCCCAAGAAATGGGATAGAAGGAAAATGATGATTAGACCAACATGATTAATGTTATAGAAAAAATAGAAGATACAACAAACAAACAAGAATGGTCTGACAAACAAGAAACTAATGAGATGAAAAAGAATGATCTTACAAAATGTCAAGTGCATGGGACAAGATAATATGACCTAGTGTTCTTATGCTTACAAAATATTAAGAGCATTCAAACTTAACAGTTACTCACACAATAGTGAGAGCATGGGATGGTGGAATGGGAATGTAAAAATGTAAAGAATTGTGAGATATGTTTTTATTTTTTTGTGGATCATGTTTTGATGTTTTTGGTGTTTTTGGGATAAAATATGTATAAGGTGTGGCCATCTAGTCGAGGATATGCACGTCTTGAGAGTAGAAGTTCTAATAAGATAGCTAAGCCAATTAAAATGACCCATGATCACAAATTGGTGAGAGCGAGGTTCTTGATAAAACAAGAATGCAAAAAAATAAGTGTACTGAGAAGATGTATTTGTTCACCTATTAGAAGCTACACAAGGTTATCCTGACTAAACTAATTTATAAAACCATTGCTGAGGATGTTCATAATGCTTATGAGACATAATCAAGATCATAATTAGTCAAGGGATAAAAAGTGTTCAAGATTATAACATGTCTTAGACAAAATAAAGAATATGCCTCTCAAAGAGAAAAATCTAGAGTGGGATGAAGAATATGTTTAGATTGCCAAGATTTCAAAGCCTTTACCATCAAGATTCATGAAAAATGGACTAGGGTAGTATAAAATCTGTCCAAGGTAAGATAAAAGGGTGGGATAAAATTATGACAACACAAGTTTCCCCCATGTCAGGGGTCTTATAAATAATGGTTCAAAGTTATTCATGTATAGAACCTCTTAAGGTGTATGATGTTCATGGGCTCTAAAAGTTCTTCACCATTAGGTTCAACCAATTGATATTCTCCTAATCCATAGTTTTCCATGACAATGTATGGTCCTAACCAATTAGGTTGAAACTTTCCTTTTTATTTGGGTTCAACATTCATGTTCTTATGGTTCTCTTTCAAAATTAAGTTACCAACCTCAAATTCTTGATGGAAAATGCATTTGTTGTAACTTCTCCATAATTTGTTGTGATAGGCCTGTAAGTTTTATAGGGTATCCAAATGCTTACCATCAAGAAGTTATAGTTCTTACAATCGTGAGGCTCTATAGTCTTCATCATCTTCAATGTGATCTAGTGATATTTATAATGATGGGATCTCAATCTCGACCAAGATGATAGATTTAGTGCCAAAAACAAGGGAGTATGGAGTAGCTCCAGTTGGGGTGTGATGATTAGTTTTATAAGCCTAGAGGGAAGGAAATATTTTTAAGTATTAATTATGGCTAGCATCATTAATAATCTTTTCAAAGATGGATAGAATGGTTTTATTTGATTCCTCAACTTGTCCATTGCCTTCCAGGTTATACGGAGTGGATTTCTTGTGCTTGATCTTGAATTTTGCACAAAGAGATTTCACATCTTGGTTTACAAAGGATTCACCTTTATCAGATATAATATGGGCTAGGATGTTATATCGATAGATAATATGGTAATGAATGAATTTGGATATTTGTTTCCCAGTAACATAAGTAAGCTAAATGGCCTCAATCCATTTGGTAAAGTACTTAGTTGTAGTCAAAATGTGCTTATGACCATCTGCATATGTTGGGTTAATCTTCCCAATGAGATCAAGACCCCATGTTGAGAATGACCAAGGAATTTTAATTGGTTGTAATGGTGGGGAAGGTGCATATATCAAGTTGCCATGCTACTGATAAGGAAAATAGTTCTTTACATAATTATAAGCATCTATGTCCATTTTGGGCCAACAATAGCCTATTCTGAGAAGTTTTTTGTTAGGACTACACCATTGGTATGGTCTCCACACATTCCTTCATTAACATCCTTTATTACTAGCTTAGATTCTCCCAAAGATAAACAATGAATAAGCATTCCATCATAGCCTTTTTTATAAAGCATGTTTTCAAGGAGGATATAACATGTTAGGTGATGAAGGAAAAGTTTTTGTTGGTTATTGGAAAGGTTGGTAGGAAAAACATGGCTATGGAAATACTTATAAAAATCTTGGTACCATGGTGGCTCAGGTGAGATATTAGGATCAATAATGGTACATATCATCTCTAAATCTATTAAAATATGTGTTAGTTGAAGAATATTTTCAATCAAGAACTGATACTCTTTAGCACTATCATGCATTTGAATCATGAAACCAATTTCTGCCATGAGATTGATAGACCTATTGTTAACTCATGGAACTTGCTCAAACTATAGAGATTTAAAATGTTTTTTAAGGTTATCAACAATTTGCTTGTAATGGACAAGCTTATCATCTCTTGTTTGATATTGACCAGTTGTCTAATTTATGATTATCTATGAATCTATATAGACCTTTAAGCTTTGAATATCCCATTGTATGGCAAGATAGAGCCCTAAAACCAATTCCTCATATTCGGCCATATTATTTTTACATTAAAATTATATATGGAAGGCTTTGGGGATCAAATCCCCTAGTGGTGTTATCAATAATATGCCATCTCTAGATCCTCAAGATGTGAAGGATCTATCAAAATAGAGTGTCCATTTTTTAGGCTCTTATGATGCTTATTCTATCATCATGATAGAATCATCTAGAAGGTCAAAGTTGAGAGATTGAGTGGATATAATAGGAGATTTTTCAAGTTGGTCCACAAGATTATACCCTTTGATTACCTTATGATTATGGTATTCAATATCAAACTCACTAAGGAACATAATCCATTTAGCATTATGTCCTTGGAGAGATACTTTAGATAGGAGGAACTTGAGAGAATCTACCTTGGTGATAACAAAAGTTTTGTTATTTAGCATATAATGTCATATTTTTTTAGTGGAAAACACCATAGCTAAACATGCCTTCTTAATAGGCATATAATTATGTTTTTAGGCTACCAATGTGTCGTTTAAATAATAAACCATTTTTTCCTTACCATGATCATCACGTTGAGCCAAAAGTGCCCCCAGTGCAAATTTCATGTCTGATATGTAAAGAAGTAGTAGCCTTCCTTGTGTTGGAGGATATAAGATTAGTGGATTGTCCAAGTATAAGCTTTACAAATGCTATCTAACAATATTCATCCCACTAAAATGTCACCCCTTTATTTAAGAGATGGGTAAATGGGTGGCACTTATCTACCAGTTGAGAAATGAACCTGTGTATAGACTAGATCTTACCTTGTAAACCCTGCAACTATTTAAGATTGTTGGGTGGAGGAATTTCCATAATAGTGGTGACCTTTTTAGGGTCAAATTCAATCCCTCATGATATAATGAACCCTAAAAATTTTATTGATGTGACTCCAAAGACACATTTATTAGGATTCAAGTAGACTTTATATGTGTGAAGCCTCTCAAATATTTTTTGTAGAATGTCAGGGTGTACAGTTCTTGTTCTTTATTTTACTAGTATATCATCAGCATAGTCCTTGAAAATGTCATGTATCATGGCATGGAAGATGATAGTCATTATAGGCTAATATGTGGCTCTAACATTCTTTAAACTAAATGTCATGACTTGGTAACAGAATGTCCCCCATAGAGTGGTGAACGTGGTCTTATGTTGATCTTTAGGGGATATCTTGATCTGATTGTAACCAAAAAATCTATCCATTAAGGATATCATCTCATACCCAGTATTTGAGTCAATAATCATGTTGATGTTGGGTAGAGGAAAATCATCCTTAGGACATGACTTGTTAATATCATGAAAATTAGTACAAACACGTATGCTTAGGGTATTTTTACTTACTAGCACTATGCTAGAAATCCATTCAGAGTAGTCTAGTGGTCTGATAAAATTAGCTCCTAACAACTTCTCCAACTTAGCCTTAACCAAAAAGGTGATATATGGATGCACCTTTCTTAATTTGTTCTTGATAGGTTTAACATTTGGGTGAACAACTAGATGATGCACAAGTAAATCTAGATCCAGGCCTGGTATGTCAAAATATACCCATGAAAATATGTCTATATATGCCTTAAGAATGGATATAATATGTTATTGTTATGCTTCAATAAGGGAAACTCCAAGATAAATTTTTTTTAGATCCTTATGGGTTCCCAAATTCACTTATGTTGTGTTCTCCATAAGGAGTGTGTATACATCTTCTAGAATTATAGGAAATGTATGGTCATGATCATCTTCTTCTGCTATATCTTCTTTTTGTTCCTCCCAAATATCTAGATAATATGAAGAATTAGAATCTACCTTTTCAGGTAAAGGACAATTGGTAAAGACCTCTAGAAACTCAAGAGCAAGATGCTCAAATTTTTGATGTTGTTCTAAATAAATGCTTGTACTAGCTATGGAACTTGGGCTAGATGGACTTTCTACGTCTTGAGGGATGAGTAAACTTTCCCACCTGGGAGCACCTAAAATAGTTTTTCACTCAAAGGCTTGTCTTTTTCTTTACTTTTTCCTTGATCAACAAGTGCCTCAAAGAGGTTTTCACCTGAATATATTGATGTTTGTTCTTTATTATGACCAAGAAAGTTTGCCTGCTCTCTAAAGTAGGCAAAAAGATTTAATGAAAAATCAAAACCCTCCTTATGATCACCAATGGGGAATGCATCTCGTAGGCCCATGTATTTTACAATTGATTCTTCATTTTGAAACTCATCGAGGCATATGACCAAATTATACTAATCCTAATCTATGAGTTTAGGATGGCAAAGGCATAGGTTATAGTGAGTTTTACTTATGGATGGGAAGCACCAATGGTAAAGATATAATGTCCTACTTCAGGAAGGGAATCACCACTAGGATAGGTTTTTACTTTAGGGTGGGAAGCACCAATAGGTGTTATGGTTAATATGACATTTGAATCAAACAAATCTAAATCAACAAGCTCATCAAAAAGGCTATAATGGGATGTTTCATCACTGCTAGGAGTCTCATTGCCAATCACTTCAAAAGAATCACCACCAAATGTTATGAGGTCATCCTCAAGTGGTTTAAATATGAGACCATGATTCCCATTGACAACTTCAACTGATAAGGGCTCTAAAATTCCTTGTACCTAGGGGTAAAGGCCTTTCCATGTATAATCAAGATGATCCATTATCCTGTTAGGGATAGGATACTTTGGATTCTAAAAATAATCTGCAAGGCCCTCAGAATATAACTAATCTCCCTCAGTAAAATCCTCTCGATCTTTCTTTGGTGAAATTATAGGCACAAAAACCACATGAGGTTTTGGTTGCTTCTTCTTTGGTTGCCAAATCTGATCGATTCTATTAGGTGTCTAAGAATTTTTAAGCTTACCAAATACTTTAGGGGATTTTGGTAATTTTGTAATATAGAGGACATCCTTCAGATGATACATGGAAATGCTTGCATCTTTAATAATCACTTGCTTGGCTAGAGCTACAAGAAATGGATCAGTTAAGGTGGAGGCTAGATCACTAAGGTTTATATAATTAGATGGAGATGGATGAGAAATGATGGTTTTGTTCTTCTTTGGAATGAATTTAGAACCTAGGCAATAGTTATAATTTTGAAACTTTGCTTCAAGATGTTTGAAATATTGGTATGGCTATTGATTAGTGGGAATAGTAACCTCAATCCCATCATGGGGAAACTTAAGGCATTGGTAAAGAGTAGATGGAACTACCTATACTTCATGGATCCAAGGATGACCAAGAATTATGTTATAAGGAAGCTCAATATCCATAATATAGAATAACATGTGATGAGAAATAACCCCAACAATGACTAGAAACCAAATTATACCAGATCACTCCCCTTGACATTATCATAAGCCTTGATTATAATAGTCTCTAGATGAATGTCTTTGTCTATGTAACCCAATCATTACACAAATTTAAGAGATATGATGTTCAGCCCTGAACCATTATCTATAAGAACCTGCTTGATCTTGTGATCCACAATGATTATCTCAATGTATAGTGGGTTATTATGGTTTGGGCCAAGGGTGGACATGTTCTTTTGATAAAATGTGATTTGTCAAAATGAAGACAAATGTCCAATTAGGTTTTGGAACTGATTAAGGTTTATATCATTAGACATAATAAACTCATGTAAAAGTTTGTTGAAGATAGTTAAATGGACATCAGATATCTGCAAGAGTTATAATATGGAAATTTGCATAGGGGTGTTATCTAATTGGTCCAATATACTATAATACCCTTGAATTGTGGATTGAACTAGTTTAGTCTTTATTATAATAGTATTCAGCTTTGGAACCATTGGCACAATGTTCTCATTGGGTTTATGGAAAGAAGTGGGTGAAGGGCCCTAGATGGTAACTCATGGATGTCTAGTTATAATTGCACAACCTATAGGTTGTAAGGAGTCATTATAATTATAAGGATGAGGCAAAGGGCCTTAGATGGTGATTCATGGGTGATTAATGGTATTTCTATAATTTTGGGTCAGAGAGGAGCCTCTAGAAGAATGGTACTATTATTTAGGATTAGTAACCCACGCAAACAGAGTAACAACATGATGATGTGAACTCAACATGGTATTACTAGGGGGAGAGGGTGTTGACCCTATAATGATGGGTCTCATGTTGAGAGAACACAAGATTGGCCACATGGCATCATAGTAATAGTGGCAATGTGGGTTGAAAAAATGCATCCCACAGTGTTATTATAGGCATAAGGCACATTGTTATAAGCCACATTATTTGTGTGGGGATCATGATCTCAATTATTCTCATTACAATTCTGACCTTGTTGTTGGTTTTGATTCTACCTCTATCCTTGATTATGACTATTTTGATTATTTCTTGGTGGTGGTGGATCATGTCAAGGAAAGGGGTCTTTGTAGATTCCTATATATCATGATTTGTGTCTTGATTAGGGGCCAACTTAATTTCTAGCTCACCATTTTCAATAAAGTCATCAATGATATGTCATAATTAAATGCAATGATATGCACCATGACCAAAAACATGATGAAAGCTACACAATTCAATCTCTTTGAACCAGTCTAGTTTTGGTTGATCTTGAGGAAATGACCTCGAGATTGGCCATATAATTAAGTTAGCTACAATAAGATTTTGTAATACTACTTCAACTAATTCTCCTAACTTGCTAAAGACCCTATAATTATTATGAAATGTCCTTTGTGGAGGTTATCCTTACAAAGTAGGTAGCAAATTTGAGGGATTTAATTATACATTTGGAGGAGGCATAGTCTGTACCATTCATACATGTCTTGTTTCTATCACCCCATTTTTAACCATGTTCTTATTTTTGTGAAATACCTTAGACTTATCTTATGTAACTATTTGAGGATCTGGTGATTTAGTCTGATTAGACACTTGTCCTTGTGTAAAGATCTTAAAAAGGCCCTTAGCAATACGAGCCTTCTCAATCTACACTCTTTTGTCAATAATTTCTTCAATTGAGTTAGCACAAGCTAACCATAGATTATACACAACTTTGGGATGCAAATTTTGTGCAAAGATATCAGCCAACTATTTTTCTAGTAAATTATGTTGAAAGTGGCCTGCTAATGCTCTCCACCTTTGTAGATATGCAACAAAACATTCACCATCACGTTGTTTGGATTTTCATAAGTCAACAATGGTCAATTCATGTTCTATGTTATATGAGAAATGGTTAATGAACTTTTATGATAAGTCATTCCAATCCACAACTGATCCCTTGGTAGTTTAAATAGCCAATCAAGAGCTTGTTCTACTAAACTTCATGGAAATAGTCATATTAAGTACTCGCTACTGTAAGAAACCTCTTGACACAAGATGAAGAATGCTTATATGTGTTTTCATGGATCTCCTTTCCCTTTGTATTTGTCAAATTTAGGTGCCTCAAAGTGAGGTGGAAAGGGGTTTTGGAGAATAGATAATTCAAATGTTTTATCAATGTAGGTGGAATTATTGGATAGAGATCAGACCTGAGGGGAGTTGTGAAGCATTTCAAAGAATTTGTAAGCCATTTGTTGCACAAATTTAATAGAAATGGTCCTCACTATTGGGCAGAATCAGAGACATAGGCAAGAGATGCCAAACTCTATTATCAATGTCATGTGGTAATTTATATTTTATTTACATGATTTTAATTCATTTTTTCTAATTTTTAAATTAATCAAGAATACATGTAATTTTTTAAAAAAATTGACAATTTATGACATTTGATTTAAAACAAAAACTAGTTTTATTGATGAATGGAAGTGAAAAGTCTAGTGATGGTTCCAATCTAATTCGATAACTAAGAACACACAAGTGCCAAAAAAATTTCAAGTTCTTTTGAGTATTTCAAGGATTTGATGAATTTAATAAATTTAGTATTCATAGTTTAAAACTTCACTTTGAGTTTATCAGTGTAGTTTATGGATCACCAATGCCCTATAATTATCTAGTTGCAAGTCATCCCATCCAAACCTCAATTGATATAATCATTCAAAGACCAGGTTGTGTTCAAAATTGGTATTTTCCAATTCATTAGAAATAAATCCAAGAAAACCAACCAATCCAAGATGTTTTTGTTGAACCAACCACTTATGATAAGTCAACCTATGATGAATCACCTATTGATCCTATACTAATTGTCAAATAATCTCACACTTATGAGATAGTCTTTATCAAGTCACTTCTTAATGATTGTAATCACCTTTGGGTAAATCATTACCTTGATCATGTGCCTATTTTTCATAAGCCTCCTATTGACAAACCAGTCTCTAAGGAGTTATCTCCTGACCTTTTTCCCATTATAGAGGAGACTCACTTTGACAAACTATTCTTTATGGATCCCATCATGCCATCACAAGTTATTACTTGTCTAAAACCAAATATTTAACAAGACAACATTATAACAGAGTACCCATTAGATGAAGAATCAGAGTTAGAATCAAGTTTTACTCTTGGACTAACATTGGATTTAGCATCAAAATTAGAACCTAAATCAGCATCAATCTCAACATCATATTTAGATTTTATTGAGTCAAAATTAGATTCAAAATAAGAATATGTTCATGGCTATTACAATATTGGTTATACATGCCTTGTAAATAAATTTTAATACATTTATGATCCTTCTACATTTTTTGAGGATGAGTACTTTAACTTTGACACAAGTTATCCTAGTATCTTCTACAAGGAATGTGTAGCCTCTACCCATTCCATTACCATTCCATAAGCCATTACCACCAACCAAAATAGCCATATAATTGACATTTCATCTCCCATAAGTGTCGATTGGGATCGATAGAATCACACTTTATTAAACTGCATCCATGGAAACATATCAGTTGAAGAAGAGCAAGGAGGCCAAGACCACATTCATATAGCATAAGAACTCTCTCCTAGTGAAACCTTTTTGAAGGCCCTAGGGGACAATCCAAGTCAAAACCTAGCATCTTCTAGTGAAACTTTTTTGGAAGTGCTAGAAGAAAATCAAAGTCAAAATCCAACATTCCTTAGTGAAACCTTCTCAGAGGTGCTATAGGACAATGAAGACAACTATATTGGTGAAAAATATTTAAGGCACCAATAACTGAGCTTAAAAATTATTCACTATTGAATTAAGATAAAATCAAAGATCAAATCAAAATAGCTTCCTATCTATAGCTTAATTATATGGTAGCTACTCTCAAGATCAAATAATAAAAAAATCTAGTGGTCCTATCAAGAAAACAAGTCTTTAACCCTGCCACAACCAAAATTATGTTAAATCTAGCATCAACAACATTACGTGTGACTGAAAGTCATGATCCTCATTTGTTTCCCCGCCATTCCACATTCCATTATCACCTACCATTCCATTTCATAATCAAACCTACCATCCATTATTTGTCCTTGTTTACCATCCACAAACACACTTTCCTTTATAGTAAATATAAGGATACCTTGTCTTGATGTTTGAAGGAATTAGAATCAATGACCAAAGAAGATCAAACAACATTCTTGATAACCAAATATATAGGTTGTTTTTGATAGAGTAGTTATTTAGATGAGGTATGGGCTAGCAATTAACATGATCAAGTATTCTATTTATATCATTTTTTGATTAGGACATGCATCTCCCCATCAATAGGAACAGAATCAAAAACCACACCTAGGCCAAAAACATAGACCATGCCATTATCATTGTTACATATCCATTTCCCATTATTGTAGTTCCCAACCATTTACCCCATCACTTGAGGGAAAAACCTCTTACCATTTTATATCATCCTATCATTTCATTCTTATCTAGACCAATGTTTATTTTTAGTCACCTTACCCAATCCTATTTTGATCTTGGTTCATTTTTTTCTTCCCACACATTTTCATGGGGGGCTTTTGATCAAGTTTCAACAACAAATCTAATCCATGTTTATAATGATAGTCTATGAAAGTAGTGTGACAGTTGATCTGCTAAGATATTTTCCATCCTATCAAGTTTGTTCATGTGAGCCTAGTTATAACCACTTATGGGCAAATTAGTGTTTCACTAGTCTTGCTACTAATTATAACTGCCTATGTGCAAATTAGTATCAGTGACCTATGTCATTGTATCCTAGTTATTACCATCTATGGATAAATCATTGCACACCATCACACCTATATTTCTTAATGATTATAACCACCTTTGGGAAAATTATTGTGTTGTCACCACTTTACATTTTCTACGCATACAAGGGCACATTATTATCTTGTTTGTCTATCTTAACTGGGGTAGTTCCATCTTCTTAATGATTATAATCACCTTTGAACAAATCATTGTGTTATCATAGCACATTGCCACCATCAGGGTACAATGTTTATAACCACCTTTGGGAAAACCATTATGCACCATCCCACTTGCATTTTCAATGATTTTGACTACTTTTTCAATATCATTATGTTTTCACCCCATCATATTTTCTTTCTTAGTCTCCTTATATATCTTCTTTCTTTTCGAGGGACTATTTGCTGACCCACTTGTGCCAACCATTCCCTTGAGGGGAAATCATATAATTAGTTTATCATCATTATATTTGTATGCATATAAGACCTTTTCATTATTTGATAATATGTTACTATACTTATATCTTGCAACATCTTCCCAAATAAGGGCAAACTATAGACACCTAAAATTAGCCACTAATAACCTCTAATTAGGGTTTTGGCCAATTTCCACACAAAATACATAATTTGGCCTAAAAACACTAAAACATGATAAATGATGTGAAAATGACATATTAAAGTGTTGATTTTTGCCAAGGTATCCATAAATGGGGTAATGCAATTTATAGGCTACTAACTCTGATCCATTCATTTTGAGTCAAAATGCCAAATTTGCACCTATGTGCTCTTGATTGCTCTTTCCTATCAAATATTTTACACAAGAATTATGCCTTTCTTATTTATTTTTAGAAACATCTTAAATGGGAATATGGTTTCAATGCATTTGACATCACCTTCCAATTCTAATCTAATCATATTTTGGACCAATAACAAGGTATTTTGATCAATTTGAGTAATTCGTACACAAAGTGCTTAATCATGCTTAAGAGATAATTAAACCAAATTACAGATAATTAATAATTCCATGGAAACTTTTTGAATACTTATTTTTGGAAATAAATATTGAATATCTACATTATCAAGTGACCTCATTGCTCGGGAAGACATCCCTAGGCCATAAATGCCACAAATATCAGGATTCATGCCCTCCATGCCTCTTAATTTCCCCTTATTCCAATGTCATGATGAGGACAATTAATAAATTTATTCTAAAAATTTAATTAATCTTAACCACATATCTCAATCTTGAGATGGATGATTTAGGTTGATTCTGATCATTCTCAAAAATATATAAATAGAGAGGCCATGAACATCATTTCCCATCTATTTTGGTGAAAATTTATAATGCACAAATATCTTCAAGAAGCCATTTCTACTAGTGTTACCATGCCAAATTGATGCAAAGTAAAGCCACAAGCTAAAGGTTCTAAAGAGAATAGGAGATAACCAAGCCTCCTTTGATAAAGACTTCATGAGCACAAGCCAAGCAAGCCACTACTACAAAGGCATTTGGAGAATCCAAGGAAGGTGGAGGTTATCAGTGGCCAGAGTTAGGTGTTAATAGTTTTCACCTATTTGGGAAGGCATTTCAAGCTATAATCATAGCAACATCTTCTCAAAGAATGAAAAGGTATTGCATGCCTATAACTACAACAATGATAAACTAACTATATGATGCCCCCTCGAGGGAATGATTGGCACAAGGAGGTAGGCAAATGGTCCCTCAAAAAGAAAGAAGCAAAACAAGGGAACCAAAGAAAGGAAAGATGATGGGGTGAAAACACAATGATACTAAAAAAGTAGTCAAAATCATTGAGAATGCAAGTAAGATGGTGTACAATGGTTTTCCTAAAGGAAATTATAAGAATTATACCCTGATAGTGGTAACGTGGTATGATAACATAATGATTTTCCCAAATGTGGTTATAATCATGGAGAAGATGGAGCTACTCCAATTAGGATAGACAAATAAGAGAATATCATGCCCCTATATGGGCAAAAAAAGTAAAGTGGTGAAAATACAATGATTTGACCAAAGGTGGTTATAATCATTAAGAAATGTAGGTGGGATGGTGTGCAATTATTTTCCCATAAGCAGTTATAATCATTGGACCCTGATTATGGAAAACATGATAAACTTGGCTGAGGATGATGATAACTTAACATAGAGGGTAATGATGAATTGAAACAACCTACTAGTAGGGAGATGCTCCTCCAAACTAATAAAGATGGAATTTTTTTCATGGTTAATTACTCTATTTGGGATATGATTAGGAGTGAATCAGGATTTTGGTGCTGAAGAGATGCCACCATTATTGATTAGACTTCTTGAAGCTGAGGTTTGTTGTAGCACATGTTGATAGGCATCATGGTATAACATTATGAGGACTAATCAAAATATGCATGAGGACTAACTCCCATAATCTAATACTCAATAGAAAATAATACACCAATGATAGAAACCATGATGGCAATGTAAACATATGAATATGGTTGGATTCAAGTGTGAGTGTGAATAAGGAATCACCTAATGGACACACATAAACTGAATCAAGGCAATAGTATTGAAAGTAAATAAATAGATAGATAAAAAAACAAAAAAAATAAGCAAAAAAAATAAACAAACAATGTAATATAAACCCTATGAACATTTCTCCTAGAAAATAGGTGACAACTTAACAAATGAATAAAATGTGGGAATAAAATAAAAGGAAGGGGGTGACTAAGTTGTCTCCATATGCACTAGGCAAGTGGATCTTTCCTACATATCTCCATAGATGTAATATCCAATAAAAACTTTAGGCCAAATATAATTGTCTCAGGGAATGAGAAGAATGTGATAACTAAGGAAAACAAACATAAAGGTGTGAGAGAAGAAGAGGAATGGTCTTACAAAATGGAAAGTACATGAGAGAAAAAGGTGAAAAAGATGGGAAAACTAAATGACAAGTGATTTGATTGTAACTTAGTAAGGGTTTTCAAAATCCTTAAGAAAAATAAGTGGTTAATGTTTTTATTCTTTTCTAATGATTTTTCAAATATTTTTAGAATTTTTTGAAGTATCTCAACTTGATCAAGAATGATGAGACACCAAATGGTTTAAGCTTAAAAAATGGTGAGAGCATTTAAAATAAGGTTGCTCATAGAATGACTTGATGGTGAATGAGATGACCTCAAAAAGTATCAAGCACTACATACATAGTCCTAGAGTAGGACCTAAATTCACTATAGTTCTACCCTTATAACAGAGGAATTCAACTAGTGTAGCAGTCAATTCAAATAAAATAGGCATAGTTGGTAAAAAGGCATAGTTTGACATAGGAAGTGGCAACTTGGTACATCAAGGCTTAATGTTTCTCCTAGTTTGACCATAGGTAGTTATAACTAGGACATAATGGCATAGATCAATGGTACTAATTTTCCCAAAGGTAGTTATAATTAGTATCAAGACTGGTAGTAAGAAAGGAATAAAAAATGAAGGATGCAACTATCAAAACTTTTATTATACTATTTAAAAATATGATCTCTATCTGAATTTCTTAAACCAACTGATGAAATTGATCAAATACCTTGATACTAAAATTGTGTAACAAATGGCAAAAACCAACGTTAAATGGGCTAGGTGTTTAGAATACACTGGGTTGATAGGTCAGAAGTGGAAAGTGGATATGGTAAAGAGGATGGATAAGGATGGTACTTAGTATAAAGAATAATAGTGATAAAATGGCATAACTAAAATGGTCCTTATAGACAATACACTTTGGCACTTATGCATAGTACTACTTGAGATGAATAATATTCATCATCTCAAGAAGTTCATCTCCATCTGGTGTGGCAAGCCTAATGCTCTTGATCCATAATCTATAGTAATGATGAAAGGCCCTATATAGTTTGGTTTGAATTTCCATTTATGCTTCTTATCAGCCATGGTATTCTTTTACTTTTCTTTAAGAACAAGATCACCAATTTCAAATGTTATATTATTAACATGCCAATTATAGTGGCCTTTGAGTCAGTCATGATATGCTTGAATATTATTGAGCACAGCTATACATTTCTCATCAAGTAGGTCTAGATCTTGTAGGTGAGCTACTTGATACTCATGATCATCTAGGACATGATTGAAAGATATGCGTAGTGAAGGCATTTCAAACTCAATGAGAAGGATGGCCTTAGTACCATAACAAGTGAGTATGGAGTGGCTCCTATGGGGGTATAATGATCGGTATGGTATACCCAAAGGGTATGTAATATCTAGATGTACTAATCATGATCAACATCATTGACAATGGTTTTGTTAGATGCCTCATCTTGGACATTACCTTGAGGGCAATATGCTATAGAAAAATGTTATATGATGTTATATTTAGTACATAGTTGGTCTACATCTTTGTTCTTGAATGATCCTCTATTATCAGATATAATGTTAGAGGGAATACCATAGTGTCAAATGAGATGGTTGAAGATGAATTTAGAAATTTTATTTCAAGTCATGTAAGTGAGGGGTATAGATTCAACCCACTTAGTGAAATATTTAGTGGTGGTAGGGATATGTTTATGGCTATCAAATGAAGTGGGGTTAATCTTCTCAATGAGGTCAATTCCCTATGTATAAAATGGCCATGGTGTTTGTTAGGTTGTGGAGCTAAAAGATTCACTGATGCAAATAGAGGAGGAGGTTGCAAAAGGGTTGCAGAGTGTCACAGATGCCAGCGTCGGTCAGGCCAATCGACGTCGGCAGGATTAGACAAGAAGGCAACCGACATTGGTCAAAATTCGGCTGATGTCGGCACCCTCCAGGCAGACAGAGACCGATGTTGGTCACCTGTGTGGTTCAGCTATGAGTGTTTTATGGGCAGTTAGCTAACAAACCATGTGTTTGCATGTTGAGAGCCAATTTTAGACTGAGAGCTACGGATCTAATTATTTTAATTAGATGTCTAATTATTGTTTGGATGAGATCTATATAATAGACTCATGGTTTGTATTGTAAGTTTTTCTAGTTTGAGTTGAGCAAAGTTTGCTTCTTCTATGTGTGAGGTGAGCAAGGGTGTTCCTCTTAGTTCCACAACAGTACCAAGGTGGGTGCTGGATTGGAGAATCAGTTGGGTTCTTCATGTATGTATGATCTTGGTCATTAGGTGAGCATGGCTACTTTAGGAGATCTACATGGTAAGTAAGATCATTGATCTGTAGGTGTATGTGTGTGCACGGTCAAGGTTCACAGGTGTGCAAAACCAGATTGATTTTCAAGTGTACAAGATCAGAGAGGACAACAACACAATAGGGAGCAGTATCAGGTAGGATCTACTTGGAGTACAGTGTGTACTCAGATAGAGCAAAGAGGAAGGCAAGGAAGATCCTTCTATAAGTAAGGTCTATTGAGTTGTAAGTTGTTGCAAGTTCAGGGGAGATCTACTTAAAGTATGTTTGTGTACTTGTGGAGTGCATGGAGCACTTGTGGAGTGTGTGGAGCATAGGTGGACTGGCAGTAGTGGATACTGGCTGGTTAGAGGTGAACACCAACTTTGTGTTTGAGTTGTGTGTTGGGACCTAAGGGAGAGAGCTTTGAGGGAAGATTTACTGTTTATGCCCTAGAGGCATGGGAGCCCTAGAGGTGTGTAAGGAAGAAGAACTGTGGCAGCCTTCTTTATTGTATTTCCTTCTGAAAGAGTTTTAATACAAGTTGTGTATTGTCTCTCATATAATGTGTTATTTTTGAATTCTAGTTACTTGTTGATTCTGGTTATTTCCACATATTAAGTTGCTTGGTAATCAATTGTGTGCTTCCATTATTTATATCCCAACAAGTGGTATCAGAGCTAAGGTTGCAGGGAGCAGGTTTTGTGTTTGGTTACATGTCACTCTCAAGGGTTTTTGATTGAGTGGGAGTAGAGCAATGGTAGATGAAAGTAAGCTAAGAATGGAGGATTTGAAAAGCATAGATGGTCACTTACGGTCCTATGGAAAGAAAGCGTAGGTAAAAGAAGATTATTGGTTGGTAGCAGATCAGCATGAAGGAACTGAAGATGCAGATGTTGCAAGTGTTGTAGCACAGGATGCTCTGGGAGGTTTCTTGGATAAAGTTGAATCTTGGATAATAGATTCTATTTCCTCTTTCCATGCAGCCCCAAGGAGAGGAGCTGGTGAGCCTTGCCAAAGAATTGGCAAAGGGGAAGTGAAGCTGAAATTGCAGGCGGCCAACACATGGGTGTTGAAGGAGGTCATGCAAGTCCCAGGCTTGGAGATGTGGCTAATTTATTTAGGAGAGTTGGGTGATGAGAGATGCATAAGAACTCTCACAGCAGATACACTTGAATCAGCTGGTGGTAAGAAAATAGGTACTCTTTATCTACTTATTTATATTACTGATTCTTCTTCTATTGTGGAGATGTGGCTTTGTAGGCTTGGTCACATGAGAAGGAAGGAGATGCATGTTCTTAAGTGAAAGATAGATATATTTGATAGGCTTAAGAACTAGAAAGCCTTGGTGTTCTTGGAGGAGATGGCAGACAGAGACTAGTGGATGGGACTAGATACTTTTGAGTAGGGCAGTTTCGACATGGGATTGATTCAAAGGAGCTCGCAGTTAAAAAGTCATCACTCACAAGAAAACACAGGTACTGGCATCAGTAGGAGAACTAACATTGGTAGTAGGTAAGACTGACATCAATCAGGAAGATTGACGTTGACAACAAGAGGACACTGACATCGGCAGGGTTGGTAGTCAGGATAGGTGCATGGAATTGACGTCAGTTGGATGCAGACTATGTGGTGATCGAGGTCGGTCACTGTAACGTATTTTGGGTGGACAACACGCTATCAAGGAGTCTCAAATGCCCATATGGAGGACTGAAGTGGTAAGCAAGCCTCAAATTCATTGTTCCTCTTCTTTATACTAGTTGCTGACTGCAGAGTAGGAAGGATCCAAGAAATAGTGGGAGCATGGAAGGTATATGATGCAAAACCAAATGAGAGATTTGATAGGGTTGCCATCAAGTATGAAAGCATAGAGATGAATGGATTCCTTAGTTGAAGAATAGAGAGAATGGACACGTGAGATGGAAGGCCAAGTCATATGGTCTTGAGATAGCTGCAGGACAGTGGTACAGGGTTTGATAGGTGGAGGACAAAGCATGGCTTTAGTCAATGTCAGTGTAACCATTGTGTTTGCCTTACTAGGGGGATGATGGTCATGACATCATTCTATTGCTGTATGTGGATGGTATGCTAGCTAGCAGGTTTGTACATATAGGGTTTTGCTAAGCTAAGGGTAAGATTAGTTTAGTGGCATGCTATGAAGAATTTGGAGTAGCAAAATTCTTTGGCATGGGAGACATGGAAGATCACATGTTGATTTTGTCTCCAGTGGGAGCTGATGTGAATCAAGTGTTGGTGAGGTTTAGGATGCAAAGTTAGAGCACACTAAGGGCTGGATAGTTCAGTGTCTGAAATCACATGAGGTCTGGTATAGACCTGAGTTTGCCCAAGTAGTGGGTGTTGTCAGAGAGTTAGGAGCCAATTCAGGGAAGTGGGTTCTTAGGTATTTGAGAGGGACCAGCAGCAGGTATACATGCAGGGTTAGGACTTCACTACATGGGTTTGTAGGTTTGGATGTGGCAGGTTACTCGGATGACAGGATGTGTACCACAGGTTGTGTGGTGGGTGGTCTTCAGGATTGAACTTGAAGAGGGATACAAGCCAGGAAAAAAATTAGACAAAGTACAGGTATAGGTACAGTGCAGCTATTTATCTCTAAGTGGGAGATTGTTAGGTTGTGGAGCTAAAAGCTTCACTGATGCAAATAGAGGAGGAGGTTGCAGAAGGGTTGCGAAGTGTCACAAATGCCAGCGTCGGTCAGGCCAATTGACGTCGACAGGATCAAACAAGAAGGCAATCGATGTTGGTCAAAAGTCAACCGGTGTCGGCACCCTCTAGGTAGACAGGGACTAATGTCGGTCACCTGTGTGGTTCAGCTGTGAGTGTTTTATGGGTAGTTAGCTAATGAACCATGTGTTTGCATGTTGAGAGCCAATTTTAGACTGAGAGCTATAGATCTAATTATTTTAATTAGATGTCTAATTATTGTTTGGATGAGATCTATATAATAGACTCATGGATTGTATTGTAAGTTGTTCTAGTTTGAGTTGAGCAAAGTTTGCTTTTTCTGTGTGTGAGGTGAGTAAGGGTGTTCCTCCTAGTTCCACAGTAGTACCAAGGTGGGTGTTGGATTAGAGAATCAGCTGGGTTCTTCATGTATGTATAATCTTGGTCATCAGGTGAGCATGGCTACTTTAGGAGATCTACATGGTAAGTAAGATCATTGATCTGTAGGTGTATGTGTGTGCAAGGTCAAGGTTCACAGGTGTGCAAGATCAAAGAGGACAGCAACACAATAGGGAGCAGTATCATGTAGGATCTACTTGGAGTACAGTGTGTACTCAAATAGAGCAAAGAGGAAGGCAAGGAAGATCCTTCCATAAGTAAGGTCTATTGAGTTGCAGGTTGTTGTAGGTTCTGGGGAGATCTACTTGAAGTATGTTTGTGTACTTGTGGAGTAGATGGAGCACAAGTGGACTGGTAGTAGTGGATACTGGCTGGTTGGAGGTAAACACTAACTCTGTGTTTGAGTTGTGTGTTGGGACCTAAGGGAGAGAGCTTTGAGGGAATATTTACTATTTATGCCCTAGAGGTGTGGGAGCCCTAGAGGTGTGTAAGGAAGAAGAACTGTGGTAGCCTTCTTTGTTGTATTTCCTTCTAAAAGAGTTTTAATACAAGTTATGTATTGTCTCTCATATCATGTGTTATTTTTGAATTCTAGTTACTTGTTGATTCTGGTTATTTCCGCATATTAAGTTGCTTCGTAATCAATTGTGTGCTTCCATTATTTATATCCCAATAGTGTTAACATTAGTTTTATATTTTTTATTAGGCATGAATTAGATTAACATGTCATTGACATTTGTCAAACTTTTTTACATATGCAGTGGCATCTGCATCCATTGTGGGCCAATAATAACCAATATGTAAGATATTTTTAGATAGGATTGCCCTACTAGAATGAAATCCACATAATCCTTCATGAACTTCTCTTAACACTAAAGTAGAATCTATCAAAGTTAACCAACGAAGCAGAGTTCCATCAAAACTATGATGGCAAAGAGTGGATCCAAGTAGAGCATAACAATTGCAATAATGAATAAAGGCTTTGGTTTATTGTCAAGATAAGTTAGGTGTTAGAAATTGGTCATGAAGGTAGTTGTAAAGTTCTAAGTACCAGATATAATTAGGACCAACAATATCACAAATCATTGTAATAGTTGAAGGTTCATGAGTTGGTGCTGATAAATTCTTGAAGAGGAATTGCTATTCTTTAGCTTTATCTGTTTGTCAAATTAGAGAGCCAATAGTAGTCATAGCATTTACAATTCTGTTACTAGCCCTTAGTATGTGATCAAACTGAATGTTGGTAATTTTTTGCTTAAGAGTGTTGACCATGGCTTTATATAGAACTAGCTTGTCATCTTTAGTATGTAAATGATTTTTAACTTGATTGATGATGAATTGAGAATCACCATAAACTTGGAGAAGAGATATATTCCACTACATTACTTTTCAAAGACCTATAACAAGTAATTCATACTCAACCATGTTGTTTGTACAAGGAAAGTTGATTCTAAATGATTTAGGGATTAGATCCCCTTATGGTGTAATAAACAATAGGCCTTCCCTCGATCCATGTGTAGTGAATGAACCATAAAAATATAGCTTCTAGGGTTGTTCCTCAATAGGTGTGTCAATTACGGTCATGATGGATTCATAAGGAAATTGAAACATGAGTGGTTGTGTGTCTATGAGAGGTGCTTAAGTAAGGTGATTTGTAAGAACTTGTCTTTTGATTGCCTTATAATTGACATACTCTTTGTCAAACTCACTAAAAATCATTATCTATTTATCAATTCTTTCTTGCAAAGTTGTTTTAGATAGTAGATGCTTGAGTGGATCTACTTTTAAAATGACCATGGTCTTATTATTCAACATGTAATGATGTATTTTTTGAGCTACGAAGACCATGGCTAGACAAGCTTTTTCAATAGGTGAATAGTTATGTTCATATATAACCAAGTTATGTTCATATGTAACCAAGGTATGGCTTAAGTACTATATAACATGTTCCTTTCCATTATCATCATGTTGAGCCAAGAGTGCCCCCAAGGCATGGTCAGTAGCTGATAGGTATAACAAGAATGGCTTTCCTAGCATATGATGTAATAAAATAGGTGGATTAACAAGATAGTCTTTGAGTTGTTGAAAAGTTGTTTGATAGTGATCAACCTAGTGAAATACAACTCCTTTCTTTTAAAGGTGTGTAAATGGATGGCAAGTATCTGCTAACTAAGAGATGAAGTATCAGATTGACTGGATCTTACCTTGTAAACTATAGAGTTGCTTTAAATTGGTTAGTGGTAGCATCTCAGTTATAGCATAGACTTTAGCTGGATCAACTTCAATACCTCTACAAGACATAATGAAGCCAATTAATTTGCTTGAAGTTACACCAAACACACATTCTTTGGATTGAGTCTGACTTTGTACTCTAGTAATCTTTTAAATATCTTATGTAGCACTACTAGATGGTCAGCCCTAGTTTTGGATTTTCCTAATATGTCATTGACATAGTCTTCAAAAATATCATGCATCATATCATGGAATATGACAATCATGGCCCTTTGATATGTGGCTCCAGCATTATTAAGTCCAAATGTCATCACCTAATAAAAAAATATTCCCCATGGAGTGGTGAATGTTGTTTTATATTGGTCTTTTGGTGCTATTTTGATGTGGTTGTATCTTGAAAAGCCATCCATGAGTGAAAGCATTTCATAATCGACCATGGAGTCGATAATCATGTTGATATTAAGCAAGTGAAAATCATTTTTAGGACAATATTTATTGATGTCTTGAAAATCAGTACAAAAATTGATCCCTTTAAGATTTTTACTAATAGGTACCACATTAGAGATCCATTTTGAGTAATCAATGGATTGAATACATACTACTTTTAAGAGTCTTTCCAAGTTTTTCTTTACCAATACAATAATGTAATGATACATCTTACATAGATTTTGTTTTACCAATTTGGCATCAAGATTAACCACAAGGTGGTACAGAACCAAGGCAAGGTCTAAATCTAGCATGTCAGAATAGGCCTATGCAAAGATATCTACAAATTCTCTCAGTAGAGTTGTAAATATGTCATGTTCCTCCTTATTGAGGGATGTGCCTAATTTTATCCATTTTATGTCTGATGGAGTCCCGATGTTTACCTCTATTGTATCTTCAACTAGAAGGGTTGCACCATCTTCTAGGATAGTAGGCAATGACTTGAACTATTGGATTATGTTAGGGTCCTCCATTAGGGCTTGCTCTTCAACTTCTCCTAGGCATGATGAATCTAAGTCCCCTAATGGGAGATCTAGTCATGTGAAAAAAATAGTTAGAAATTCTTGAAGAATTTTATCAAATACTTGTTGCTCAAAGCTGAACTCAGATCCATAGGCAAGTTCATCATTGGTTGTCTCCTGGTCTAAATTCAAAGAAGAATGAATACCCCCATTTAATGGAACTTGAAACAGGTTTTCACCACTAGACTAGCCTTTATCTTTTCATTTTCCTTTGTCAAAAAGCACCTCAAGGAGGTTTTCAATTTGGGACCTCAATGTTTTACTTATTTATTTTTGGCTAAGGGTGTTCACTTTCTCTCCAAAATAGGCTATAATATTCAATGTGATTGAGAATCTTGATTTGTGATCTCTCAATAGAACATTGTCTCTAAGGCCTAAGAAATCACATAATGTCTCATCATTCTATAATTCATCAATCAATAGACTAGATTCTTGTTGATCCAAATCTATCAGTTAGGGATAATATAATGGTAATGGGTTGCGATGAATGGCCAAGGTAAGGGTACAAATGGCATTTTTATTAAACATGTTAGTTCCAGCTAGGTTATCAAAGGTGAGGCTATGATCAAACTCTACTTCATTGTCAACATCATCATCACTAGTCATTAGTGATGGAGTTTGAATAAGATATGTGGGGTCACCCCAGGATATTTAAATCTAAGTCCATAAGGTCTTTTATGCTTAGTCATGAAAATTGGCTCAATGATTCTTTGTTGATTTAGTTTTAGGCCTCTTCCTTCATAATTATGATACTCCATGATCCTATTGGGAATAGGATACTTTGTACTTCTATAAAAATGAGCATGGCTATCATTGTATAACCATGATTCATCCCCTTTAAGAGGGTCAAGTTCTAGTCTAGATGTTGGTACAAATGTGGCAGGTCCTTTATCTTTATTCTTTTGTTGCCAATGCATATGTGAGGTGATTTTAGGTCACCCAAAGGTTTATGGATTCTGAGAAAGATTGGCAATATAAAATGTATCATGGGTCACATACTCTCGTAGTCCATTATCTAAAATGTTGAAATAATTAGAAGCTTTAGGTGGTGGCATGTGAGATAGGGAATCTAAGTTATTAAGATCTATGCAATTATCTGGTAAAGTATCAATAAATATAGACTTTCCTTTATCCTACTTAGACCTTGGATTCATATCGTACTAATAATTATAGCTTTAAAATTCAGCCTCAAGATGTTTTCAATGTTCATATGGGTGTAAATCTCTTGGAATATTTACTTCCCTCCTTGAGTGGGAAAACTTGATACATTGGTGCAGTGTTGATGGGACTGCATGAATCTCATGTAACTAAGGCCTACCTAGAAGCATATTATATGACAACTCAAGATTAAGCACATGGAAAAGTGTATCATGGATCAAAGGCCTAATGATAATTAGCAAACTAATGGTACCTTGTGACTCCATTTCCTAATTATCATAATCTTTAATAGTTATTATTTCTAGAGACACTATGTTAAGGCTAGATCCATTTTATATAAGGACCCATTTCACTTTATTCCATCTTATATAAACTTCTATATATAATTGATTATTATAGAGTGGACCAAGGGAAGATATATCACTTTGGTTGAATGTGACTTGTCGGGCCGGAGCTAGGTGTCCAACCAAAGCTTGAAATTTATCAGGGGATATGTCACTAACAATAGTGGATTGGGTCAAAAACTCATTCAAGATGTTCTTATTGATTATTGACATTTGCAAAAAATCTAAAATAGAAATTTGTGTTGGTGTATTATGCAATTATTCTATAATATCAAACTTCTTATCTTGGTTAGTAGTGAATGGTTTATTCTGAGGTTGAATGATTGGTTAGATGACAGGAAAAGTGGTGGATGGTTGTGGGCCTGGGATAGTAATCTTTGACCTCTGATTTATGATTACACAATCAAGATTAAATATTTGACCATTGTTGCTAATCAATTTTGGAAATGATGTGGGACCAAACAGGACAAGTCTTGATTGTTGGTGCACTTACATGTGGCCATGTGGCAAGAACGAGTTGTTGATATAAGATCCAAAAGGGGAAGTCCTAGTTTTTGGTTTGCCTATATGCATTCCCAATTTAAAGAAGGATTATCCATGTAATTTAGATAAATATTGTTGTTAAGCAATAGTATAGGTTGATTAGTGCTTGGTCTAAGATTAATGGAGATGGTATTAATGCTACCCCCTATAATATGACCTACAACCCTATTGTAGTCATGTGCAATTGCATGGTAGGTTTGTTGGTTGATACTATTTTGACCTTAGTTATGTCTATTGTTTTGTCATTATGAGTTCTACTACTAATTTTTTTTATTCTATTTGTTTAGCCTTTAATTTTGATACTATTGATTTTGTTACTGCACTAGCCATTGTTGTTGTTGTTGTTGATTATTATTATTTTGTTATTGCTGATTGTTATGTCAAGGAAAGGGGTTTTGATAAGTCCCAAGAATTTTATTAGAATTGGAAGCACCATTATCCAATGTTATTTCCCCATTTTCTAACATATTCTCAATTAAATTCTTGATTTTGACACATCTTCATAGATTATGCCCATTACCCGCTGATAGTCACAAAATTCATTTTCATGGTATCAATTAGGGTAAAGAATCTCTTACAGATAATACTTTGGTATAGGCCAACTAATCAGATTAGTGGTAGCAATCTTATGAAATGTAGATTTAATAGGTTCTCTTAGGTCACTAAAGACACGATGTGTAGGCATAGTTCTCTTAGGATGAGGGGTTTGTAATGGTAAGGGTACTATATTTGTTGTGCATGTTTTGGTTGTTGTGCCTGTGTCATTGGTTGGAGAGGTTAAAAAGTAGGAGTAAGCTAAAAAGGTGGTATAGATGATGTTTTCATAGTTTTTACATGATGGGATTTGTTTATTCTATTTCCCACAACATTCCTATTATGGTTGAATTATTTCAGTCTTTCTTGGTTATTGGCTTGTGCCAATTGCGATGCTTACACTTGAATAAGATGTTGATGTTGGCCATATCCCTAATTGTTACTTTGATTTTGATTAGTTGTATTAATATTGATGACTCCTTTACTGATGAGCACTTGCTCGATCAAAAAACCTTTATCATTGATCTCTTTGAAAGTATGTACACATTGTAGTTCCAGATGATAATCTATCTAACTATGAAATTTTTTAGTAAACATAGCAGCTAATTGTTTATCTGGTAAACTATGGGTGAAATGGCTTGCAAGGGCTCTCCATCACTATAAATAACTTGCAAAACTCTTACTATCATTTTGCTTTTCTTATGTTAAGTCTACTAATGAAATCTCATGCTTGAGATTATAGGAAAAGTGTTGCACAAACTTATCAAAAAGATCATCAAAATTTGCTACTAAATTTTTATGTAACTTTAAAAACCACTCCAAGGCTTGTCCATCCAAGCTCCTTGGAAACAACAATAACAAGTATATATTGTTATATACCTCTGGTTGACATGTAACAAAGAATCTGGTCAAATGAGCCTTAGGGTCACCTTTCCCTTTGTATTTGTCAAATTTTGGTGGTTTGTATCTTGGAGGAAATGGTATCTACAAATACTCCATGTTGAATAGATATAACACATGTCGTCTAATTTAAACTTTTTTGTTTGCTTCCTAGCCTAAATGGTAGCAATTGTATCCTTCATCTGTTGCAATTTTGGGATAGGAAACTGGAAGGAATATTGGTTTGAGGAAGAATATTAGTTTGGGTAGATGGTTGGGAGGTTACAAGTGGTATACTTTAACCAGGGTATGGTGGGGATACCTATTAGGGTATATTAATTTTGTTAGGGAATGGGCTACGAATATGCATACATGGATTATGATGTACTTGAAATTGTGCATTTGGTAAAGGATCAAAGAGTTCTAAACACTTTAAAAAGGGGTAAAATCTAAAAAAGATGATGCTTCAACTTGGTCTAGATTTGTCAAAAGGATCAAAAGGTTTATGCAAATATTTGTGAGGAAACAAACTAGCAGGAAGTATCTAATGTTTCACTGTTCACACAAATATAAGAAAGTAAATGGACCAAAAATCAAAATGCCAAACTCTAAGTTCAAAGTGTTTCAAATCAATCTAATCTAAGAATTTAAAATTTTTTATGTCTTTTGTCTAAACATGGCATCAAAAGCTAGGCTCAGACAAGGTATGTGCTAGGACTCTTGTCCAAATGGCATCAAAAGCTAGACTTTGAAAATAGATGAAAGTTTTAATCTAATAGATTTGAAACACTTCTAACAAACACTAGGCATTTGATTCTTGGTCATGAACTTGATCAACTAGGTATAAGGTATGAAACAAAAGGCACTTTAGCAATAGTTTATTTTTTCATAAATAATGGTATAAAATTTGGTTCTTTTGACAAACAAGATAGACAAAGGTGAATGTATAACTATGCTTTAGACAAAGAATCATAAAAGTACCTTTGGATTGGTCTAAAAATGTAGGAATAAATTTTAACTCTATGTAAGAGGGCCTATAAAACAATATTTGAAATGTTTTGGGTAGCGTAATGATGCTATACTACCCAAAAGGTGTGAAAAAAAGTTTGTTTCAAAAACTCTCTAGGGCAAAGACATTTTTCCATAATTTTGACATCATAACACTACTTTTCTTGACTCAAAATGTTGTGGTGCATAAACTCAAAGTGAAAGTGTTTAGCACAAAATATCTTAAGTCTATCAAGTGATAATAATGATTATGAGTCTTAAACGGCCTTCAATGATCCTTAAACTACACTAATAAACTCAAAGTGAATTTTAAAACTATGGATTCTAAATTTCTCAAACTTATCAAATTCTTAAAATACTCAAAAGAACCTATAAATTGTTTGGCAAAAGTGTTCTTGATTATCAAATTGGATTAAAACCGTCCAATGACTATTAACTTCCATTCACCAATAAAACCAAATTTTTGTTTTTAATCAAATGTCGTAAATCGTCAATTTTTAAAAATTGCATATGCTTTTGATTAATTAAAAAATCAAAAAAATGAATTTAAAATATGCAATAATTGATAAGTTACCACATGAAATTGATAATGAAGTTTGGCATTTAATGGCTACGTCTTCGAGTCCACCCAATAGTGAGGACCATTTCTATTAAATTTGTTTAACAAATGGCTTACAAATTATTTGAAACACTACACAACTTCCCTTAGGCCTGATCTCTATCCAAGAACTCCACCTCAATGATATACTCAAGTTCAGTCACAGAATCCTTCCTCAGTCTTCAATCCCCTTCTAAAATTGCTTTGGTCCCTTCACTCAAACTTTTGGTATAATAATAATAAAAACATTCTCTTTCAATTAAAAAACATAACTAAAAGGCTTACCCTATGTATAAAGGTTGGAAACTGGATTATAATCCACTTGCTAAAGCCATCTCTAAGCTTAAACTAGCTCTCAGCCTCTTTAAAAAAAACACAGTCCTTTGAAGCTTAAAATCAAATACAGGTTCAAGCCATTTATATTGTTTCCTATCCTATAGCTTGGGTGGTCAAAGCATATCCCTTTTTCATGGGAGGTCTCAAGTTCAAGTCATCAACCTTCTATATAGGTGCTTTGCTTATCCTTTTATTACCCCACATTTACAAGTTCAAATAGCTTATTCTCCTTTAAATAGTTAGGTGGCCTCATTCAATACTATCTACATCCCTTTTGGGGGAGACTTAGGTGCAAGGCTTATCATGATGCCTAACTTAGGCACTAAGCTTGGATAAACCTATACTTAGGTCGACTGTGGAGGATAACGGGTTAGCATGTGGTCTTTGCATGATTTGTGTGTGGTGAAGGTGGATGATGTGGTAGATTTTCTTGGTGGGTTCAAGGATCTTAACTAGCATACTTTCATTGGTTCAAGCATGGTACGTTAGTTCAAGTGCCAATCTTAGCATAGATGCCAACTTTGAACCAGAATATGGCTCAGTCTTCAAGATTAGCTTAAAATACCAACATTAGATATAATATATTTATCGAGATAGCTTGACTCAAAAAATTTGGATGTGGAGTGGTAATTGTGGGTCGCCCATGTGGCATATGGGGCTCTTTAAAAATAATTACAAATCTATTTAAAACATACAATTTAAATATGATGCATTGTCTAATCTATACACACTGTCAAAGACAAACATCACCTAAATTTTTGGACTTCCATTGACTACCACGTGTCACCACCTAATTGGTCCACTTGGCATGTCCACATTATGCCACATCATCTTGTGACACCTTATTTTTCCCAATCAAACTAGAACTTCAGTGGCTTATAACTTTTGCATACAGTGTCCATTTTGTAAACCATGAAAAGTGCCAAAAATCTCTAAATGAGATCTACGCTGTGAAATTGGCTTCATCACAACTTGGAAACTTTTTTTGAATTTAACTCTAGATCACACCTCCCTACAAAAGAGGCTTTTGGTCTCCAAAAGTCTACTATCTCTTGAAAACTGATAACTAGTCTACTACATCACATCAAACAGAACCAAATCATAGAAAAGAGATAAACATTAGAAAAATAAATGATTTAGAACTCAAGTGAAAATGGATAAAACATGGCATGAGTAAATGAATCTAAAACTACCAATAAACTGATCACAACATATCAAAATTGTCTGCCCATGTCACATCCTGTAAAGCGGTGAACTATTAATAACTAAAACAATTCCCAATGTAACTAAAAAACAAGTTTGTTAATGTTGACAACATACAATAAATATTTTAGACATGTTTCAATACAATGCCCTGATATGGGACTTACAATGCTAAGCAAATGCAAACAACACAAAGTGTATATTGCCTAACATCTCAAACATGCCCATAGGGTCTTACAATACATCTATACATCCATGTGCCAAAAATAGATACATTATTAAAATAGAAGTTAAATATGAGACAAGTGTTGTAAGGAATTAACTCAACCTACAATATGCATTCTACTATTATCTCCAACTAATCAAATGAGTTCAAGTCCTCTAGATAACTCACACAACATAAATAGGGGATTCCAAAAACATAGAGCTATTCAACATGAGAATTGAAATACTTCGAATGATGAACCTATCTCAAAGTGTTCTCACAAACTCTACTAATGCATCATCAAAGCTTGTTCTTTCCATTAATAGAATTATTAACAATGCTTTGAAAAACAAGTGTATTATTAATCCACTTAATGAAAATTTCTACCTAGTTAACTTGATTTCCTTAGTGGATTCCTTAACATCATTATGGATTGATTTAACTTCATTGACCCTAGTAATAGGTTGATAACTCAGCTTAGTTTTACCATGTTTATAATGAGAAGATGATTGCAGTCTAAAACAATGATCAATCTGATGTCCATTCTTATTGCAATGAGTGCATAAAACCTTCTTAGGTGAGGTCTCCCTTTTACCTCTTCTCACTTTGCCATGACGATAATGGCTTTTAACACCTAAAATCTACTTAATCATAGCATGCCTCTTCTAACAAACTGTAACACTGTGGTTATGCATCCCACAAAAAGTGCATGGAAATGATTGCATTATCTTATGAATGTTAAATCCAAATTTTTTAAACATAAAAAGTGGATCAGAAGATTTAGTGCTAACTCTAGTGTAGGAACTAGGAGGTGGAATCTCAATACCTCATCTACCTTCCTTGTTACACCTTACATGCTCTACTCGTGGCTTTGGACCTTTGTCATCAGAAGCTTATCTTCCTTTAGCCATGAAGGAAGTTTCTCCATTTTCTACCTACTCATTAGTGTAACCCAAACCTGCATGAAGAGATCTATGCTCTACTTGTATTGGGTTAGTAATTCCTTGGCCATCTCGACCAAGACCTTTTCCATTAAAGCCCATTTTTTTCAACAATTTGGATCTTATACCTTTAGTGTGTTTTTCAAAACTACCAAAAGCATCATTACTTGAATCCAAATCTAAATGGAAAGAAGTAGATTTATGTGGTGAATAACTTATAGTGTACACAGTCATAGTCTCTGCATCTGAAGTGGAAGGTATGGCCTTCTTTGGTTCACCACTCTGTAATTTGATCAAGAGCTCATCCTTAGATTCAAGCTCTAATTTTAAACTTGCAATTTCCTCATCCAAGGAGTATAATCGAGCTCTTAGAAAAGCATTATCTTCCTGGATCTGGGTGTTGATGGCTTCAAGCTCTTCCATCTTAGATTTATGTGAAAACTTGCCCATGGTTTCTTGTAAACACACTAATTCCACAACTACACACTGCAATCTAATCAAGTGATATTGATAACCAATAAACTGAAAGCAACTATCAAATCGCAATCAAAAGCTATCCTTGCTTACTAACTACTTTGATACCAAAATTTGATCCATAAACTACACTGATAGACTCATAGTGAAGTTTAAAACTATGAATTATAAATTTCTCAAACTTATCAAATTCTCAAAATACTGAAAAGAACTTGTAAATTATTTGGCAAAAATATTCTCGATTATCAAATTGGATTGGAACTGTCTGAATGACTATTAACTTCCATTCACCAATAAAACCATATATTTTTTAATCAAATGTCGTAAATCATCAATTTTTAAAAATTGAATATGTTTTTGATTAATTAAAAAATTAAAAAAAATGAATTTAAAACATGCAATAATTGACAAGTTATCACATGAAATTGATAACAGAGTTCAGCATTTAATGCCTACATCTCTGGGTCCACCCAATAGTGAGGACCATTTCTATTAAATTTTTGCAACAAATGGCTTACAAATTATTTGAAACACTGCACAACTTCCCTCAAGTCTGATCTCTATCCAAGAACTCCACTTCACTGATATACTCAAGCTCAATCACACAAAATCCTTCCTCAGTCTTCAATCCCCTTCCAAAATTGCTTTGGTCCCTTCACTCAAACTATTGGTACAATAATAATAATAAA
This sequence comes from Torreya grandis, assembly GCA_037957365.1. Taxonomy (NCBI): domain Eukaryota; kingdom Viridiplantae; phylum Streptophyta; class Pinopsida; order Cupressales; family Taxaceae; genus Torreya; species Torreya grandis. The sequence goes on from JARHVA010003644.1 coordinate 990,782, forward strand.
AACATTCTCTTTCAATTACAAAACATAACTGAAAGGCTTACCCTATATATAGAGGTTAGAAACTAGATTATAATCCACTTGTTAAAGCCATCTCCAAGCTTAAATTAGCTCTCGGCCGCTTAAAAAAAACACAGCCCTGCAAAGCTTAAAATCAAATATAGGTTCCTACCTTTTATATTGTTTCTTAGCCCATAGCTTGGGTGGTTAAGGCATATCCCTTTTGCATGGGAGGTCCTAGGTTTAAGTCATCAGCCTTCTATGTAAGCGCTTTGCTTATCCTTTTATTATCCCACATTTACAAGTTCAAATGGATTGTTGTCCTTTAAATAGTTAGGTGGCTTCCTTCAATACTACCGACATCCCTTTTGGGGGAGACTTAGGTGAAAGGCTTAGCATGATGCCTAACTTAGGTGCTAATCTTGGATAAGCTTATACTTAGGCCAACTATGGAGGATAGTGGGTTAGCATGTGGTCTTTACATGGTTTGTGTGTGGTGAAGGTGGATGATGTGGTAGATTTGCTTGGTGGGTTCAAGGTGCTTAACTAGCACGGGTTCATTGGTTCAAGCATGGTATATTGGTTCAAGTACCAATCTTAGCATAGATGCCAACATTGAACTAGAACATGACTCGATCTTTGAGCTTAGATTAAAATGCCAACATTAGACATAATATATTTCTCAAGCTAGCTTGACTCAAAAAAGTTGGATGTGGCATGGAAACTATGGGTTCACCCATGTGGCATATGGGACTCTTTAAAAATAATTACAGAGCTATTTAAAACATATAATTTAAATACAATGCATTGTCTAATCCATACACACTGTCAAAGACAAACATCACCCAAATTTTTGGACTTCCATTAACTTCCATGTGTCACCACCTGATTGGTCCACTTGGCATGTCCAAATTGCACCACATCATCTTGTGACACCTCATTTTTCCCTATTGAACTATAAATTCAATGGTTTTTAACTTTTGCATACGATGTCCATTTTGTAAACCGTGAAAAGTACCAGAAGATCTCGACAAGCTCTATGCTATGAAATTGGTTTTGTCACAACTTGGAAACTTTTTCTGAATTGAACTCCAGATCATTCAACCCAAATTGGAAATTAAACCTAAGTTCCCTCAAGTTTAGTGTAAATGGTGAACCCACTTAACACATCAACCTTATGAAATTGTAAAGGTGTAATTCTAAATTTAGATTATAAGTAAAGGACTTAAAACAACTTTGGTAAGGGTCTAGACTCAATTGGGTAGCATAACTGTGCCAAAGTGGATGATCTGACCCTCAAGCTTTTGATGAACTTTGAACAAAGCAAATTTATGATCTCACATAGGTAGCATAATGCCTCTTTATTCAAAGTAAAATTTGGCATATGTGTTTGGTTTGGATTGTTTGTTTACACCAAGTTTTGACTTCAAACAAGACTTTAATCTAAGACAAGACCAATTAATTAATCTCCCTTAGATCCTAAACTAGCAAGGTTGCTTATATTATTATAATCCATCAATATACATCATTTGAGAGTATTTTAAGTGTTCATCCAAAATTAAATGTGCATTATATAGTAGGGTCATTACACCCCCCCTTCTCTCAAATGATGGTACTATGACATAGACATTGAGGCACACTTTGCACCAATAATATTTCTATAGCAAGTGGGGAATTGTCTAAGATAGAACAAGTTTTCAAATGATCTAGGGGAATCAATTGCATAATGAATTTCATGCCAAAAAATGCAAAAGAAAATCATAGATTTTAGGTCTTTATCACTTGGCTTGTTGCAAAAAGGTCTAGTCCTTTTTGTAACCACTACATCCTATTACTCACTCAGTGTAGTGCAATGTCCAAAGTGCCACTATATCCCATGTGCAAATCCAAAGGATCCAAATGAATTCAATATCAGGAGGTGAAACCCTAGGTCAAAGCTTCACTAAATAACTTGTGAGAGGTGATGAAGTCCCCCTCATAAGCCAAGTTTGCATAAAAATAAAGAAAGCATGAAAGTAGAAAGACTTTAGGGTCATTTTCAAGATCACCCTGACAAGTTTTTGAAGAGTGATTTAGATGACTTTATTTCTAAGCCTTGGACTAGGCTATTTGCAATAGGAATGGTGCTTTTAATTCCAAGGGTTCCCTATAGGGGACAAATGGAAGAGCATACATGCAACATCCCTCTTTTTTGCCAAACAAAAATTTGATTAAACAGCTATTACAAATAATAATTGACAAGTGTGTTCAATTTTAGACCCAAATGAAATATTTGGTGGTGTTCATTTGACCCCTTGGTCTTAAGAAAACATTCATTTAAGCATATAAATTCTTTGTTAAACACCAAATCAAGGTTCCTAATTGATTTTTAAGCATACAAAAGGTAATGTAAACATGTTTTGAGAAAATTTCAAGTTTTTTCATGTAGGAAAAATGTTAGCATGTCCTTTAGCTTTGAATCTTTTTTATTTGAAACAATAAACTTTAGAAAAAAAGCTCTTGAGTCTATGTTTTAAGAAAAACACAGTGACCGATGTCAATTATTATAACTGACAATGGTTACTTTGGCTAATCAATGTGACCATCTTGATAGGTATCTAACTGATGTCAATCTTGCCAACTGATGTTGGTTAAGCTATGCAACTAATGTCAATCTTACTTGTCAATGTTAGTTACTGCATAAAACTATGGCAAAATAAATTTAGAAAATCAATTTACATGAGTTTTAAGGGTCCAAATAAATATTTTAGAGTTCCTAAATGATCTTCTTCATGTGTGAGATGCATCTAGTCCCATTGGGCATGCCATTATGTGATCTAGTAATTTGACTTAAGAAAGGATGGTTAGTATGGTGTTAGTTCCAAAATGACAAATAAAATAAAATAAACACACTAATAGCATAACATCTTTAGGCCTAGACACTTAGGGAGAGCTTAGTTTTTTTTAAAATGACAAACATAACTAAAAAGTAAGGAATGAAAACATAAGAATTCTTTCACCTTCCTTGGATGCTCCAAATGCCTTTAAAATGGTGGCTTACTCAGCTTGTGCTCATGAATTCCTTGGCAATGGAAGCTTGGCTACCTCCATCTCTCCTTGGCACCTTTGGCTTGTGGCTTAGCTTGGCTTGGAATCAATTTGGCATGGTAACACTAATTTCTTGAAGCTTTTGGAACCATTTGTGCATTATAACTTTGCATTATTAAGTCTTAGATATGATGTTCATGCCCTCTCTATAAATATATTTTTGCAAATGTCTAAAATCAACCTGAATCATCCATCTCAAGATTGAGATGTGTAGTTGAGGATTAATTCAATTTTTGGAATTAATTTTATAATTATCTTCATCACAACATTGGAAAAAAGGTAAATTAAGAGGCATGGAGGGCATCATGGAAGTCATTGATGAGGCATGGGAGGTATGAATTCTAATAGTTATGGCATTTATGGCCTAGGGATGTCTTTCCAAGAAATGAAATCACTTGATGATGTAGATATTCAATATTCATTTATAAAAACAAGTTTTCAACAATTTTCCATGGAATTATTAATTAGGCCTTGATTTGGGTTAATTAGCTCTTAAGCATGATTAACCACTTTGTGCACAAATTATTCAAATTGATCATAATGCCTTATTATTGGTCCAAATTTTGATTGGATTAGAATTGGATGGAGATGTTAGATGCATTAGAACTATATTCCCATTTAGGATGTTACCAAAAAAAAATAACAATGGCACATGTATCGTGTAAGATATTTGATAGGAAAGATCAATTCAAAGTACTTAGGTGCAAATTTGGCATTTTAACTCAAAATGAACTGATCAAAGTTAGCTAGCCCATAAATTGCATTACCCCATTTAGAGATACCCTGGCCAAAATTGGCACTTGAATATGTCAATTTCACATCATTTAGCATGTTTTAGTGTTTTTAGGCCAAATTGTGCATTTTGGGTATAAATTGACCAAAAGCTTGATTAAAGGTTATTGGTGGCCAGATTTAGGTGTCTACACTTACTACTACTACACTAGCCTTAGCCCTCTATGTGAGTAGATATCTCTCACATATAACAATGGTGAGATGACCTTGTAATGCCTAAATGTGGCCTTATAATGTGGCCACCTATCCTTGTAGAGCTTATACCTAAGCCTGGGCCATGGCCAATGCTACCCCTACCTTTACACTATGATCGACTAGATCTATAGCCATTATTCCACCCCTCCATCATCTCCACCCACATATGTAGCTACATAGATAGGATGGTATCAAGCCATGTATCCATCTATGTATCCTACATCATCTATGGGAACCCTAATAGGAATATTTTCAAAGCCACTATTTAAAATTATCTAGACAGGTTGGGGCACTGATAACTAAATGTCTAAGCCCTACCTCTTATACCATGAATGTGGACTCGATATACCCTATAACAAGCCAAACTAGAACTGTACTTAGTCAAAGATAATCAACTCAACCTCACCCTATCAATGGATCATTATCCATCCATGGCTCTGTAGAGTGAGGGTCTCCCTCTTATAGCCTAGCCAAATCAAGAACTATAAGTATGGTCTCCACGTGATATATATAGCTATGAATCCACTTAGGGTAGCCCTAAACCACTCAACATCATGTGTTCCACCTTCATCCCCTAACACAACATAGTCATCCCTCCACCTCATAAATCTAATAGGTAAATCTAGCTATGTGTACCCTACCAATGTAAATCCCATAGGCCTCATAACTTGGATGTGCTCATAAGCTTAGTAGTGCAGGACCATACATGTTGTGGTACCTGAATCCCCACAACTCTCTATAGATCTGAACTAGTAGCATTGGGACCCATTCAAATACTATCCTTCCTAGCAATAGCTCAACCAAAACTACTAGTAGTACATAAGGGAATATCTCACTACTAGAATCTGAAAGCCCAAAAAAAGTAACCATAATCATCAATATCCTCTACTCAAGATCCCTCTCATATAGTGATATATATTTAAACCCTCTAGAGTGCTAGTAGACTTGATCACTATCATTCCCATATAGATAATCAACATACTCATCTTGCTCCTCTTGCTCAGTCTGGAAGATCACCTCACCATGCAGTGAGAGTTGAGTGATCCTATAGACATCCTCTAGGAGAATATTCATCTCCTTGGTTAATGACAAGAAGGTATTAGTAGCAAGATCCCATCTCTCAATGAGCGCTACTATCATGGACACATCCTTAGGCACATGCTAGTAGTGCCTCATCCCTCTTATACTTATTGTCTACATATGTGCCCAATCATCAGTAGTCATCCCCTTGATTAGCATAGAGAATATCTGTGGCACACAATCATGCATCTATATCTTCTCCTAATCCTGCACCAAATCAAAATACTTGGCTTAGACCCCAATTGGTCTCATCTAACCTATATTTTAAATATTCCCCTAACCCTAACATATTTAACCTCACCATAACCATAACCCATTTACCCCTTACACCTAACCTAGCTGACTAAACTATATGCCTAATCACTTATCTTAAACCTAACCATTAGACTCTAGGCCAAAAGCATTCCTAAGCCCCAAACACCTTTAAAAACCTCAATGTATCATGGCCAACCACTGGTGGTCATGTTTATTTCTAATGATTTAATACCCCTAGTTCCTAAGGTGTCAACCATCAATGATCAGACCTAACCATCAATGGTCACATGTGGGCATTCCATGGTTAGAACACCCAAACCTACTAGGACTTAAATCAAGAAACAAATTCAAAAATACTACCCTACATAGCATCCCTAGTTAAACATGCTACCTAAATCACCTACCCACCCTATTAATTTGATGCTCTACCCACCCCATTTACCTAAAAAATCCCAAAACCCTACCTAGGGCATAAATGCCCAAATAGCAAATTTATAGACCCTCTCCCCATGTAAACACAATCAAATGAAAATCAAACCTACCTACCAATTTAGTGCACCTCCTACCTCATTTCATGACCTCTTACATGGTTTGATCCCTCGAGCAGGTGCCTAGCTATGTCCTTATGCTCTGTACATCCTGTACCCATGGATTCTACCACACACCTCTAGCTAATGAGCAACATCCACCTCTACACACACCCTCTTCATAACTCACCAAAATTTCCCAGAGTTTAGTCAAATAAATCCCAACAATAAAAGTGACAAATTAACTTTTGTTTTTTACTTTTACCTAATGGAATTGTAGGGTTTCCCCTTACCAATGATGGTTAGGGTGACCATTGATGGTCACCTTCTGGGGACCCTAACCATCGATAGTCAGGATACCCTAAAAACCCACTTTTCACTTTTTACCTACAATTTCCCAATTTTAATAAATTTACATCAGGATATTGCCTGCTTTGGAGATGCCTTTCTCCCACCTACCTGAACACCTCATCACCTTACTATTAATCTATTTTGGCCCATTTTGTGTGCAATTTTGTAACACCTTTTTCTCAGTCTTTTAACCATAGTGACAACATTGCCATGTTAACCCTTTTGTATTTTACACCACCTCACACATATCGACCCACTTGTGTCTCAATAGGAGCACTTCTTACCTTAGATACCCATGAAACTTGACCCATTTGTGTTTTATTTGGGAGCACTTCTTACCTTGGATACCCATTGAAAATATGAAATTGGCTTAAGAGACTTGTGTTTATGAGTGTTCCCAACCACTAAGCCTATAGGCGGTCACACAGTTCACTTATCACTTATCTTTCTTAGTACTGACCCTTATTTTTACAATCATTAGCCACCTATCTATGCATGATCTTAGCTATCACCCCTTTTTTCACATTCTATGCACACACTTGCATCTCAAATGCTTGACCTCATGTCACCACCTAGTGACTCAACATCTAGCACTTATCAAACCCATACCTACTTCAGCTTCACCTCACCAACTCTTGATTTGAGGGGGAACACCTCCTCCCACTCTTAGGGAAACCAAACCCTTAACCTACACTCTATTTTTATTTTACAGCTTGTTCACACAAGCTGCATAATAAAAAGGGGCAAAATGTAGACACCAAACATTTGCACACTTGTAATTCTAAATGTTGAAGTAGCCTTAAAAGTAGCACTAGACCCTCTTAAGACCAACCTATACCTATCAAGTCTAAACCAACCAATCTTAACTTAGTTTTACTTGGCTAAGTAACCCTGACCTTAAGTACCCTATTCCTATAGACCCTCACCATCGATGGTCAGGGTGACCATTAATGGTCAGCCTTGGGAACTCCTGACCATCAATAGTTAGGATCCACCTCTTGACTAAGAGCATACAAGCTCTACCAACCCTTTTCTAAATATAAACTTGTCTAATTTGTGTTGTAAGCCTTTACATGCACAAATTATATTTATATGACCTAGTTAGACCTTCACTTACACCTCTTTCTTATGCCTATAAGAGGGAGAGGCCCGGGAGGTCAAAGGCATCTGCAATAATTATTAGTTCAGGCATTCAAGAGTTTCTTTTATAGGTTAGTTAGGTTAATCAGATCAATCAACATTATCCATATTGTCAAGCATTATTAGCCATCTTATTAAGAGTTAACTTGCCATCATCTCTCAACCAAGCTTTTAGGTACCATTACTCTATCAAAATTGAGCCAGATTCCACCACAAGGCTAACTATGTCAACCACCCACCCAACCAACTTCTGGTGAGACAAGCACTTGTTTGTTAATATTCAAGTACTTTTATTCAATTTTGCAATCTATCTAGTCCTTTCCTAACTCCTAAAATTCATCTATATAATTTCATCATCTTTTATTGATCAAACCCAAAATTCCATAGTCAACTATCAACTGTTGGACTCCAATCATCGATGGTCACCCTAACCATTGACAGTCACCTATAGAAAAAAAAATCAAAAAGTTAATTTCACCCACCTATACTCAACAAAATCAAATTTTCTATGTTTTTTACCACTCTCAAACCCCCTTCTAATTTTTTAAAGCATACCCTGAACTGTTAGCACTAGTATTAATTAGTCTATCACTAATTAGATCATTTCTAGTTTATTTTTCTAATAAGATTTCTTATATTTGATTTCAATACCTTTTGATTATTAATGCAAGTGCCTTCTTTCTAGTTTATTACCTTAATTATTTAAAATGTGTGGATTGACAACCCGTAAGGAATCTCTTGCTTTTGGGATCTAGCTATCACTAGGCAATCCACCCAACTATCTGTCTAATAAACAAGTTTGCTTTAATGATTTTTTATCCATAGGTCTTCCTCCCAAGCCAAAAAAGAGCTCTCACAACTGTCCTATTCAATGTGCATACAAACAAATAGGTTTTTCAACCATACCTGTATCAAGTTTATTTTCTCTCTTTCTTTATAAATAAAGAGAAAATTTACATGAAATACCAAAATCACCTTGTTGAAATTTTTTGCTCTTGAAAACTATATCATTTTCCATATATCATTTAAATATATTATTTTCTAATTTTTATGTTGTGCAGCCACAACAATGTTTTAAGGTTATGTCATATACATCTGATCCTTTACATGATGAGAGGAGATTGTCTCCCCATAATGATACATCCAAACCCAATGCTCTACATACATGGCAATAGGGCACGATTTATTGGAGTCACTAAGCAACATTAGAGTTAGTTTTAGAGATACTAGTAGTTGTAGGCACAATTTATTTGGTATGCTTATATGGACAATTTTGTACACTTAATAAGTCCACATTGTATGCTTATATGACCCACTTTATATGCCTATATGGCCCATTTTGTATATCTATATGGTATAAATTGTATTTTGATATGACCCATTTTGTATGTCATTATGGCATAATTTTGATGCACATACATACTATATTTGACATATCTATATGAATAATATGTTGTTATAATTTGTGTATATAGATGTAATTAAATTATTTTTATTATTATTTTTTGTAAAATATCCTCCTTGAAATTATTCATAGGTGAATAAGTTTTCATAGCATGGTTGTGTCAATGAACATATAACTAATGTTTAGCTTTCATGATTGTTATTTTTATTATTATTTTTTGTAAAATATCCTCCTTGAAATTATTAATAAGTGAATAAGTTTTCATAGCATGGTTGTGTCAATGAACATATAACTAATGTTTAGCTTTCATGATTGTTATTTACAAACTATATCTAGCAAAATATTATAATTATAACATACTTTGATAAACTTGAGAATTTTTTTGTGACAATTTTTATGACATGTACCTTGAAAACCAAATAAATTTGGAATGTGATTTAAAACCATATAGATGAATCACAATCACAATGTAGTTAATTAAGATCATAATGTAAGCAATTAAGATCATAATTTAGGCAATTAAGATCAAAATGCATTAAATCGAAGAAAACACCATTCCATGTATTGTAAATTTAAAAATGATAGTTATTTGGATAAAATATATATCTAAGAATTTTGAAAAACTAGATTTTTCCTATTCATTTTATGTTTAACAAATATAGATCATATGATTGCATCATATTTCTTTGATTACAAGGTGGAGGAGTTGTAAATAATGATTATGGGGATAAAATCTACATCCAAGCACTTTACAAAAATATAAACTTTATTTTATTTTTAACTTAAAAAAAACACATATTTTATGGATGTGCCATGTCTATTTGATTCAGAGGTGGAGGAGTTAGCAAATGAATGACCAAGAACTTATTATGGCCCTCTAATTTTAACTTATTATGGCCCTCTAGTTTTAAACCACAATTTAAATCAATGTACAAGCAAAAAATGAGTTGGGATAGTGAGAATAATTTTGTTAAGAATCAAATTAGTTTTTGAGTGAAACAAATCTACTAATTATTATGTCCTCCCAAACATAAGGTGATTATTTATAGAGTGGATAATAATGGAATGAATAATGCTACTTATGGGACATGAAGAGGTTTAGATAATTCACACTTATGCCAATTTAGTTAAATTACACAAATTATAGTGTTATGTAAGCGAATTATAGAGAAAGAAGTGAGGTAGTAGTAAAATATTTAAAATGTTGGCATGGCTTAGAAAGATTGATTTATTGATAAAATTGCATTTACCATGTTTGGGGTGTATGATTTTTACAGTGTGTGAGGAACATTGTAAATGACAACAAGAATGAGGGGGCTAAGTGAATCATAATATTACTCCCTGGTACATGTTGCACTCACTATTTTAAGGACACATGCACATAAAATAACTCAAAATGGAAAAAAAGCACTCTTTATTAAATAATTATATAGTATTATAGAAAATCAATCTAACACACATAAATTTCCCTCTACATACCATGAAAAAGACATTACACATAGTATGATGAGTTAGTTTAATTAATTCACATAACTATTATATGCATCTAATTCTCTCTCTTTATAATATAAAATCAATTTTATCTAAGATTTTTATTCGCAGAGGTTCTTGGAGTTACACCAGAACATGCTAATTACTAGGATAACTTGTGAAATGGAGAGTGTAGTAGGTGATAGAGAGATGTAAATAATACGTGCCATATGAAACATATTCAAATAGACCAAAGAGTAGGGTGAAGCATATATACAATAGAATGGAACCATAGCTTGTAATGCATCAGATTATATAATAAATAAAAATAGTGTACTCAATTATGCATACACCATACCTAAAAGAAAATAAGGGAAAACAATAACATGACAATTTATATTAATCTATATCAACACATCAAACTAGATTTTATTAAATCAAAATTATATTTATAGATTTTTACAATCTTGTTGTCTCTTTGCCTTCTAACCTTATTATAAATAAAATGAAAGACTCTTTGTATTATCCAATTATTTGATTAGACTTTCAAGGCTAAATATGTACTAAACTATACAAAAGACAAAATCAAACACTTTGCACATGTGTTTATCTTATATAATTTTTAGTTTTAGCAATCTCCATTCTATGCCCAATACTTTCCCAAACTTAATTATTTGTCTCATCCCAAGACAAAGGTGGAAGCTGAGCTTAACTAAATTGGAAAGATAATTCTTAAACAATAGTCACAGTAATCACTCTAGGTGCCATTTTCTAGTTTTCACCCTTTTCACACTACTTAGCTACCCTTTTGGGTTTTCAACTAAGTAGCATACTAGCCTACTACCCTTTTGAGGTTTCAATAGACTAGCATAACTGGGTGGATATCTTTTATGGGTTTTCAACAAATCTTTCCCTACTCCTAATGTTTAGACTATCTAAAAAAAATGTGAATCTGTTGAAAGTTGTAAAATTGTATATAGTAAAAATTGTATATAGTAAACCTTACTACTATGGCTAGGAGGATAGTTTGCTTGAGGATTGTGGAGTTTTTTATTACTGAGTAGATGTTATCCTAGTGACTCCTAATGTATCTAATATTATAGGTATCCACAAAGATTGTCCTTGTGACTTTATCTCCCTCTCCTATATGATTTATAGAAGTTGTTGTGGAGGAATGAACTAGGGCTCATCTATTATCTATGAAATTAATAGATCAACTTGAGCTAGATATTACTAATGAATTTTCTAGTTAGTAAGTAATTCACATACCATTTTAATTATAATGCACAGTGGTACCTATATCATCATCATGTATTTTAGGTTTTCATCTTTTACTATTATAAGCAACACTTTGGCATTAGATTGTTTATGTTGCATGTCCAAGACAAGCTCATCCAATCTATTTGGTGTCCTTTAGGATTGAATGACTATGAAAGTGTTGTGCATTATTTCATGATTCCATACTTATAGGTTCTATATAATAGCATCTCAAGAATCTAGTAGTTATTTAAGTGTGTTTCTCATCTTCTCTATAGCTACAATTTGATCCTCCATCATGGGTTTAGCTTTGGCATCAGTAGAAAATTTAGGTTGCACAACAATCAGGGATAAATTAAAATATTGTCTCTAGTTGAGCATATCCTGGGTTAGCTTCTTGTCTTGTATTACAGTAATGTCTAAGATCTCATATTATACTAATATTTGACACACATTCTCTATTTCTAACTTGAGGGATTGTCCTTATGTGCTTAATGTTGACACTTTTTGCATATCTCCCTAGCTCTTTATAATTTCTATTAATAACACTATGAATTGTTTATCTTTTGACATAACTTGATCACCTAGTACTTATGTAACTAAGGTGAGATAGGCATTAATGATCAACTTTATTGCATCATCATCCTTTCTTCTGATTCAACATTTTTGTCCTATGACCTTAGGAATTATTTTTCCAAATTTCAATCCCTCTAAGCAATGGATTCCTAGAAAATGGTTGCTCCTTCAATCTATTTGGAGAGTGATAACTGGATTATGTCTAATGATGTTTCTATCAAAGTTATGGTAAGTGTTATGGATGTAGTGGAGGATGTTATAGGAGAAGGTGTAAACTAAGCAAGTGGAGGCAAGAAGGTAGTTCACCAGGTGGATGTAGTAGGGACATCCCACAACCATTGACTAATAAACTACACTACTTCTTGAGTTTCCTTAGTGTGACTAATGGATGCTACCTTTGTTTATACTTGTTCATCCTTGAGCTCTTTATCCTTGGTTACTACTTGTATCTTGGCCTTATTATAAGCTTCATCTTGCATTTTAACTTCCTCTTTGGCCTTTGTTTGAGATTTAACTTGGGATTTGGCTTTGGATTGTGCATCATCCTTGGATTTAGCTTCTATTTTGACCTTAGCCTTAGTTGTGGCATTAGATTCAGCTTTAGCTTTGGCTTTAGATTTAGCATTAGATTTGGTTAATTTCTCCTGTAATTTATTCTACATGACTTGGGCCTATTATTGTTGTCTTTGCTCTTATTATTACTATTTCTTATTTACCTCTACTTTTTTAGCTTGATTTTATGTATCTTTAGCTTCATCATCTTATTTATTTTTGGCTTCAACTTCCTTAGCTTACTTCTGTGTAGTATTTGCTTCCTCAACTTTCTTTTGTTGCTCTATGGATACATCTTGTTGTTTCCATTGTGGGCTCTATACAACTTCTTATTATGCTAATGGTAGCATGAATACTTTTTATTATGACTCCTCTATTATTTATTCTTTTTGTCTCACCTCAGGCTCAAGTGTGCCCTACACAAGTCATTATTCCTTCTCTTCCCTAAGCATGGATGTACCCATTGGTTCCTCTTATCCCTTGGTGCTCTCATCTGATACAGTCTATTTAGATTATTTTTTTGTGTCCATTTATTCTTTTCATGTCAACTTCTTTCTTTTTTATTTAGTTGCTTTCTTGAGTGTCTTCTTTTATTTTTTTGCTCCCTTAGGTTGAGGTTATTGAGTTGGCTACACAATAATTTGTTATACAAGTATGCTAAAAGAAACCATCATTTCCCACACTATTTATGAGGGATTGATAGTCAAAGTTGTGTGTGGTTACCTGAACAAGGTTTGTGTAGTATTGTCTTCTATAGATAAGTCAATGGCATGCATAGTAGATGGTCTTGTAGTTGGTTTTGTTGAAAATATTTGTTCTTCCAATTTTTTTCAATTTTTTCCTATCCTATAGAGTTAACAAGAATAAAAGTAGATGGTTTAGTGATATCAACTCAAAGGTCTTGCCTTACCATATTTCCCACTTAGCAAGTGCACACTACTTTCCAAAATAAAAATCCCTTTTCCTCCTCTATATCATACACCTTGATGCTAATGTCTTACAACATTGATTGAAGCACTTATTGTTCTTCTACCCCCATCTCAAGTAGGTTGAACTCAATGGCTATTCATGAAACCATGGGGTGTTTGAGCCATGAATTCACTTGTTGAGATCATTTATTTGGTAGAGGTGGTAAGGCTCTACATTAAGGTGCTTTCCTTTTTCCTTTCTCTAGCTATGTTGGAGCTTGCAGTTATTCCAGTTATGCTAGATGTATAGGTTATTATACATGTGTTATAAAATTTAATGTCTAAGTGGGATAATTTAGACCCTTAACATACTTTGGAGGTTTTTCCACTTTAAATTCTTATGTACTATGTCAATTTTATGTACTCTTTTCTATCATTTATTAATTTAGATCAAATCTATATTACATATATATTTTATATTATATTTGATTTTATCATTAGGTGATTTTTATACATGTTATTGTTGGGCCTATGAAGGGATGGTTTGAAATGGGGGTATGGACCTTAAAGCTAAGGCTTTTTGTTAATAGTCCTTAGCCTTTACTTCATCCATTAAAATTAACAATGACATTGGTGTGATAGTTAAGGTAGCCAACTCATGTACCTTTATCTATATGCCATTGTGTAACTTGGTAACGGATGCATGTTGACCTAGATATTTCATGACATCTTGTGGAATCCTAGAATGTGATAGAATTAATATGAGGGTTTCCATCCATCATGCATTTAATCACCTTAATTATTCATAATACTAATTAGTTTTAGTTTATGCAATGCTTGTGAAGGCATTACCAAGCCAAAAATTGGTAGTGACATTTATAGGCCCTAGCAAAGACTTTCACTAAGTGAAACACAAAAATAGGACCAAGAATTGATATTAAAAGTTTTGTATAGTTCCACTAATTACCAATTCAGTATTTGTTGTAAGCTCATCTACTAAGAATTGAGGTCAATTAAAATCCTCATACAACTTCATCATTTTGTATGCAATGTCAATGATTCCCCTTGTTGTTTACTTCACATGTTTTTTGATTTGCCAAAATATTTTAGTAATACACTAGACCATGATGCATAGTGAATCATCCATAATTGAATCAATAGGAGTTCCTCTTCCTACCCTAGTGGTGTATTATTCTCTAATGTCTGAGAGAAGTGGTGGTACTATAGACTTGTATTAGATTAGATATTTACCATGATTGGGAAGGCTAGTTTCTCTTCACATTGAGTGTACATTAATCTAGATGGTAGTATCTTGAGCTAAATGAATAGCACATTGGTTGTACTGACTCAACAATGTCATCATCATTTAGTCTAATTGGTCAAATGTAGGTAGCTTGAGTAACCTTATAGTGTTAAAAAATGGATTGGATGTTGTAGTGTTAAAGTTCTTAGTTGTGTTGCTCCTTGGGATTATTGAGAAAATAGATTAGCTTCTACCTTGTTGATGAAATCAAATGGTTTTGGATCATTGTATTTCATTTGTCAGATCCCTATCCCTATTCCTATTCTTCCTGTGCATTAGATAGTGGGATCAATAATTGACCTCTGTTCATGGCTCTATGAATGAGGAAAGCTGATGATTAATCTAAGGAATTGCACCTTAGTTTGAAATCTATTCACAAATAGATAGTCAAAAGGCTGATCACATACATCTTATGTTAGATGGAAGATGTATTGTCTGATCATTATGGATGTCCCTTTATTTTATAGTTATTTGGTGCCCAAATTCATGTCACCACATCCTTTGAATGCATTGACTACATGCTCACAAATTTTCTCTTTGAAATTAATATTAGATGCTATAAATCATCTTGACAGGGATGTTTGGTTCTTAGGATGTAGTATTTAGTTTTGGGTAGTTATTTATGGTGAGTAGTTGTCCTTTCGATTAATCAATTCAGTTTATGCATCCAATTATCATTTTTTTTCAAATCTATTTTAAAAATACTACAATATTTTGGGATACAATGTTATTAATGGTTTGACCTAACCATTGACCTTCCATCTATCATACCTATATTTTCATCACCTTTTAAAACTTAATTATAATGGTTAGTGTAGTTGTGGCCAAATGTCTTGAGTGAGTTGTCTCAGCCATGTGGTTGCATCTTGTGATGATAACTAGTTGTGGTGGTTGTGATGTGTTGTATAGTAATGAGAGTACTAAAAAACATTCTAACCTATGAAAAAAATAGAAAACAAACAACATTAAATAAAATACTAACTACATGGTACTACCCAAGACCAACTCAATTTTTAGCAACATCATAAATATTAAATATGATATGGATTAAGCCTACAACCATTAATTCACCCTAGTAAAATGGTCCCCTATAAATATTTTAGCACTATGGTACACTATGGTGATACTTTTTGAATGATGTAGGGTTTATTCCATCATATGCATAACTTTCTTGGGAATGCTTTAAATCTTCTCTCGTAAAGCAATATAATTTTATCCAGGTGGAATTGCTTAGATCACAGATTATGATCATACCATGCTTTCTAAATTTTTTTATTGATGTGTTGGGTCTAATGTGTTCTTACCCTATCTTATTCCATCTTAGTGAAATATATAAATCTCACCCTTAATGAGTTCTAATCCCCTAAACTCATGATCATTATAATGCATAGACTAAATATAATGTATTCCATAGGCATCATTGCTCTGATGCCATTTACTAATTAGAAGGGAGTGAACCTGGTGGCTCACTTATAATTTATGCAATAGGTACATATAATTATAAGAATATAATCCTCCTAATAATCTCTCTAGACATTATAAAAAATCTATCAACATCTTACCCACAATTTTATTTGATGCTTCTACCTATCCATTGGCCTATGGATGGTAAGATATGCTTTTGTGGTGTGATATCAGGAATTCTTCCATGATAGTCTTAATATTATTATTGATAAAGTGAGTGCCTCTATCACTTACTATCTTAACTAGAAATCTCAACCATGTGATAATGTTTTCATATAAGAACTTGGTAGTGTAATTCATACCATAACTTAGAGTAATAGTACCCTCCACCCATTTTATGAAATAGTTAGTTGCCATGATAATATATCTGGCATGAATACACTTACTTAGGGGAGATATAAGTCTAAAAAAATCAATTCCCTATTATTCAAAAGTTTTTTCTACAAGCATAGGAACTAAATACATTTTATATCATTGATTAGGCTTACCCATTCATTATCAGATGTCATATTATTTTATCAACTCTATGCTCATCTTGAAAAAGTGTAGAGCACCATAAACCAATATGAAGTAGTTTCATGGTAGTATAATCTCTTTAAAAGTGTCCTCCTTCAATGCCTTGGTGAGATTCTTGAAGTAGTTGGGGTCACTCATGTTCTAAAGCTAGCCTGCACAATACATAATCTTTTCCCAACTTGTACAAGAAACCATTAATGAGGCTATATAGTATAGTTCTGGTAACCATCTATTTCGTATCCCTCTCTATATAATGTGAAATAAATTTTCTTTGTTCTAATAATTTTATGATGTCATCCACATTATCAGGAATTGTAGCAATTCTAAATAGATGTGCATTAAGAGATTCATCTTCGATTTCCTCTGGTTCTTCCCCATTGCATAGTCAATTAAGATGATTCAACCCCACATTCTCCTATCCTATTTTCACATTAATTTGGAATTGGAATTCTTATAAGATCATCAACCACTTGGAAATACATCCCCCTAGCATTGGTTTATTGACTAGGTATTACAATTCTTGATGGTTCATGAATAACTTAAAAGGAGTGCCCAACAAGTAATGCCTAAATTTTATAATGCAAACACCATGTCAAGTGCTTTTCTCTCAATGATTATGTAATTATTTTTTGTAGATGAGAATTTCCTAATTTAAAAAATGTATTAGATGATCTATCCCACCTTCACCTGGATGTGCTAAGATGGCTCCTACTGTAGTGCTCAAAGCATCCACATGTACAAGGAATGGCTTCTTCTAGTCAATAAATAACAAGATGGGTGTTGTTACCAACCTATGATTTAACTCAATAAATGTCATTTGACACTAAAGTGTCCATTAAAACTTTTTGTCTTTACTCAATAGCTTTTCCATGACTATTGATATAGTTTCACATCCTTTTATAAATTTCCTATAATATTCGATATGACCCAAGAAGGTATACACTTTAGTTGAGTTTGTATGAGGTGGCATTCCTACTATAACAACAATTTTAGCTAGATCAACCAAAATTCCATTAGTACAAACTATGTAACCCAGCAAGACACAAAAAGGTGTAAAGAATAGACATATTTTAAATTTAAGGTGATGCACAAAGACCTACATATCTCTAGCATTAATCTTAGCTTTGAAAAGTGCTCTTTAAATAGAGAAAATACTAACCAGTCATCTAGATAAACCTCTAGGAAATAAATAATGAAGTCTTTAAATGCATTTACCATAGTTGTAAAAAACACAATATTGTACGTAACATACCCCCTTTTCCCATAAATAAATGGGGACCAACTTTTTAAGAATATTATCTTGATTTTGAGCTCACTCTTCTATATATTTATGCAAAATCTGGGAGAAGATTAACTATTAGCCTTATTCATGCTTTAGCAGAGTAACATTGATATTGTGTTTAAATAGACTAAATCTTCTGTTTTCTCATATTTGTTACTTTGATCTTATTATTGAAGACTTCTATTTTTATGGACTGACCTTCTTCAAGAGTCTTTGTTGGGACTTATGTTTTTAGGATTTTCTCTTCAAAAATTTTGTTTTTCATAAATTGGTCTTCATGTTTATTGTGTCAAACATTTTTTCTGATGAAATTAGCTCTTCACAAAAAAATTCCAACAATAATTCTATAGAAGCAATTTCCATGAATCAGAATTATTTTTGTGGACAATATTTCTAAGACATTTTCCCTGAGGAACTGAACTTATCCTTCAAGCTTTGTGAAACTTACCCTTTGACCATTTTTGAGATTACCCTTAGGACTTTACAAAGTATATCCTTTGAGACTTTTGTCATGAATGAGTGCCCTATGAATTAGATCCTTTAGATTGTTTCTAGATAATAAGTACCCTTTAGCATTTTGAAATGTCCCTTCAAAACTTTTGAAATTCCCTTTTTGCCTTGCTAGCCTACCCTTCGGGATTAGTGTAATATGTCCTTCATCCTTTTTCTTGCCATTTTTTTTGGACAAAATTCTTTCAAGCCTTTTGTAATTACCCTTTGGCCCCTCTGAACCTATCCTTTGGTACTTTTTTCCCACACCTTTTTGAACCTTTCCTTTGGAATTTTTTTTGAGACACTTTCCTTGAGCCAATTGAATTCCTTCAAACAATTTGTTTGAGAGAATTAGGACTTCAGGAGAATTATTGTGGACATTTTATCAAAAATAATTCCCTCAATGGAATTACTTTAGGACTTTGAAATGACCCTTAGCATCCAACTTACCCTTTGGAAGTTTTATTGAGGACACATGCCCTTCAGAATTTTTGAACATACCCTTCAATCTTTTGAAAGAACCCTTCAGGACTTTTGTGGTTATCCTTCAAGATGTTTGTAATGGCCTTTTCCCTATGATCCTTCCCTTTGGGAATTTTTATTAGACCCTTTTTCCCTAGGCCAATTCCTTCAGACTTTTTATTTTAGACATTTTGTCTAATGCAAAAGTTCTAAAATAATTCCCCGAAGGGCATATGCCCTTAAGACTTTCTGAACCTACCCTTCAGACATTTTGAAAATGACCCTTCAAGATTTTTGAAGTGGCAACTTACCCTTCAAGTATTTATCTTGGACCCTTTTCCTTATCAGACTTATCCTTTGGTAATTTTGTCCCTAGTTTTTTTCCCTTTAGCCAATTCCTTTAGACATTTTGTCGATGAAATTAAGACCCTTTGGGAGAATTGTTGCAGATAATTTGTTCAAAACAAATCCCTAATGGAATTCTTTTAGACATTTTTTCTGAAGCATCATATCCTTTGGCACTTTTGAGACCAGCCCTTCAAGTATTCCTTTAAACTTTATGTCTTGGACATTTTGTTCGATGAAATTAGGGTCCCAACAATAGAAATCCCATGATAATTCCCCTAAACAAATGCTAGACTGCCAAGGGGCACCTTTACTTAGAGAGTATTTCATTATGTTTTGAGATTAATTTAAATATTTTATCCCAGGCCCAAAAAATATTTTATTAATACTAAGACATTAGGCTAGAATATTCATGTAGGGTCCTTTAAACATGTTTCCTAAAGTATTGTGTTAAGTCTTCCTTTAATTTATACTTAAAGGAGTAGGGAATCCTGAAAAAATGACATGTTTCAAGTTGATGAGATTAAATTTGATAATCATGCAAATTTCATTTGATGCTCATGATGACATCATTTTATGGTTGTATGAATGTCAAATTTAACTTTATATAGTATCTGTTTAGATTCAAATCAAGATCCTACAGTGCATGTCTACTTTGGCCCATTTGATCAAATGAAGTGAAAGTGAGTTGAAATGTCAAATATCCATGAGAGTGATAAGAGTCACCATCATGGGAGCCTAGTGCACAGATCCAATAACCCACAAGAAGAAGCAAGGAGCTTGGTGCATAGAACTCAGAAGTCCTGAGTAGTTACCAAGTGGCACACATATGAAGCAAAGCAAAATAGGAAATGACAAGTGTCAAGCTCATCAAAGTCAATGATTCAAAGGACTAAAATCCAACTAACCACATTAAATTAGTACATAAGGATTGATGGTGTGAGTCCTAGGTGGACTTTTCAAAGATCTTGGACTCAATCAAGTGTTTATATGTGTCATAATTCTAAATCTTAGGGTATGATGGAAAAAATATGTAGATCTTTAGACACTTGAGCTACATCTATCAATAAACATAAATTTTCATAGTTGAGCTAGAGTATGAACACACATGTCTTAATTTGAATGGAAAATACAAAAATAAAGATCTAGATTCTATAAAAATCATGGGCCAACATGTAAATGCATAGTTCAGATCAGTCACAGCTAATAATAGTGTCCCTGGTTCTTAAAAAAGCATTAGATAGTGGTGCATATCTAAGTTCTATTTGAAAGTAGCTAATATGAAAGATCAATAAATTGTTCTCATAACCTATAAAAAGATTCATGTGAAATTTTGGTAAATGGTGCATATTCTAAAGTTTTCATATAGATCAAGCTATAAATGTTAAAAATTGCCTTTGTCTTTTTACACATACACATGCTACATAGCTTTGGCAAAGGCTATTTTAACTGGATAGCGACAAGTAGACTCGTATATGGTTTTATACCATAGTTAGAACTCATGTTCTAACTATCACTTGTAATGACCTTACATGAACTTGGAGGATGAGGCAACCCCCTCCCCAAGTTTATATAAACAATTATAATCCAACTTGGATTTTGGTTAGAGAATTTTTGAATAGATGAGCAACATCAGTTTTGATCATCAGTGAAGGTGTTAGTGTATTTTATTTCCATTTTTTATGTAATTAGTTGTTACTTTATCTGGTTATATGTTTCAATAATATTTAGTGTGCAAAATCTATAAATAGATTCTTGATTATTTTGATTGATATACTAATTTATAGGCGTGCAGCAATTACTAAAAGATTGGTAAATATATTAGTTAATATAGTCAAGTTCAAATTGATTCATAATTCTGATTGTGTATGAGTGATTTTTTAGATGTAGTTTTTTTATGTGTGGAGCACCTACCTCAAATACTTCACTATCCCAAGCCATAATCTCCTAATTAATCATGTGCAATATCTAAACTAAAGGAGTAACCTTTGTCTGAGGCTTGTGAATTACCTGCATCTTTATCTCCTTAGACTTCTTGTCTATGTATTAATGTGTGTAAATGCTACTAAAAATAGCTATAGGTTCTTAAATCACTTATCCTTTTAGAAACAAATGAGTGAAGCGATTCTTGAAAACCACATAAGCTTTATTTTCTACCTTACCCTCCCCTCATTTTTTGAGTTTGGTTTGGATAATTGCCCACTCTAAATTAGAAGCCAGCCACCCATCTAATTCACATAGAGTTTCAAAATACTTTAGGAACCACACCTCCATCCAAAAACCTTGTCAACAACTTGCATGCCCTACTTGTTATTCCATCAATAGGTTGAAATAAACTACATACTACAACTCATGCCCCGGAGTGAAGTTTACATCCATTAAGATCCTAAAATGTTAGAAGCTACCTCATTGTGGATGTGGTGTGAATAAAACCTACACCAATAGTTAATTGATGCTAGAAGGAGGGCTAGTACCTCCAATTGTATTAAACGTTTTGAGAATGGATTGGCTTGATAAAGGACCCATAGATATCATAGGTATTCAACATGATTCCCTAATGACCCATTCAAATACCTTCTTAGGTTCCATTATAATCACCCAAGAGCTATTGAAGGGCATCTTTATACTTACACAAATGTTATACATGTTATGGATGTAAAATTTGAGGATGTAATTTGTAGGTTGTTCCCTTTCACATTGGGAAAAAATGCATGATTGGCTTGCAGAGTTGGCACCTAGTTCTATTACTAGTTAGAGTGATCTTGAATATTTTTTGATATGATTTAGTCCAAATATTGATGTTCATGATTTATAAAATAATTTATCTTTTATGAGGTTGTCTATAGTAGGTATACTGGATATGAATTATACAGAGGCCGTTCAAAGATAAAGCTTGTTACTGTGCCCAAACTAAACCATAGTGGAAGGGTTTCCTTTTAATCTAGGCATTCTACATAAGGAAGAAGAAATCCCAAATGGAGAATATGATTGAATCATAAAAGAGTCAAAATAATGTATTGTATCCATCAACTAATAAATTGTAATGTTATAGGAGAAATTGAGATACCAGCAACAAGAAGAGGAATCTGTCAAGCTAGAAAAATTGGATCATGCTAATTATATCCCTATATTTGATGAGATAATTGAAGAAAAAAATAATGACAGTGATGAAAATGTCAATTTGGAGGAACATTGTCAACCTTTACAGCAACTCTATGAGATAGAATATGCCCATATAGAGGATCAATTACTTTTCCTTACAAAAGAAGATATTAGCTCTAAAGATGGTTTTGATGACTCTCGTGACTATCAATCTACATTAGAATATATATTAGAAGACTCATTTGATGGTTATCTTATTTAATTATTCTCCTCTGATCATCCAAGCTCCAATATTGAGATTTTAGATTATGTCATGCCTAAGGTAGGTAAGTATTTTTGTCATGGGGAAAATGGAATAGGTATGTTGGCTTCCCTCAATAATTTTGATTATATTTTTAAGCTCCCTTCTAATTAAATTAATTCATATAGATGTTGATGCCTTGATTTGATAGATGTTGAATTCGATTTGGTGCCTAACTCTAATGTGAAGGACACTATGGTTAATTATGTGATTGACTAGGAAACCCCGTGAGTGTGGAAATCAACATTACTTAGCATTGAATCAATGACCTTTGATTACACATAGGATGCCCATGAAGTTGCATATCTTCCAGAGCATAAATATTCAATAGAATAGTAGAAAATGGATTAACAACTTGCATTGGATGAGATAATCCCTCTGAAATTAATAATTAATGAATCTCTCACTCCTAAAATTAGAAATAGTGAGCCCTAGGTTAACAGAAAAATTATTCATGATCTGGAAAGTCAAGAGCTAATTCATTCAAATATTTAAGGTCACATTTTAAATGAGAGTTTAGGTGAAGTTGTAGAGGAATATGTTGTTCATTATTATACTTATGATTCTGACTTTATCCTTATGGACCATTCCCATAATGAGTTCACAGAGGATGATGACTTTTAAGACTATGGGTTAGATCTAATATCCATCTTAGTAGGCACTTTTGAGAATTTTTTGTCTAAATTAAGTTCTCCTAAATACATGAGTAATAATGGTGAGATTTCAAAATGTATTTATCATAAGGAAGAGTTATTTTTTTGTTGTGTTTGGGATGTCCCAATGAATAACCTTGATTTTTTGTTCTACAATATGAGGGAAATGCTCAAAATTATACTAAATGAATACAAGGATGTCCCTATCGATTTCAAAACTATAATGGGGAAAACCTTATTATTACCAAAGAGTGATAAGCATACCAAACAAATTTTACAAATCTATACCTCATCTTGTTTGGGTTTTCTTTAGAGTAGGAGTAGATTAGAATTCTTGCTTTCATAGATTGGTTCCCTATTTTTATAGATTAGGATTCTTATTTTATATCATTTGTTTTCATTATATTAATATTTCCTACTTTCATTATTTTAACTTCATAGATTAGTTTCCTATTTTCTAGATTATATTTCTATGCTTTCTTAGATTGGTTATTCTTTGCTCTCTCTATCGATTAGAATTGTGTTTGCTTTGACTATAACCAAGTTATAATCTAAACCAACTAAGCTTATGACTTGTAAAAGGGGGAAAATTAAAATCTTGACACTTTGGGACTAATTTACAGATTAAGTGGATTTATATGTTTTTGTGTCTTTAGGATGAAGGTAAGTAATCATGGATTATTTTGAATGGTGTCACAATTGAATACTTTTACCAGGCATGTGGAAGTTTATCTTTGAATACTTCATACAAATTTAGAAATTTTTTTGATTTTATTGGATCAAATGCAATTATCACATTAAATACCTTTTAGAAGTAATATATTTAGGTATAGGTATAGATGGCAAGTACATTCTAGTAATGATTTGTTTTATAATTATACTAGGTCACTGGGGTTTTAGCTCTTCTCTTTTCCATTCAAGAAAAAAAGAAGAGAAAAATAAAAATAAAAGAAGAAATAACCAATGGATTCAAAAGAGAAAAACAAAATATAAATGAAACTAAAAGGTTCAGATGATGAAATAAGGTCAATGTACCATGCATCATGATCAAAATAAAATAATGGAATGAGAAGAGAAGGATCCCAAGGTATCTATGTTGGGGTTATAGATGCCTGACTAGTCATAGAGCAATAGCTAAACTTTCCTTATTTTTTGAGATTTAATAGATACTAGAACAAAACCTATAGCCCCATCAAAGCCTTTGAAAAACTCATCATATAAAGGGTTAAATAAACTACACATTTTGACACACATAGATCTAAGAAATTAGAAAGCAAGTATGTTGTGTGAATTAACTTAGGAGTCTCTTTCATGTTTCTGATTTAAGTATTCTTATATGGCACACTTCATGATTGATTCAGTATTGCAAACTAGAGTTCTAGGTTCTTTAATACTTAGGAGTATTCCCATTCTAAATCTCCATTTGTTGTACCTAACACACCCACTTTTCCCATTAGGAAATGGGGACCCACTTTTTCAAAATATTATCTTGATTTTGACTTCCCTCTTCTATATGTTTATGCAAAATCTGGGAGAAGATTGATTATTGGCCTTTTTCATACTTTGGCAGATTATCATTGATATTGTGTTTTCATAGACTAAATCTTTTAATCTCAGATTTGTTAATTCAAGCTAATTACTATAGACTTATGTTTTCATGCACTGACCTTCTTTTAGAGTCTTTGTTGGGACTTATGTTTTCAGGATTTTCTCTTTGGAAATTTTATTCTACATGATTTGGTCTTTAGGTTCATTGTGTTAGACATTTTATCCTAAAGAATTAGATCTTCACAACATTTTTCCCATAATAATTTTGCTGAAGTAATTTCCCCAAATCAGACTTATTCTTGTGGATAATATTGTTGAGATGTTTTCCTTGAGGAAATGAACTTATCCTTTGGGCTTTGTGAAACTTACCCTTTGGTCTTTTTTGATATTTCCCTTTGGCCTTTACGAATTAGATCCTTTGAGACTTTTATCATGGACAAATTCCCTATGAATTAGACCCTTTGGATTGTTGCTAGATATAAAGTAACCTTTGGCATTTTGAAATTCCCATTCAGAACTTTTGAAATGCCCTTATTTTCTTTCCAACCTACCCTTCAAGATTTGTGTAATATGTCCTTTATCCTTTTTTTTGTGACCTTTATGCTGGAAAAAATTCCTTTGGACCTTTTGAAATTACCCTTAGACCCCCTCGCACCTATCCTTTAGTACTTTTGACCCTCACCTTTTTGAACCTTTCCTTTGAACATTTTGTCTAAGACACTTTCCCTAAGCCAATTGAATTCCTTCAGACATTTTTTCTAAGAGAATTGTTATGAACATTTTATCTAAAACAATTCCCTATATAGAATTCCTTCAAGACATTGAAATGACCCTTTGCCTCCAACTTAACCTTTGAAAGTTTTGTTGAGGACATGTGCCCTTCAGACTTTTTGAATATACCTTAAGCCTTTTGAAATTTCCATTTAGGACTTTTTTTGTTATCTTTCAAGACTTTTGTAATGGCCTTTTTCCCTATGAGCCTGCCCTTTAGGACTATTGTCTCAGACCCTTTGGCCCTAGGCAAATTCCTTTATATTTTTTATTTTAGAAATTTTATCCAACACAAAAGTGCTGAGACAATTCCCTGAAGGGCACATGCCCTTCAAACTTTCTAAACCTACCCTTCACACATTTTTTAAATGACCCTTCAAGATTTTTGAAGTGACCAATTACCTTTGATACTTTGTCCTAGACCCTTTTCCCTCTGAGACTTATCCTTTGGGACTTTTGTCCTATGCCTTTTGTCATTCAGCCAATTTCTTTGAACATTTTCTCTGATAAATTAAGACCCTTTAGGAGAATTGTTACAGACATTTTATCCAAAATAATTCCCCAACGTAATTCCTTCAAACATTTTGTTCAAAGCATCATATCCTTTAGTAATTTTAAGACCATCCCTTCAAACATTCTTTCAAAATTTATATGTTAGACATTTTGTCTAACAAAATTAGGGTCCTAGTAATTAAAAACACATGATAATTCCCCCAAAATAATTCCCTTAAAACAAATTATAGACTGCCATGTTGCATCTTTACTTAGAGAGCATTTCATTATGTTTTGAGCTTAATTTATATATTTTAGCCCAGGGCCAAATCATATTTTACAAATACTAAGACCTTAAGCTAAAATATTCATGCAATTCCCTTTATACATATTTCCAAAGTATTGTGTTAAGTATTCTTTCAATTTATACTTGTAAGAGTATGGAATCCTAAATAAATGTCATGTGTCAAGTTGATGAGATTAAACTTGATAGTCGCATAGATGTCATTTGATACTCATGAGAATGTCATTTGACTGTCATGTAAACGTCAAATTTAACATTGGTAACATGTCAAACTTTTGAGATTAAATTTTATAGTCATGTAAACATCATTTGAAGATCATGAGGATGTCATTTTATAGTCATAAAAATGTATAGTTTAACTTTGTAAAGTACCCATTTAGATTCAAATCAAGATCCTATAGTGTGCATCTACTCAGGCCCATTTGATCAAACAATGTGAAAGTAAGTTGAAATGTTAAATCACTTTGAAGGTAATGAGTATTACCATCATAGGATCCCAATGCATAGATCCAACAACCCATGGGAAGAAGTAGGGAGCCTAGTACATAGAGCTCAAAAGCCTTGAGTAGCTACCAAGTGGTACACATGAATTAGATTAAAATAGGGAATGACAAGTGTCAAGCTCATGAGAGTCAATGAGTCAAAGCACTAAAATCTAATGAATTGCATTAAACCAATACAAAAATATTGATGGTGTGAGTCCTAGGTGGACTTTTCAAATATCTTGAACTTAATCAAGTGTTGACACGTGTCATATTTCAAAACCTAAGAGGGTATTATGGAAAAAATGCTTCGATCTTTAGACACTTGAGCTACATCTATCAATAGACATTGGGTCTCACAATTAAGCTAGAGTATGAACATACATGTATTAATTTGAATGACAAATACAAAATTGAAGATCTAGATTCTATAAAAAGCATAAGCTAACATGCAAATGCATAGTTCATCTCAGTCATGGTTAATAGTAGTGTCCCTAGTTCTTAAAAAAACATTAGAAAGTGGTGCATATCTGAGTTCCATTTGAGGTTGGCTAATCTGAAAAATCAATAAGTTGTTCTCACAACCTATAAAAAGAAGCATGTGTAGTTTTGAAAAATGGCACATAATCTAAATTTTACATACAATTCAAACTATAATTGTTAAAAAATACCTTTGTCTTTTTACACATGTACATGTTGCATAGCTTTGGTAAAGGTTATTTTAAATGGATATCTATAAGTAGACTCTTATATGATTTTAGACCATAGTTAGAACTCATGTTATGACTATCACATGTAATGACCTTGCATGAACTTGGAGGATGAGGCGACCACTTCTCCAAGTTTATATAAACAATTGTCATCTAACTTAGATTTTGGTCAAAGAATTTTTGAATACAAGAACAGCATTAGTTTTGATTTCCAGTGAATGTGTTTATGTATTTACTTTCCAATTTTTATGTAATTAGTTTTTACTTTCTTTGGTTGTATGTTTTAATAAGCTCTAGTGTTTTGTTGGGTGAATATTTTGTCGTCAACTAACTGATGACAAAATGGGTATATCAGCCACAACGTAGGGAGATTTACACCACAAGGAGTGTGGCTTTACCAGATCTGGATGAGGTAAATCTCTCCTCTCATCAAGGGGAGGTCCCCTATTAATACTTACATGCCGGATATATAATTAAGCAGAAAATAACACATGGGGGTGGTATAATAGCATCTACCTCTCTTTTTTCAGAGGTAATGTACAAGGAACAAAAGAGAGAAAATCTTGGTCTATTGCTAACAACAGTCCTCTTCTTTCAGGAATGGTATTAAACAGAGAGCAAGAAATCACTTGTAGTAACAAAATCACAAGAATGCTCATGCAAGCACAAAGTCTTCCGTAGCTTCTTCACCGATCCAAAACAAGTACAACCATAGAGTAAAGTGAAGCACAAAGTCTTCACCTGAAACTACAAAAGATAACTGAATCTTAAAGATAAAAGTAGCATAAAGTCTATCTTCTACCCTCTAGAAATGCCCTTAGATAAAATAAACACACCCACTTTGCTTATTAAATTAGATAAACAAGATGTAATCAGGAAAAAGGACATAAGAACTGTTTTCTAAACAACACAAGTAATCTCAACACAAAGTTTGAAATGAACCTGCTTCTCATTCATTTAATGAAATATGAGTTACAAAAATGAGCACAAAGTCTCAAGAGTTGCTTCAATTTCAGCAGAGTATTTGCTATTAAATTTTCCAAGATCATTTACAAATAAGGTCTCCACTATATATAGGGAGAAAATCCTCAAAAACAAAAAATAATAAAATATACAAAATATCTTGGTCAAAGATGACTCATCTTTGACTTTTAGATATTTTTTTGAACTTTTTACACGTAATTACATTTTTTAAAACTGCATGCACTTTGCACAAAATAAAAGTGCATAAGGATAGAAGAAGAAAGAAGGAGAGAGAGAGAATCAGTTCTGGCCATCAAGTTTCTTCAGATAAGCATCGTAGATGGCAATAGATGCTTGAATTCCTATGATGTCTGGCGCAGCTGCATTCTGGAAGACAATTTTTGCTATGATCAGTGCGTCCTTCAATGCTGTGATGGCTTTAGCGTGGCCAGTTAACCTGGATTTTAGATTCTCCAAAGTTAACTGAGCATCTAAAATGTTGTCCATCGAAGACATTGAGAAGGATTTTTTCTCAAAATCTCTCCGAATCATTTCCTTGAAATCTGAATCATCTCTTCTAGATTCTGAAGATCAGTGACTCCTTGATCTCAACATAGGATTCCTTACTGGAGATGACACCAACAGACATCAGAGTGCTCTTCTTGAGATTTTTCATTTCTTTCTCTCTGCCAAGATCTTTCTCCAAACTGTCAGTCTTTATTTTTAGTCTTCTTCATGGTCTTGGACTACTTCAGAGAAACTTCAGTGACCTAGAAGAACTTCTACTAAAAAGACGTTGATGAAGAGGGACCCTTCATAGAAACTATAGCAGGAACCATGATTGTGTAATCAGAGGAAGAAAGTAGCGATCTGGGAGAACTGCACATTCACTGGTCACGATCAGGGAAATGCGTTTGAAAGGGATGAGATGCGAGCAGGAAAAAAAGTGGAAGAAAAGGGGAGCAAGCATGGAAAATAAGAAGAAGAGACCTTGAGTAGATGCAGTCAGTGGCAAAATTACCACTCACAACATAGGGGGCAGATCAGAGACGGTGAACACAGCCGACATCGGCATACTTGCCGATCACGACAGACAAAACCACCGACATCGATAGACTTATCGAGCATGGCAGACATTTCGGCCAACATCGGAAGACTTATCGATCATGGTAGACATATCGGTCGATGTCGGTAGACTTGCCTTAAATAGCCCACAGCAGTCGGTGGCAAATTTACCACCCACAACATAGGCAGTGAAAAGGGGACTCAAAACACAGGTAAAGGCGGCAAAATTTGCTTCCTTGCAGGCAAAAGTGTAGGGGCGGTAAATTTTTCCTCCCTTGCACAAAAAATGAAGGAAAATGTAGAGGCGGTAAAATTTGCCACCCTTGCACAGGGAAAATGGAAGAAAAGACCAACTCCGAAAGGAGTCCAGGGGAGGGAAAATATGGTCAGGATGAGATGGTAACTACTTTCTCATTCTGATGCCAAGGTGAAAATGAATTTGAAATCTATCTTGAAGAATGAACCAAGGGAGACAAAAAGATGAAATGGACAAGTTTCATAAGGGGTTGTTCTAAAAATAAGCACAACTAATTTTGGAAACAACAGCTGGCTCCTATTGGGGAACTGCCTTCTATTACAAAAAGTAATTGAAGGGAGTAGAATCCAGAATCTTCAGTACCTTAGAAGCGTGCCATTGGGCCACGGAGTCAAGATACTCAAAAAGAAAGGCTCAAAAAACAAAAAAGAAATGAATAAAACAAAACTAAAGACTATACAAATATACAGGTGAATTTATTTGGTACTTCAAGAATCGAAGCACCTCAAATGCTGCCCTTTAGAGGCAGTGGTGATGACGCTTTGTCTTGATAAACCAGCAAGAGGCCATTTTCTCCCTAGAATTGACGATGTGTAAATAGAAACCTCCACCAAAAAACTAACTTCCTATGCCATCCTTTTAGTTTTCTCCTCTTGCCCCACAGCAAGATTTGTCTTTTGACCTGAAAACCATGAATCTTTATTTTCTTGGCAAAGAGTTCTTTTTCCTGATCATGATGCGCAGCAGCATGGTTAGATACCATAATTGGTTGCTCTTCTAGTTTTCTGTAGCACCTGATTTGATTATCCTCATTTGACACCCACCACTGATTGGCACTATCAGGTCCACTTGTCATTATTTCAGTTGAACCAATTCTCTAGTTGGCATTCTCAAGGGCTTTAACAGGGTCTTCACGAACCTCTTCTGTGGTCAGAAGATAATTACCCCTACCAGAGGACTCAAACAAAATCTAAGCCATAGGAGATGACGTTTGGGTGACCACGTACTTTGCCTCTCTCTCAGGGAGCAACCTTTGCATCATGCCTTTCACAGGGATCCTTGCCTGGGATAAGTCCATGCTCAATTCTCCTCTGACATCTTTGCAAAAGTTTTGCCCAAGCAAAATGCCATATGAGGTTGGGATGTCAGCTACCAGCACTGTCATCTTAATTCTCTTGTTAGGGAATGCTGCAAATGCAAATTGGGCATCTTTGATTTGCCCCAATAGTGGTACTTGTTTGTTCTCCATGGAGAAACATCTCCCAAAAGTTTTAGTCAATGTGAGACCAAGAGATTCTACCACTCTAGCAGGCATGACATTATTAGATGCACCAGAATTGATGATGCAGTTGCTCAGCTTGTGACCATTTATTAACAAAGAAACATAAAAAGGTTCTATTTTCCTAGGAGCAATTGGAGGAGTCACGACAAGATTATTTCAGGTGGATACATTCTTTGGGGGATCATGAGTTACCCTCAAAATTTCTTGTCTTATAGGGACGGCTATACCTTTCACACATTCTGCCAACCTATCCAACTGTTCAGGATGGGCTTGTAGAAATTCAAATTTAGACATTTGAATTTTAGTCTTTTTGACATGTTCAATTATATCAAATGTTGGTATTAGACTAGGCACAGAGGATGGGAGTTCACTCTTTTGGTTTTTGGGATGGGAAGGGCTGGTTTGTAAAGTTGAAGTAGAGGGTGCAGAGATGCATGGTGTACGTACCTTTTCAATAGCCACCGAGTCCTTTGGTTGGAAGGGCAGAGTGGTTCCCCACTTGGCAATTGAAACTATTGGCTGAGGTTGTTCCTCTATCTTCTCTTTATCAGCTTGTTGGGCTGACTGTTTCTGAGACCGGGTGAATACGGCATATGATCCCTGAGTTGCATTCCTCTCACTTCTGGGTTCATCTCAATAATTCAGGTAGCCAATGATGGAGTCACCAGATAATTCTTCTTGCTCTTCAAAGAGATTAGCATCATATTATTGGTCCAACTTAGGTTGGAAAGGGGGAGCACATTTTGTTTCCAGATATTCAACCGCTGAGTTGGTTGGAGGGGCTTCAAGGGCGAGGTTCCTCTGTGGAGGAGGAAGATGATTTGGCTGCCCTTGATTCCTAGCAACATTACCTTGGTACGCTTGATTCTGAAATGTCCTCCTTGGCATATCTTGATTAGGAGAAGTAGACATAACTTGGGCCATCTGTCTTCTGAGAGCTAGCATTTCATTTGCTAACTTTTGTACCATAGGATCTGTAGTAGCTGTAGAAGAGCTTTCAACAGATGAAGAGAATCTATTTTTACTTGAGTCTTTTCTGATCTTACCTACCAGGATAAGATCATCTTCAATCTCAGTAGCCAAACTTTGAGCCAATGCTAAATCCATAGGACCATCTCGTCTTAACAGGAAACTTACTTTGGGGAGCTACGAGTTGATAAAAAATCACTTGAGATTTTCCGGTGTAGGCTGAGCCACAGTTGGAATCCGGTTTCTCAACTTGTTGAATTTATCTATGAAATCCCTCATGGGTTCATGGGATTCTTTTTTCATCTGTGTTAGCTGAGCTAACAAAGCATGTGCATCTTCAGCGGGTTTAAATCTAGCTTCAAATATGGACTTTAGTGTCTTCCAGTCAGTCACTGACCCGACCTGCAGGTGATAAAACCAATCCACGGCAGCTCCTTGCAAAGTCTCTACAAAAAGTCTCACTGCTACATCTTCAAATTTGACACCAATTATGCCACATGATATGGAGAAAGCAACAATATGCTCATCGAGATGAACCTTTCCATCACCAAAAAACTTAGGAAATTTTTTTCTAGAACTACGAGGTAGTTCATGCAAAGGTGGGGTCAAGTCAAGAGGGCCAAAATAATTACCCCATGGGGCTTGAGCCATTATGACAAGAGGATTAAATGGTAGGATAACAAACCTTGGTGGAGTATTTATAGGCAGGCGGTGATTAACAGCGGGAAAAGAAGTTCTACCTTGCGTTGGTGACTTGACAAGGCTAGAAGGAAAACTCCTAGATCGTCGAAGAGACGCTGATGGAGGAAATAGATCAAAATTACTCTGTTGCACCAACTCAAACATAGGGTCAACAACACCCTTAGATCTCTGGCTTCTAGTGTAGCGTGGAGTTGCCAAATTTTTAAAATAAAAATGGGACTGAAACTATTTCAAATTGAAGCTTGAGGTTTCAAAATGCACGTTCTTCCCAGCGGCTCTAGTTTTACAGACCAGATAATGTAATGAAGATGGAGGGAAATGGTAAGGCTATAATGATAATGGGTAAGACATGAAATGGAGTTGCCATACTATGTAATGGATAAGGGTAGGGACTGTTTCAATTTGAAACTTGAGGTTTCAGACTGCACGTTCATTCCCCAGTAGAGTCACCAAAAAATTGTTGGGTGAATATTTTGGCGTCAACTAACTGATGACAAAATGGGTATATCAGCCACAGCGTAGGGAGATTTACACCAC
The DNA here is from genome assembly GCA_037957365.1 of Torreya grandis. Lineage (NCBI taxonomy): Eukaryota > Viridiplantae > Streptophyta > Pinopsida > Cupressales > Taxaceae > Torreya > Torreya grandis. The sequence continues at coordinate 1,024,375 of JARHVA010003644.1, forward strand.
GAGGAGTGTGGCTTTACCAGATCTAGATGAGGTAAATCCCTCCTCTCATCAAGGGGAGGTTCCCTATTAATACTTACGTGCCAGATATATAATTAAGCAGAAAATAACACATGGGGGTGGTATAACAGCATCTACCTCTCTTTTTTTAGAGGTAATGTACAAGGAACAAAAGAGAGAAAATCTTGGTCTATTGCTAACAATAGTCCTCTTCTTTCAGGAATGGTATTAAATAGAGAGCAAGAAATCACTTGTAGTAACAAAATCACAAGAACGCTCATGCAAGCACAAAGTCTTTCATAGATTCTTCACCGATCTGAAACAAGTACAACTGTAGAGTAAAGTCAAGCACAAAGTCTTCACCTGAAACTACAAAAGATAACTGAATCTTAAAGATAAAAGTAGCACAAAGTCTATCTTCTACCCTCTAGAAATGCCCTTAGATAAAATAAACACACCCACTTTGCTTATTAAATTAGATAAACAAGATGTAATCAGGAAAAGGACATAAGAACTGTTTTCTAAACAACACAAGTAATCTCAACACAAAGTTTGAAATGAACCTGCTTCTCATTCATTTAATGAAATATGAGTTACAAAAATGAGCACAAAGTCTCAAGAGTTGCTTCAATTTCAGCAGAGTATTTGCTATTAAATTTTCCAAGATCATTTACAAATGAGGTCTCCACTATATATAGGGAGAAAATCCTCAAAAACAAAAAATAATAAAATATACAAAATATCTTGGTCAAAGATGACTCATCTTTGACTTTTAGATATTTTTTTGAACTTTTTACACGTAATTACATTTTTCAAAATTGCATGCACTTTGCACAAAACAAAAGTGCATAAGGATAGAAGAAGAAAGAAGGAGAGAGAGAGAATCAGTTCTGGCCGTCAAGTTTCTTCAGATAAGCATCGTGCATGGCAATAGACACTTGAATTCCTATGATGTCTGGTGCAACTACATTTTGGGAGATGATTTCTGCTCTGATCAGTGTGTCCTTCAATGTTGTGATGGATTTAGCATGGCCAGTTAATTTGGATTTTAGATTCTCCAAAGTTAATTGAGCATCTAGAATGTTGTCCACCGAAGACATTGAGAAGGATTTTTTCTCAAAATCTCTCTGAATCATTTCTTTGAAACTCTGAATCATCTCTTCTGGATTTTGAAGATCAGTGACTCCTTGATCTCAACATAGGAGTCCTTACTAGAGATGGCACCAATAGACATTAGAGTGCTCTTCTTGAGATTTTTCATTTCTTTCCCTCTGCCGAGATCTTTCTCCAAACTGTCAGTATTTATTTTCAGTCTTCTTCATGGTCTTGGACTACTTTAGAGAAACTTTAGTGACCTGGAAGAACTTCTGCTGAAAAGATGTCGATGAAGAGGGACCCTTCACAGAAACTATAGCAGGAACCATGATTGTGAAATCAGAGGAAGAAAGTAGAGATCTGGGAGAACTACACATTCATTGGTCATGATCAGGAAAATGCATTTGAAAGGGATAAGACGCGAGTAAGTTGAAAAGCGGAAGAAAAGGGGAGTGGGTGTGTAAAATAGGAAGAAGAGACCTTGAGAAGATGCAGTCAACAACAAAATTACCGCTCACAACATAGGGGGTAGATCGGAGATGACGAACATGGCCGACATCAGCATACCTGCTGAGCACGGCAGACAAAACCATCGATGTCGGCAGACTTACCAAGCATGGTAGACATATCGACTGACATTGACAGACTTATCAAGCATGGCAGACATATTGGCTAACATCAGCAGACTTGCCTTAAATAGCCCATGGTAGTCGACGGCAAATTTACCACCCACAACACAGGCGGCAAAAAGGGGATGCAAAACACAGGTAAAGGCGGCAAAATTTGCTGCCCTTACAGGCAAAATTTGCTGCCCTTATAGGCAAAAGTGTAGGGGTGGCAAATTTTACCGCCCTTGCACAAAAAATGAAGGAAAATGCAGAGGCGGCAAAATTTGCCACCCTTGCACAGGGAAAATGGAAGAAAAGACCAACTCCAAAAGGAGTCCAAGGGAGGGAAAATATGGTCGAGATGAGATGGTAACTACTTTCTCGTTCTGAGGCCAAGGCAAAAATGAATTTGAAATTTGTCTCGAAGAACGAATCGAGGGAGACGAAAAGATGAAATAGACAAGTTTCGTAAGGGGTTGTTCTAAAAATAAGCACAGCTAATTTTGGGAACAACATGTTCAAAATCTATGAATATATTCTTGATCATTTTGATTGATATACTAATTTGTAGGTGTGTAATAACTACTAAAATATTAGTAAATATATTGCTTAAGATAGTCAAGTTCAAATTAATTCATAATTCTGTTTGTGCATGAGTGATTTCTTAGATGTAGTTTTCTTTGTGTGAAATAACCTCCTCAGATACTTCACTAACCTAATCCATAATCTCCTGATTAAGGGTCTGAAATAGATACCCTAAAAGGAACAACCTTTGTCTAAGGCTTATGAATTTCCTACATCTTTATCTCCTTAGACTTCGTAGTCGTGTCTAAATGTGTGTGTGCAAATGTTGCTAGCAACATGCATAGATTCTAAGAGCACTGTCTTTTTAGAAACTAGCTAGGGAAATGATTCTTGAAAACCATAGAATCTTTCTTGTTTGCCTTACCCTTCCCTCCTTTTTTGAGTTTGTTTTAGAGCCCTACCTACTCTAGATTATAATCTAGCCACCTATCCAATTCACATAGAGTTTCACAATCCTTTAGTAAGCACACCTCCATCCTAAAACCTTGTTAACAACTTACATACCTTACCTGCTATTCCATCAATGGGTCAAAATAAACTACATACCTACAACTCATTCCCTAGAATGGAGTTTACCTCCATTAAGATCTTAAAATGTTAAAGGCTACTTCGTTATGGCTATGGTGTACATAAAACCTACACCAACAAATAATAGGTGTGTCATTTAAATTAGATGGTATTACCTTATATACAAATGAACCCTATTTAGTATAAAATGTAGTTTTCACCTAATCTTCTTTAGCAATTGGAATTTGGTGGTACCCACTGAAATCATCCATAAAGGAATATACTTCATGTCTAATGATAAATTCAAGTAATTCATCAGTAAAAGGGAGAAGAAATGAATCATTAATATAGGATTTGTTGAGTGTGTAGTAATCTCCACACACACATATTTCTCCCATCTTCTTAGGTTGTACCACCATGGGGATCACCCATTCTACCTTCTCAACAAGATAAATAATTCCAACTTCTTACATTCGATTTAATTCAACCTTTAATTTAGTTTTCATGTTAGGATTGAGTCTTTAGGGTCACTTTTTAATTGGGCATACACATTCCTTTAGCTCAATATGCATCTCTCCCAAGGATGGATCTATGCCTTTGACCTCCAAAAATTTATTTGGAAACACATCATAGTAGTCTATTAACACATGCAGGGATTTGAAGATCTACTCCTATCCCCAATAATCTCCCATTGTTGTAAGCTTAGGAGATGATTCTATCCCAATATTTCCTGAAATATTTTGCAATGGATCCCAATATATTTTTCCTAATCTACTAGGTATATTATCTTGTAAAATGCATTTACCTTCCCATTATAGGATTTCAATAATGCACAATGTTGCTTCTTCTACTTCCTTTGTGCTTTGTACTGGTTTAGGCTCTTCTTCAAATTTTGGTTCAAAGAACCCTTCTAAATCAAGATCCCCATCACTATCACTATCAATGGACTCTATCATATCATTGTTTATTCTATTATAGGGATAAATCTAGAGTTATTCTTTTTATTAGCTTTGTAATTATGTGGTGTGAAATCTAGATCCTGTACAGCTTCCTAATGAGAAGAAGATTCAGTAACATTTGTTAAATCCTATGCAAATTTGTGAAACATAAACTTTTTTATCTTTTATAGGTCATTCTATACTAAAGGATTATCATCTTCAAATACAAAAGTTTAGATAAAATCATATTGAAGTTGCGGCCAGTGTTTGGTTTCTCTTTTATTATCTTGATGCATGTAACAAGCTATTGGAAGAGGTGAAATGGTATAGTTAAATATGTGCACCTAATATTGAGGCTCTAATCCTTATGTAGTAAATATATCCACACACTAATGGATGTGTAGTTTGGGACATTAAACCTCTTGAAATAAGGGTCATTCTACTTTAATATTAGCTAGTAGTTGAAACCTTATGTAAAAAATTTCATAGGCATCCTCGTAATGCATACTTAGGTTTTTATGTACATCCCATCATGTTGCAACAGTTCTTTTTAGTGCTTAGTTTAATAGACTGACTCATTGTTTTACCTATGGTACATGGTGTTTAAGCCTTAGGATGAATGGATTGAGGTCCTTGATATCAAAATATTGAGGTATTTATCATTCTACAATAAACACCATGTGTAGAGATCTCAACTCATGATCTCTACAGGACTAATTCAGGATGTGTGCATCTGAGTCACCACTTATAGATGATGCCAAATACTAGGATATGAATCCTTTAAGGATAGTTTCAATGTAATCCATCATAGTTTCACTATTATTATACACAAATTCTACCTTAGATCTTGTTGTTGAAGGTATTGAAGGAGAAATACATTCTTCAATTTGAACCTGTCTGACTAATAACTTTGTGATAATTGGTTTAAATACCAATGGTTGTTCCTATTTCATAGTACTAGCATTCCAATTTTGACATTAAGTAGTGCATACCTTATTTTGTATTTCATATGTCCCCACTTTAAACCAACTATTATCCCCATAAGTATAAGGAGTCTCTAGCTCCTTAGGAATGATATATGGCTTTTGTTTAGATTTGTTTAGAGGTATGACTACTATTTTATCTTTTTGATGCACTTCTAACTAATTGTGCATAGTATTAATAGGAATTTAGACATTTTATGCCCATTTATTTCTGATCAAGGTAGGGTAATGGGTCTCTTCTATCTTAATTTAAATGACCTTAAAGTCTCCTCACATGCTAAGTTCAGCTACTTTAATTTTAACATCTTCTAGTCAGCCAATTGGTTTGAATTTGTCATAATCCACTAAGCTTAATGTTACTGGAATATAACTCATAGTTGGTTGGAAAATGTCTTCCCATGTTGAATGATTTATCATATTAATGGCACTACCAAAGTTAAATACCACATTTATGATTTTGTATCTAGCCAAACTGATGTCTAGCCATGAATCCACATCCTAAGGTTTCTTGGTCTTGACGTACCAAACTATTTTATTGGCCCTTGTCTATCCTCACTATGCACACTCCAAAAAATTATGAAGGAGACTCATGATATTATAGGATATATCCTCATTACACAATGTAATGATTATTTTAATTAGATCTATGAAGTGATCACAACTCCTTATTGCATGATCCCGAAAAAATGTATATATATTTGAGCATTAATAGCAGTATTATCCTCATCAAAAGATAGTTTTTATTATATTTCCTATAATACCTATGTATATTTATATATTAAATTCTTTTTTATTATAGGTTCAAGATATTTATCTTATTTAACTTTTCTAATACCTAAACCTTGAGACATCTCTAATGGAGATAACCCCTATTCATCCCTTTGTTTCATTATGATGGCTTACATAAATGCATTTTCCTTTAGCTATGCATTAATCATGTTTATGTTGTGCACTAGATTCTCCTTTCTTTATTTTCTAGAAAAGGTAGTTTTTCATTTGATTTTGACCTCTGATCCTAAAATATACATTATAAACTTAACTTTAGGGATTTGTGGGATAATTCCTTGCATAATGATTATATGCTCTGCATAGATAACATTGCATGTGCAATCATTTTTGTCAATTATCATGATTGTGACCTCCTTGATGTCTCCCATGATATCCTCCCTAATATCCTCCTCTATTCTATTGATATCCCCAACCTTCAGATTGTTTTCCATTATATTCTCCCTGTTGATTTATCTATGCATCATATCCTCTATATTGATGTTGAGGAGAACTTGGTGTCCAAGTTGCCTATTATTGTTGAATTTTCATCTTGTTCCATGGTTTTTTATACTAACCATAATATCAATATGATGGAGATGACATATTATTCTAGCTAGCTAGGCCTTGTGGATAATATTGTGGTGATGAAGGCACCCATATTGGACTATCTTGAGTCACATTTTTTATCTCCACATCTGGTCTTTGAATTACTTCATAGTGGGTATATTTTGGGCCACAACTATGAAGACATTATTTGTTATATCTTTATTTAACTCCTACAATGTATAGTAACTAGTCTCATCATGCTTTCTAGATTTACACAAAATAAAATACATGTTGCATGATTTATTAAAATATTACTAGAGGAGATGGCACTTAGATGTAGGATGTCCAATGACCTTGCAAATTTCACAAAATTTTGTTTCAATTGTCAGGTAGTCATTCCTATGAGGTCCCTCACAACCACACTCTACAAACCATAAACTTAATTTAAGCTTGTAATTTTCATGCATTTTGATCATCCTCCTCATAAAATCATCTAAATTAGGTTATAATTTTTATCATGTCGATGGAAAATTTTCATAGTCTTCAATCTATTTAACCCTAATGGCAGCAGATCAAGCATCAACTTTGGTGGAGAACTAGGTTTGCACAATAGAAAACCTTATTATGGGTTATAAACCTTTTATGAACCAAGTAACTTTATCTTTATATTTTAAAATAAAATCAATTTTATTCATGACATCAAAAAACCTACGATCGTATTTCCCAACTATTTCTCCTAATTTTTTTCAAATCTCCTTTAGATCTTAGATCACTTGACTGGAGAGTTTTTTTACTTCAAATTATATTATCAACAAATCTTTGAGTTATTTTAAAAATACGGTATTGAAATTTATTTTTCAAATGAGATCCAAACCAAGTCCTCACAAAGCTCCCACAATTTTTCATTTCTTCACATCATCTGATGTAATCCATTTTAAAACCCATTCATCTCACATCTATATAAATTTTATTCTAGATTTGAAGATCCATCATACAACATTAAAGGTACAAACATACCTACATAAGGTGTCATATTTGATGTATTATTAGTTTTTGGTACAAGTATCTAAATACTAGTAACTATAATTAGCAGTGTTTATGCACCAATAGTTACACAATTGAGTAACTATGTGCTAGTTACTATGCCTATAGGTTGCTTTACACTATTGTTTTTAGGGGTAACCATAAATTCTACTTCATATAACTTATTTATTTCTAATGCCGATATGGTTTCTATATTAAGCATTCCAAACTTATCAGTAAAGGAATCAAACTAGCATGAGTCAACTTTTCTCTCTATACCCTATATAAATAAAGTGGGATTGGGGGATGTGTATCCTTAAAATAAATTATGCTTATTTCAAACTCCTTCTTTCTTTGAATTTTAACTTTTAATATTACTACCTTCAAATTTAACATTTTACTAGGAAATTTCCTTTGAGGTTCCAATGAAAAACTGCTCAATTAATTGTGACCTACCTCTACTTCCTAACTGATCTACCTCAGCATCTCTACTTCTAGCATCCTCTTTCTCATCTGTCCTTTCCTCATATTCATCATACCCTTATCTTTCAATAGCTTTCACACCTTCTTTCATCAACCTTTCTTCCTATCATCTTTGCCTTGCAATTCTCTAGATCTAGTAACTTCTACTTTACTCATGGTCTTACTTGTAGTTACTTTAGGGTCAATTTTCTTATTCCAATCTTCTTTGTTTTCATAGATTTCTTTCAAGTCCAATAATTTTATTTTTGGTTAGAGTCTTTTCACCTTCCATTTTCTAACTCTTCACACTTTTCCCTCTATAAACTTCTTAATTCTCTCATTTATCCATCATCTTATGTCTCTCAACCCTAAAAACCATCTCAAGATAGTTCATCCAATTTGGTTCCATGCTCACCTCACCATTGTTATTAGATGTTCTTGGAGTTACACCAAAACATGATAATTATAGGAATAAATTACATAGTGGAGAGTACAATAGGTAATAGAGAGATGGAAATAATATAGGCCATATACAACATCTTCAATTAGACTAAAGAGAAAGGTGAAGCATATATATAATAGAATAGGACCATAAATCATATTACACCAAATTACATAATAAATCAAAATAGAGTACTCTATTGTGCATACACCATACATAAAATAAAATAAAATAAGGGAAAATCATAACAGGATAATTTTGATTAATCTCTATCAACACATCGAACTAGATTTTATTATGCTGAAGTACTATTTATAGTATTTTACAATCCTATTGTCTCTTAACCTTCCAATATTTCAAGAAAAAACTGAAATACTCTTCACATTCTCCATTATTCGATTAAAATTTCAAGGTCGAATAATTACAAAACTATACAAAATACTAAAATCAAACACTTCACATATGTGTTTATATTATATACTTCATAGTTTTAAAAAGTTCCATTCTATGTCCAACACTTTCTCTCCTCAAGTTAGGACTCTCTCCCAAATCAACTTGCTAGTTTATCCAACTAATTTGGGTAGGCATTGTAGGAAAACTATGAGGGATAGATAAAACCATCAAATCCTAAATTTAAATGATGGATTACTATAATCACCATGGGTATTATTCTCTTCCACTCAAAATGAGGAAGAAATTAAAACACATTTTTTCAAGGTAGAGAAATCTTGCTTTAGGGAGAAAACATTGCTCACTATAATGTACAACTTTTAACTCACTCACCAAATAGATTAATCATCTTTGTGAACATGTCCAGATGGATATATAAATTTAGGAATGGCCTCTATTTTTTATCTATTAACCTCGATATTTGAAACTTGTAGGCATCTAAATGCATCCCTAAAAATAACTTTCTCATTTTTAAGGGGAAAAATGGAATGAACTTTCCAAAGCTATTATAAGAAACCATGAAGGGTAGAGATGAAATGTCATATCATAAGATTGTATGAGGGGTTCCTTTTAGTATCCCTCAAATGACTATATTTCAATCATGATGATAAAGACACAGTGACACATTTGATCTCATAACAAAATCCTATTTTATAGACCAAAAATTGGTCAGTATAAAGCATAACTTTTGAATCATGTACCCAATCAATGAACCATTTTCATAGACACATCTATATGAGAGTATAATTTAAATGATTTCCTTCATCCACACTCTATTGTACCCTAAAATTTAAACTACTAAGCAACTAGATCCATCCCTAAAGAGATTCTTATTGTTCTTAAGGGGAAAATCAGAATAACCTTTATGTAGTTACAAAAAAACAAAGATTTGTAGAGATAAAATATCAAATCCTACAAAGGATTATATTACACTCGTGATGAGGAATAAATAGTGGAAAATTTTATATTGTATCAAAATATTTCTTTAGGGAGCAAAAGTTGGTTAGTATAATGCATAACTTTTGACTCACAGTCCCAATTGATGAACCTTCTTCGTGGACACATTTTGATGGGTATTTAAATAAAATAATGACCTTTTTCACCCTCCATCATAACCCAAAATTAAAACTTGTAGACAAATGAATGCATCCCTTAAGATAATTTTCTCACAATTAAAGGGAAAAATGGAATGAACTTTGTACAGTTATTGTATGCAAACCATGAGGGGTAGAGATAAAATTTTAGATACCATAGTTTAATTATATATTAATATTAACAAATACTAGAGGATTATATTCCATTAAAGATGAGGAATAAATGGAGACACATTTTATCTCATAGTGATATCTTAGTTTAGGGATTAAAAAACTAGTTAGTAGATTGCACAAATTTTGATTCATGCACCTAATATATGAACCATATTTTTGGACACATCTAGACGGGTGTTTAAATGTAGGAATGAAATTTTTACACACTCTATTTTTCTTGAGACTCAAAATGTTTAGGTGGTCAAACACATCCGTGAACATAATCTTCAAATTCTTAATAAGAAGAATGGAACAAACTTTAGTCATGCATTGTAGGTAAACCATAAGGGGTAAATATAAACAATAAGATCCTAAGGTTTTATGATGGATCCCTATAAATACCCCTAGGTTATTTATTCCACTCACAATGAATAATAAATGGAGTAGTATTTTATCTCATAGTGAAATCATGCTTTAGGGAGCAAATGTTGGTTAGTATAACACATAAATTTTGACTCATGTGCCCAGTTAATTAATCATATTCATAGACAAATAAAAATGGGTGTATAAATGTAGGAATTGTCTTTATCCTCCCTTCATCAATACCCATATTTAAACATTACAGGAGGTTGGATGTATATTTGAAGAGAATTTTGAGGTTTTTAAGAGTAAAAACAAAATAAAATTTATGCAATTATTTTAGGCAAACTATGATGGGTAAAGATGAACCATTAGCTCCTAAAATTATGTGGGATATTACTATAATCAGCCCATGGATTATTATCTTCCATTGGTGAAGAGGAAGAAACGGTGACACATTTTTCCTAATAGCAAAATATTTCTTTAGAAACCAAACATTGGTAGGTAGAACATGCACTTTTTGACTTGTGCACCTAACCAGTGTATTGTTCCCAAAACCAATCACTCATTTTTATGGACAACTTGTTGACCATTTTGGTCTTGCAGGCCAAAATGATCTCTTTCTTTCTCAAAAAATGTTTTGAGCAATCAAGTTATTCAATTGCACAAGCCTTTTCAGATAAGGAAATCACAAGTTCAAAAGGTGGATTTTCATAAGAAAAATCTCAAAACACTTGAAGGCATTTCCTAAAAAGTGATAAGGATGGTTCAATGCTGAGGTTTAAATAGATTGGTTCAATGGTGGGGTTCAATGATATGAAATGAACCATTGAACCATTGAATTGATAAACCATTAAACTCCACTTCAAAAAGGGTTCAAAGGTTCAAAAGGGTTCAAAGGTTCAAAAGGTTCAAATAGTTGGTTCAATGATACATTGAATTCATAAGAAGACTGAGTGAATGCAACTCTTTGTAAAACATAAAATATTGAACCATTGAACTATTGAATTGTTGAACCATTGAACCGGTGAACTCTAAAAGATGGTTCAAGGTTCAAAATGGTTCAAGTGACTAGTGACATCCCTGTAGACATTAAATTCAAGATAATGGAATAACCATTATTTTTCAAAAGACACAGACCTAAGAACAAACCTAGCAATCCACTGAGAAAGGAGCCGAAGAAGCCAGCAGAAGGAGAGAAGATAGCCCTAAGAGCTCAGATCACCAAGAAGAGATAAAATGTATCAAGGAAAGAGGGAACAAAATAAAGAATCCAAAAGCATTGATAGAAGAGTTATTCCAGTAGGTGGGGTAGTCCACCAGGTGGTTATCAGAAAGTGAAAGCATTCAATGGTGAGGCCTATTTTTCTTCATTTGAGTAAAGATGAGTAGACAGTCGTGTAAGTATCATAAAGAGGACTAGGCAACCCATGCTTTGGAGGAGACATTTGATATGATTTAAACACCAAAGTCAAGGCTGGTAACCTACTCCAGCATGGCCTCTTCATAGAAATTCCCCTTTCTAATACATTTAATGCAGCATGGGCCATTTTGTTAAAAGGAGTGCCAAAGTCTTTCTTTGGATGATATATATTTTAATCTCTCATTTTATCAGAGGGGGATCTCTTAGTTATTAGAATCAAAAACTCTATCCAAATTAAAAGACATTTTTGAGACTTTGAGCTCAGATTGTTAATCATATTTTATCAGGTGAATGAGAAAGCAAGTGACTTTTTCAAAATTTGTGTTGAAATAACTTATGTTATGTAGGAAATTGTTCTTATGTCTTTTTCCTAAATATAGTCTTATCCATTTTATCAAATAAGCAGAGCAAGTGAAAATAATCTGGTAGATATCTTGAAGTCGATTGTGGAGACTTTGTGCTACCATAATTATCTTTAATTTATGTGTGTTTTGTGTTTTAGTACAAAGGATATTGGAAAGGATTTGAACTAGTTTTATCCTTTGTAATCATCTACTTTTTTGTAGTTTTCAATGGAGACTTTGGGCTAAACTTCATTCTACTGTGATATTAGTCATAAATTATCAAGAGAAGCAATGAAAGACTTTATGCTTTCATGGGTTTGTTGTGGATTCAGTTGTTACCCAGGAAATTTTCCTATTGTTTACTGAACATCATTTTTGAAAAAAGAGAAATGGATTCAGTTATTACCTAAGATTTTTCCTTTACTTTGTGAACATCATTTCTAAAAAAAGATAAATGGATGGTATGATCTCACCCTTGAATTAGTTTTTAGTATTAGATTAGTTTATAATAGTTTATAGGGAACCTCCCCTTATTGAGAGGAGAAATTTATCTCATTATACTGTGGTTGATATACACATTTTGCTTTTAGTTAGTTGACGACAAAATATTCACCTAATAGTTTTTAGCAACTTTGTTGGGGAAAGAACATGCACTTTGAAGCCTTAAGCTTCAAATTGAAGCATTTCTAGTTCTTTTCCATTCTAAATTCTAGTAGATCCATAGTATATGTGAAGCCAGAGAGCTCAAGGTATTGTTGAACCTGTATTCAAGTTTGTGTAGCAAAATAATTTTGATCTTTCTCCTCCACGATCTTGCCTTCAGTGAACCAAGAGTTTTCCTCCTGCCAACATCAAGTCTCCAATACCAGGTGAAGCTTATCCTTCCTTTGCTATCAAAGCTTTGTTATCCCTCCTTTCAATCATCATATCATGGCAGCCCAAGGCCCTTAGGGTAACACCTTTGGCCCCCTAAATCTAAACCCACCTTTACATGAACTACCTCATAGTTCAAGAAAGAATTTTTCCAAGTTTTATGGTGATGGAAAAGTTCATCCTAATGAGCATATTGTAGCTTTTTGCATAGCCTGTGGTGTGATAGGCATTGAATATGAAGATATAGTGGTAAGATTGTTCATAGAAACATTACAAGGTGCTGTTATAGATTGGTTTTATCATCTTCAAGATCAGACTATAACTAACTGGAACACTCTCAAGGCCAAGTTTGAGGCTAGGTTCAAACCCATAAAAGATACACATGCCTTGTTGGCTTAGCTTACACAAATTAAGAAGAGCCTCATGAGCCTATGCGAGACTTTATTGCTAAATTTGATAAGCTGAGGAACAAGATTCCTATAATTGCTCAGCCAACACCAAAAAATCTTAAGTGCTTCTTCATCAATTCTCAACTTATCGAAGTGAGTTTTCTATTGAGGTGGGCTGGCCATATAGATCTTTCTATAGCTCAAATTTTGGCTACCAAGGTCGAAGATGATCTTATCCTTATAGGTAAGATAAGAAGATATCCTAATAGAAATAAATTTTCTTCATCTGTTAAACATTATTCCACAAGTACCATTGATCCTATGGTGTAAAATTTAGCAAATGAATTGCTAGCTCTAAAAAGGCAAATGGCCCAAGGTATGTTTGATTCTGCTTCTTATCGAGATATACCAAGGAGGACATTTCTCAACCATTCGTATCAAGGTAATGCTACCAAAAATCAAGGGCAACACAACTGATCAACTCAATAGTTGGTTATCATGAAGCTGAACATGATTTCTCTTTCCAACCTAAGTTGGACCAAGAAGATAATGCTAATCTCTTTAGAGAAGGAGAAGAAGAATTAATGGGTGACTCCAACATTAGTTTTTTGAATTACCAAGATAAAGCTAGAAAAAAGGGAGAAGTGTTTGATGGATCATATGTTGTTTTTACTAGGTCCTAAGCTAATTAGGGAAAAGAAAGAGAACCTCATCTAGTAATCTCAATTTCTAAATGGGGGGCTTCACTAACTTTTCAATCAAAGGACTTGGTAATCAATAAGAAAGTAAGTACCTCAAACAATTATGTACCTTCTGCTTATATTTCTTAGACTAGTACCATACCAAATAAAAACTAGAATGATGGACTTCTTTCCTCTATTTCTAGTTCATTTTAGTTATTCAACATAATTGATCATGCTAGGAAGACCAAGATCTAAATGTTTGAGTTTGAGTACTTACAAACCAACCCTGAGTAGTTGGATAGGTTGGTTGAATGCATCAAGAACAAAACCATCCCTATAGGACAAGATCTTTCAAAAGTGACTCATGATCCCCCAAAGAATAAATCCATCCAAAATAATCTTTTCATTTCTCCTCCTATTTCCCCTGAGAAAATAGAACCTTTCTATGTTTCCCTTTTGATAAATGTTCATAAGTTGAGCAACTATATAATAGACTCTGGAGCCTCTAACAATGTTATGCCTACCAAGGTATCAAAATCTCTTGATCTTACCTTGACTAAGACTTTTGGGAGATATTTGTCCATGGAAAAAAAGCAAGTGCCACTTTTGGGTTAGATCAAAGATGCCCAATTTGCATTTATGGCTTTCCCAGATAAAAGGATTAAGATGACAGTCTTAGTGGCCGATGTTCCAGATTCCTATGGCATTCTACTCAGATGTAATTTTTGTAAAGATGTAGGTGGAGAGTTGAACATGGACCTATCTGAAGTAAGGATACCTATTAATGGCATCAAGCAAAATTTTATTCCTAATAAGGAGTCAAAATATATGGTTACTCAAACATCAGACCCTGAAGCTCAATTTTTTTTAAATCCTAAGGAATGGGTAATTACTTTCTATCCACAGAAGATGTTTTTATTTCATCAAATGAAAGTTCATTAGGTGAAAATTCATAAAATTCAAATAGAAAATTAGAATAATTGGTAGAGAAAAGTTTAGGTGAAAAAGAATCTTCCCTCCCTAACAAAGAGAAATCTTTAAGAAGATCAGATTTTGATGATGTTTGGATTTTAGAATTTGATGGCAGCTGCTCTTCTACTGGTTTTAGAGCTATAATTGTTTTGATATCCCCTTAAGGAGATATTTTCCCCTATTCATATAAGTTATAGTTTAACAATACCAAAAACACCACTGAGTATGAATCTTTGTTTCTTGGATTAAAAGTTGCTCATGATAAAGGTGTTAAGATTCTTCATGCTCGAAGAGATGTTGAATTGGTGGTTTGTTAGATTCATTGTCTGTCTCCACAACCCTCATGATTGCTCACAAAGATTTCAAATGGAACAAGTACACTATTGAGCTAGTCTTTCAACCAAGTGTACTTGACAATGTTAACCATTGGCAAGTATTTAATGTGGAAAATCAAATCATTGATTTTTTGGAACATATGGATAGCTTTGAGGAGATTTATTTTGAAGCTAGTGAATCTCCACCATGGGAATCAGCTCTTGAAATAGATTCAAAAATTGGTGAAGAGTTCCTTCAACTCAAAGGGAATAAAATTCCAAAGTGTTTGGTTTCTCTTGAGAAATTATTTGATAAACATGATAGGTTTGTCAAGAAGTGACAAATGGATTCAAGCTCCTCCAAGGTGTTTGATCAAATAAACTTGAGTACAAAATAAAATCCCAAAATAGTCAACATTGGGAATTGTTGCACTTCTGATGAAAGATCAAATTCATTACTCTACTTCACCATTACATTGATGTTCTGGCATATTCTTATGATGATCTGAAATATCTCAAGCCTAAAGAAATCTAGCATGAAATTCCTCTTAAAGATGGGTCATTGCCTCACAAGCAAAAGCAAAGGCAATACAACCCCAAAATATTAGGTACTATCCTTTCTAAGATCCAAAAAATGTTAAATGCAAGAATAATTTTTCCAATCCATCATTTCACCTAGATCGTGAATATAGTTCCTATGATAAGAAAGAATGGAGAAATTCATATCTATATTGATTTCAAAAACCTAAATCAATCTTCTCTCAAGGATAACTACCCCTACCCATCATGGATCAAATATTGTAAACAGTGACTGGCTCAAAGATGTTATCAATGTTAGATAGTTTTTTCGAGTATAATCAAGTAGAATTCAATGAAGTAGATCAATATAAAACTACTTTCACTACACCTTGGGGCACATTTGCATATTACAGAATGCCTTTTGGTCTAATCAATGCTGGCACCACCTTCCAGAGAGCAATGGATCTTACCTTCAGAGATGAAATGGGGAAGCTTATTATGATATATCTTGATGACTTGACTATTTTTTATAAACATCATCCTAATCATGTTCATCATTTACAACAAGTGCTGGAATTTTGTCAACAAAATGGTATTTCTCTCAATCCTAAGAAGTCGGTTTTTAGGGTTACAAAAGGTAAACTTCTCAGTCACACTGTATCTTGAGAAGGCATAAAAATCAACTTAGAAAGAGTCAAATCTACCCAAGATCTAACTCTTCCTGCTAGTAATACTACAACTCATTCTTTCTTTGGAAAGGTGAATTTTCTATGAAAGTTCATTCCTAAATTCACAGAGAAGACTCACCACATTGTTGACATGATGAAGGGTAAAACTACTTTCCATTAGACTGAAGAAGGTAAGTCAACATTTGAAGATATCAAGAAAGCTATTGCCCATGCCCTGATCCTGGTTTGTTTTTATTATGCCAAAGACTTCATAGTATACAGCTATGCTTCTGAATACACACTTTCAGCCATTCTGGTTTAGTAAAACAAAGAAAGTGTGGAATCTCCTATATCATTTATGAGTTGTCCTCTCAAATCTCATGAATTGAAATATTCAAAAATAGAGAAGCATGCTTATGCCATGGTTAGGTTAGTAAAACATTTTTTATTCTACATCCTAAATTCACATACTATTGTTTTGGTGCCTGATACAATATTAAAGTCCATTTTAACTCAATAGGATTTTGGAACTAAAAGGGGAAATTAGATTGCTAAAATTCAAGAGTTTTATCTTGATATCAAACCTACTAATCTTGTGCAGGGAAGAGGTATCTACCAATTAATTTTTGATAACATACCAAAGGAAATAAGACATGAAGAAATAGAGGATGAAGATATGCCTATAGTTCTCTTTATCACTACGACTGATGAGTGGTATTCCAATATCACTCATTTCCTTACCTATGGTGAGTGTCCTACTCACCTGTCTTATAAATAAAAAATAACTATTAAGTTGAAAGCTTCTAACTATGTCTTGTGGGACAATGGTCTATATAAGAGAAGCCTTGATGGGGTGTTTCTTCATTGCATGGATAAAGCACAACAGAGTAAACTTTTGGAGTCTTTCCACAATTTGGTCTGTGGAGGACTTTTTTTGCACCCATGACTACTCATGAGATTCTATGAGCCATATACTATTGGCCTATGCTATTTCAAGATGCATACACTTAGATACATAGGTGTGAATTGTGTCAATAGTTTGTTGGGAAACCCAAGTTGGCCACATTACCTCTCAAGCCGGTGGTGATTGAAGAGCCTTTTCAACAATAGGGTATTGATTTCATTGGCATCGTAAACCCATCCTCAAGTGTTGGACATGACTATTTTCTCACCATGACAGACTATTTTACCAAGTGGGTGGAAGCCATTCTAGTCAAGCATACTATTTCAGAAGTGGTATGTAATTTCCTTAAGCAAAATATTATTTCTTAATTTGGAGTCCTAATTAGGATTATAACACACAATGCTACTTGTTTATCTTCCCATGAGGTTACTAAGTTCTGATACTATTATGAGATTATTCTCTCCCACTCCTCTGACTATTATCTATAAGGAAATGGTCAAGCAAAATCAAGCAATAAGAATTTGGTTACTATTATCAGGAAACTGGTAGATGACAATCAGCGAACTTGGCATAAAGCATTGTTTGATGTTTTATGGGTAGACAAGATTACACCCAAGAGGGTAATAGGTATGTCACCATTTCAACTTCTATATGGTTTGAATGCAGAGATACCAATCACCCTAGAACTACCAGCACTGAAGTTGGCAAAGGTAGTCGAAGATCAAACTTTTGAAAATTCTATCGATAAGAGGATCATGTGCTTGACTAAACTAGAAGAGCAACAAACTATGGTGGTGGACCGTATTGCTACACATCAAAATTAGGTAAAGAAACTATTTAACAAGAGAGTAAGGATTTATGGTTTTCAAATTAGAGATCAAATCTTGTTGTGGGATAAGAGGAGAGAACCAAAAAGAATGCATGAAAATTTTGATTCCTTATGGAGAGGTCCATTTTCCATTCATTAATTCAGTGGTGAAAATATTTTCTTGCTAAAATATCAAGATAGAATGCCATTCTCACTGCCTCACAGTGGGAAGCATCTGAAGTACTTCAATCCTTGAAGTATCAGATAAGCTCATTTGTATATTTTTGTAGTCTTTGTTTGTTTTGTGTTGTTCATTTGGTTTTTAGCATCTTTCTCTTTTTGGGTGGCTTGACCCTATGACCCAATGGCATGGATGAAGGAACTTAGATTCTAGATTATACTCCCTTTGATCATTTCAAAATACAATAAATGGAAGTTCCTCAACTAGAGCCAGCTATTGTTCCCAAAACTAGTCACTCATTTTTGTGGACAATCTATTCACTATTTTGGTCCTACAAGCCAAAATGGTCTCTTTCTTTCTCAAAAAATGTTTTGAGCAATCAAGTTATTCAATTGCACAAGCCTTTTCAGCTAAGTAAATCATATGTTTAAAAGGTGGGTTTTCACAAGAAATTTTTCAAAACACTTGAAGGCATTTCCTAAAAATTGATAAGGATGGTTCAATGCTGAGGTTCAAATAGATTGGTTCAACGGTGGGGTTCAATGATATGAAATGAACCATTAAACTATTGAATTGATGAACCATTGAACTCCACTTCAAAAAGGGTTCAAAGGTTTAAAAGGGTTTAGAGGTTCAAAAGGTTCAACTAAAAGGTTCAAATAGTTGGTTCAATGATACATTAAATTCATAAGAAAATTGAGTGAATGCGACTCTTTGCAAAACATAAAATATTGAACCATCGAACCATTAAACTGGTGAACTATAAAAGATAGTTCAAGGTTTAAAATGGTTCAAACAACTGGTGACATCCCCACAGACATCAAATTTAGGATAATGGAATAACTATTTATTTTCAAAAGATGCAAACTCAGGAATAAACTTAGTAATCCACTGAGAAAGGAGCCGAAGAAGCATGTAGAAGGTGAGAAGATAGCCCTGAGCACTTAGATCACCAAGAAGAGACAAAATGTAGCAAGGAAAGAGGGAACAAAATATATAATCTAGAAGTGTCGGTAGAAGAGTTATTCCAGTAGGTGGGGTAGTCCACCAGGTGGTTATCAGAAAGCACAAGCATTCAATGGCATGGCCTATTTTTCTTCATTTGAGTAAAGATGAGTAGATAGTCGTGTAAGTATCATAAAGAGGACCAATAACCCCATGCTTTGGAGGAGACATTTGATATGATTTAAATTCCAAAGTCAAGGTTGGTAACCTGCTCCAACATGGCCTCTTCAAAGAACTTCCTCTTTCTAATGCATTCAATGCAGCATGGGCCATTTTGTGAAAAGGAGTGCCAAACTCTTTCTTTGGATTCTATATATTGTAATCTCTAATTTTATCAAAGGGGGATCTCTCAATTATTGGAAGCAAAAACTCTACCCAAATTAAAAGACATTTTTGAGACTTTGAGCTCAAATTGTTAGTCATATTTTATCAGGTGAATGAGAAAACAAGTGACCTTTCAAACTTTGTGTTTAAATAACTTGTGTTATATAGGAAATTTTTCTTATGTATTTTTCCTATATATACTCTTATCCATTTGATCAAATAAGTAGATCAAGTGAAAATAATCTGGCAGAGTCTTGAAGTCAATTGTGGAGACTATGTGCTACCATAATTGTCTTTAATTTGTTTGTGTTTTTTTTTTTATTGCAAAGGATATTAGAAAGGCTTTGAAATACTTTTATCATTTTTAATCATCTACTTTGTTGTAGTTTTTAGTGGATACTTCTACACTTCATTCTACTATGATATTAGTCATAAATTAACAAGAGAAGTAATGAAACACTTTGTGTTTTTGTGGGTTTCTTGTGGATTCAATTGTTACCCAGAAAGTTTTCATGTTGTTTACTGAACATCATTTTTGAAAAAAGAGAAATGGATTCAGTTATTACCCAGGAGTTTTCCTTTACATTATGAACATCAATTCTGAAAAAAGAGAAATGGATGGTATGATCTCACCCCTAAATTAGTTTTTAGTATTAGATTAGTTTATAATAGTTTATAGGGAACCTCCCTTTGCTAAGAGGAGAGATTTATCTCATTACGCTATGGTTGATATGCCCATTTTGCCTTCAGTTAGTTGATGATAAAATATTCGCCCAACACAATTAACCATATTTATGGACACATAAAAATAGACATATAAGTATGAATTTAATTAATTCCCTCACTTATCCCCCAAAATTGAAACTTTTAAGAGGGTAGAATTCTTGAATATAATCTTCACAATCTTATAGGGAAAATGAAACAAACTTTATGTAAACATTGCAGGTAAAATGTGAGGGGTAGAAATAAACCATTAGATCCTAAAGTTTCAAAAGAGAATGCTATGAGAACCCATAATATTTTTATATTCCACTTTTAATTATAAATAAATGGTGACAAGTTTTTTCTTCTATTAAAATCCTACTTTAGGAAGAAAAATTTGGTCAATATAACATGCAACTTTTGACTTGTGCACCCAACCGACAAATTATCTTCATCGACACATTTATATTGGCATATAAATATATTAATTTTATTAGTAAACCTTATTTCATACCATATAATCAAAACATGGAGGTGATCAAACACTTCCCTTAATATAATTTTTTCTTTCTAAAGGGGAAAAATAGAATAAACTTTGTACAACCATTGTAGTCAAAAAATGAGGGGTATAAAGGAATTTCAAGTCCTAAAGTTATAAAAAATAGTGATATGTGCATACCTATAGGATTATATTCTGCTTGTTATGAGTAATAAATGGAAACACATTTTCTCTCATAGTGAAATATTACTTTGTGGATTAAAATTTGGTCAGTATAACATGCAACTTTTGGCTCACATGCCCAATCGATAAACTATTATGCCCTTAACTTATAATGCATATAGGGATATGTGTGGTTGAATTATGGGTTACATACCTTTCATATTATCTTGTTAAATTTATTTATTCTCTTAGCATGGTTGACTTATGGAATAACCATGGCTAAGTAGAGTATATATAGAAGGTAGTGGTTAATATTTTATGATCATATTATGAATTCTTCTCTTATTGAATTATTGTGGAGGTTACCCCCTTAAAGAGGGTTAGTCATAATTATGAAGTATTCTACTCTTTTGTAAATTATTGTTATGGATCTGACTATTATTCTCATAGTTATGCTATATATTATTACATAAACATCTAAGTAATTTCATTATAGGTGGTATTAAAGCATCAATATAAGCCAATTTATGTGGCATTATTTTTTATATCTAGTGTTGTAGTTATTAGGATAGGTGTAGGATAAAAATAAATTTTGATCCAAGAATAATTTAATTTTTTCACCATTGCAGTATTATTTGAAGTCATTTTTTTAAGAAAAATTGTAAAATAAAAACAAGTCTAGCATTTTTTTCATACCTTTATACAAATTAACAGTCATTAGATTCATCTCAATGAGATGATCATAATAGAATAATATGTTGGTAAACTTTTTTTAGTCTTTAAACCCTCCATCCTAAGGTTTGTGTATGGATGGTCCTATCACTCAAAGACATGAGAAAGGTCAAGACACTCAAAAAATGCCTCAAAAAGATGACATGGATTCTATAACTTTAGATCCTTAATTTTCTAGGGTAGTTCAAAAAAAAATTAGATATACAAAGCATGGTAAGGAAGGATGATCTTGATGTATTAAAAGGGTAAATGGATTTTATAAATTATCAAATGACAAATATGACTAATCATTTCACCACTATTATGGTTTAGCTTCTACAAAATAATCCTCCACCATTCCAATTGAGTTCTCCCAATATGAATAATCACAACTCCAATACTGGTTTGAAGCACATGATACCAAATGTGGAAGTGTGTAATTTTGATGGTAAGGATCCACTCATTTGGATCAATCAAATAGAAATTTTATATGATCTACATCAGACCCCATGTGCATAAAATGTGAACATGACATATCTCTATTTGTAACCTGAGTAGTTCATTTGGTATAGGTGGTTGTGTGATCAAAATAAAAATAATGATTTTATTTGTACCTTGTTTGTGTTTACTGAGGAGCTAACTTGAGATAGTTAACAAAGTTATGACAAATAGGTATTGTTAAGGACTATATACAACAAGTTCATAATTTATACTTACACATGGATGGAATTAATGAAAACATCATGAATGAAATTTAATTGGGGTTCTTAAGGATAACATCCAACTTGAGGTTTTTATATTTAATCTAGTTTCCATTTCTAAATCCATACCATTTGTGCATTAGGTAGAGGAAACATATTTGGTCAAATGTGGGATTTCACTTATGTTTTAGAATAAAATTTTATAACACCATCATTTCCACAATATACAATATTCACCCCTTATAAAATTTAAGACAGGCATGCCAAAGGGTTATGTTTTAGTTGTGACAGTAAGTGGAGCAAGGGATGTAAATGTGTTGAAAATAAGTTATACATTAATAGAGATAATGAAGATGAATGAAGATGAAGAATATGATGAGGCCTCAGGTGATGGTATGGAAGAGACAGAGGAATAATATGAATATTTTCACGCTACTATCTCATGTCAATCCTTTTCAAGTATAATTACTCCTCAAACTCTTAAGGTGGTAAGATTCCTCAAGAAACAAAAGGTGAAAGTGTTGATTAAATCATGAAGTACACATAATTTCATCAATAATAAGTTTGCTACTCATTTGAATTATTTTATTTATCCAGTTCCAAAATTTCAAGTCATGGTTGAAGATGGTGGCATAGTCAATTGCTATGAAAAATTCCATAGTATTAATATTACCATGGGGGACTACCAACTTAATTCTCCTATGTTTTTTAGAGTTAAAATAAAATAAAATGAAGAATTTTGGTAACTATTATCCTTGGATATAGTTTATAAGTCCCCACACAAGTTACAACACCCTTTCCACTTAAGTATCTGACATATTTCCTATTCCCCTCAATGAATCTAGCTTTACTCTAAAACTTCCTCTCACTAACACACCATTGAAAAAACTAACACACTATTGTGCAAATAAAAATATAAAAATATTTTAGAGAATGATATACACAATAAATTATTCTTTACACCATGATTTATGGGCAAATTTAATCAATGAATGTTAATTTGTTTATTAAGATTCAAAATACACTTCAAAGCTAAAACTCCTCAAGGAAAAAACAAAATTTAAATGCAATATAGTTTATGGGAATGGATCCTTGTACTTGTAAATGTTTAAGGGGATTAAATATTCTTACATAGGTGTTTATTTAACCCTCCAAGCTACACCACATCCATTTTTATTTTATAAAAAATATAAAAATAAAATTAAGAGAAACCACTTCCAATTGTAGTGTAGGTCCTTAAAATTAAAAATAATAATGTCTCCAATTGTAATTTATAATTCCATCTCCTTCAGCATCTTCTTTGATTTCAACTATAATGCATTGTATTAATCTATTTGAAACTAGAGTGATGGGTCTATCAAATGTTATTATCTCCATTAAGTATATGATACCTAGATTACTAAAAGAAACATTAAAATTAGGTAATGCATGATTATTTCCATAAATATTCATCATAGTTTTGTAATCTCATGCCAATTTCAATAAACACTTATAGATGTGGGATGATGACAAAAAGTAAAAAACACAACTGAAATAGAATCATTTCCATTTATGCATGTGTTTTGGATTTATTGTTTGTGTTTGTTTTAAAATCTAATGAATATGATTATATGATAATAAATAATTAAATTACTTATTGAGAACTAAACATTGGTTGAATAAATACCCACATTCATTTTAGCTAAATTATTAGAGTGAAAACAATTTCATGAAGCCCATGAATTTTACCTAAAGAGATTGTGAGGTTGTAAGATTGAATGCCTAGGTCATGAAATCTAATAAAATTGATTTTTGTTGATAATAAAATCAATGCTAAGTAAAACTAACTAAATGGAAATAGTAGTGCACAATTTATTCTTTTGGTAGATTTGGAAACCATCTAGTGTAGTAATATGACACCAAATTAATTAACAAACTAGAAACCAAGTATTAAAACATCGATGACACCTATTGATATTGTATGAAACACTTTTCATATGTACTAGGGCAACAATAATGGAAATAAATGATTATAAATAGTTGATAAAAACTCAACATCATAAAAGTGACCATAAATTATGTATGAAACAAGAACAAGTTATGTGACACCTATTTACACCACTGACAATCTATGTAGTCCTCAACAAGCTTAAATAATAAGACAAGAATATTTTTTAAAACTCATGCAGTGTTTAAAATGTGTGTGTGTGTGTGTGTGTGTGTGTGTGTGTGTGTGTGTGTGTGTGTGTGTGTGTGTGTGTGTGTGTGTGTGTGTGTGTGTGTGTGTGTGTGTGTGTAAGTGGGTGTGTGTGTGTGTGCGCGCGCGTGCTTGCGTGCACGGTGTGCACACACACATCTATGTATGTATATTTATATCTATATGTATGTCTATGTATGTATGTATGTAGATACATACATACATATATATGTATACATATAGACACATAGATGTGTGTGTGTGTGTGAGAGAGAGAGAG
This sequence comes from Torreya grandis, assembly GCA_037957365.1. Classification (NCBI taxonomy): domain Eukaryota; kingdom Viridiplantae; phylum Streptophyta; class Pinopsida; order Cupressales; family Taxaceae; genus Torreya; species Torreya grandis. Next base: position 1,049,024 of record JARHVA010003644.1, read on the forward strand.
AGAGAGAGTATGTGGGTATCTGTGTGTCTATATTATATGTATGTATGTGTGTGTGTATATATATATATATATGCATATATTATATATATAATTATTTTTTGCCCGGATCTATGAATCGGATCTAGGGCATAACAAGGGGACCTAGTCCCTGAGAACCACTAAACTAACACAAACAGTCACTACTAAAATTATTAATCCAACACAAATGATAAAATCTGACCTACAAACCCTTTGTGCGATTCAAACTTGGGTGGGGCTAGACACAACAAACTCACTTTAATAACCCTTCTACATCTCATCAACATTATATTATGTATAAATTATACATAATATAAATTAATAATTGTAAATATATTATATAAATACTGTTAGTATATAATATTATATATTAAATTAGGGGTTATGATTTCATAATTATTCTTCGATTCTTTTCCCTTTATTTTCATGAGACATCTATCTACACATAAATTAATCATGTCAATAAAATGTAATCCCAAGTAGACACGATGGAATATAATGCCAAATTTAATGTTTACCATATTAGTAACTTTTTATGATACTACGTTCAAACATAAGAACAAAAAAAACCTATTTAAAAGTGCACTTTTTATGATATTACGTTCAAACATAATATTAAAAAAAAACTTATTTAAAAGTGCGCATGAGGTAATCAAATGTAGTTCAAAGGTAAAAAAAGTCACATACTGCATAAGGACTTTCATTGAGATCATGAAATGAATTTTATTCCTTGAATTAAATGACAACTCCATCACTTCTTCAATCACACATTTTCAAACATTTTACATATTTTCTAATAACGACATGTACACGTGCTGCAACACAATCCTTTTTTTAATTAGTATGGGAAGGTGTTGGAGACTTCATATTTTTATTAGATTTTGTCATCCACCCAATCAATACAACTAATTTTAGTTATGTTATTTTTCTAATTTAAGTTTGTGATTATTATATTATTGAATATATCTAGGCCTTATGCAATGGACTCAATATTAGTTTGGGTGTAGTTTTCAAAAAATGAAACAAGCTTATATTGATATTGTGTACATGTCAAAAATGCATGATAGTAACATCTATCACCTATCCATCTACTCAACTTACTAATCAAATTATGAATATTAATAGTAAAACTACTCAGGGTGTTGATTATGATGTCTTATCAGTCTCCAAAAAATAATGTTGTTAGAGAAAATTTTCAACTATCTTGTACCACTTCACCCTTTGAAAATAGTAACAAATTCCAATGCAAAGATTACTAAATATTCATCTTTAGGGATAATTGTATCTTTAAATTATGTTATTGGATTGAGATTAATATTATTATTTCCATATATTGAATAAGTAAAATTAGTGACAAGTTTTTCTATTTATTGATAAGTTTTTGTGTGTTAGTATCTCTCATTTCCATTCCTTTCCCTATCGATGTGTTCATCATTTATATATGTTATATAATTAACATATAATAATATTATATTATTTTATGATTATTATATAATAATATAACTAAAAATATTTTTTTTATAATAAATAAATATTATTATATATTAATATATAATAGCAGTGACCTTAAAGGTACAAGTTACATCGAAAGGGATGTAATTCTCTATTTTGGTAAAATGGGGTTTTGTAAAGGGAATGAGTATAAATTAACAATTTTAGCTCACTTGAAACCAATGATAGATGACCCATATTACCATTTGTACACAAAGGAACCTTAAGTAAAAATACTCTTTAGTTGAGATGATGTTATAAAATGAGGTTGTGTGTTTCTTCATACGATATGCCAATGAAATATGTGGGGAGGAGATGTTTTATTTCACAATGAGCTCATGTAATTGGAAAATTAATGGATAAGGGCATGCCATGCATAACATGAAATTGGTCAAACATTTCAAGGTGATATGGGTGGTGATGGTGATAGGAAATGCCAAGTAAGTTTAGATGATAATGTACACCAGAGGGCCCATATTATACATCAAACCATGATTCAATGTCACTATTTGATTTACATGACCTACAATCACTATTAAGTAGTCCACAACGTACAAGGTGGTGGCATATTTTATTGGTTATTATCTATTGTCAAGGGTAGATGAGGATGTCATGACAAATGACTTGATTATGATAAAGATCCACATCTGATGTGCAACTCAAATCAGCACTACAATGCCACTAACATGGGGATAAGACACTAAAATTTTGGTTTTTATATTTATTTATACTAATTATAAATATAACATATTATAATAATATATAGTATACTATAAATTACCCCAAAGATGCAAGTTACACTAGAAGGGATGGTATAATTTTCACTTTTGGTAAAGTAGGGTTTTGTAAAGTGAAATGTTGTACCTCACTTGGAATCCATAGATGATTACCTCATATCATATTTTTGGTGGAGGTGATGGTGGAAAATTAAGTTTTTGTGTTCTTTGACATGGTAATGAGCTTTTTAGGGAGGAGATGTTTTGTTTCATAATGAGTATGAGTAATGAAGAAGTGATAAACAAGGTCAAATCCATAAAAAGCATGAGAATGATTATATATTTTAAGGTGTGTTAGGTAGTTAGTGGTGGTAAAGGACAATGATAGGGTATTTCAAGGGATGGACTCAAAGAACTCTAGGAATTTACAGATAAAAACCTCTATAACATGTCACTATTATAATATAATTGAATTTTTGGTGATTATAGTATTCTTAAATGCACTAATAATAATGGCATCTTTTATATATTTTTTATTAGTGCTTTATGACACATTATATTTAACACACACTTGCCTCAAAAGTGAAAATTACACCAAAAGGGATGTAAATTTATATTTTGGTAAAGTGAGGGTTTGTAAAGTAAAAGGGTGTAAATTAGCAATTGTATCTCAATCAAAACCCATGATCATTGACCTCATATGACCTTTTGTGCATGAAGTGAAAATAAATAATAATATGATATTTTTAGTGGATGTGACTATGGAAAATGAAGTTGTGTCTTCCTTCAAATGGTGTGACAATGCATTGTGTGGGGATGAGAAGTTTTCTTTCATAGTGAGCTTGAATAATGGTGAAGTAGTGTGGAAGGGAAAGAACATAAAAAACATGAAAGCAGTGAAATATTTGAAGGTGAGTTGGGTAGTGATAGTGAGAGGTAATGACAATGTATTTCAAGTGACAAGCTCAAAGAAGTCTATGGAGATACATATGCAAAATTAAGTGACATTCCCCACCCGTTAATGCAACCTATAGCTTCCATTGTATTGTTTCAGTTACCCAATACATGTTTGAAACATGTGTCTTATATTGAATGGATCTTCTTGAAATGTAGAGCATACCCCATGTGCCAATTTAGATGAGTCTAAAACTAATTAGACAAATGTGCCCATTGCATTAACCATATAAAACTAAGTTAGATAAATCTAAAACCAATTAAACAAAAAATGTAAAGGATTACTCAATGAAAGATTCCTCCTATATAATCTAATTGATATATGCATGATGTCAGATGCATATATATATATATATATATATATATATATATATATATATATATATATATATATATATATATATATATATATATATATATATATATATATATATATATATATATATATATATATATTTCCAAGTTTTTTCCTTCCTCATGCTCAATAACACTAACAAATTTTTTATGCATAAAAATAGCACTAATTTATCTTTATTTGGTGAATGGAGGAAAGGAAAAATTGTCATAAAAAACAAAAGTGTTATTAATTTTGAGTAATCTATTACACTTGGGTTCAAATCCCCACTAGTCTTTGCATACGTTTTCCAAACACGATGACGATCTAATGTATTTCAAATTAGGCACTACCATAAGTAGATCTTATTATAATATCTATGTTTGATAAGTATATTAATTATAATATATATTTAATATCATAATATTATAAATTATTATATTATAATTATAAATTTATATTATTATAATGATAAATATATATATATATATTATTGATTGATGATAGCTTTTTGACTGGAGCATAGACCAGTCTAGGTACAATCGAGGGCCCAAATATCCATGTAATTTATTAACCACCCAAATACCACATGTATATTAGATACTACCATATGTATACCAACAGTGGTCACCACCGGCCTTGAGGATAACCAACAGCCATTAAGAACCTTGAGAATATAACCAATGGCCACAACTGACCTCACATACCTTTCCAAAAATTTAAACCTAGGTGGGGCTTACAACAACCAACCCTCTTAACCAACTCACCCACATCTCATTGGCAATTATTATTATTATTATTATTATTATTATTATTATTATTATTATTATTATTATTATTATTATTAAAAAAACTATAATAAAATTTATATTATAAATTATAATTATATCTATATTAATTACAATATAAATATTATAATAATTATGCTAGAATGTAACTTGTAGGTTGGTGACATATTTTATTGGTTGTTTTGTTTTTTCAAGGGTGTACAAGTGATTTGATTATGGTAGGGCTCCTTGTATGATGTGCAACTCGAATCAATGCTACAATATCACTCATATGGAGAGAAATACATATGATGCATAATGTCAATTAATATCCATTATTTTATAGAATATTAAATAGTGTCAAGATAAAGGGAATGTAGCTAAGGTCGGTACACAATAACCCCTAAAAAATATTCATTATTTACAATTTTAAAGAATAAGTGATTTAATTATGATATGGCTCCTCGTCTGATGTGCATCTCAAATTAACACTACAATACCACTCACATGGGGGACAAGACATATGATGCATATCAATGAATATCCTTTTTTTAAAAGATTACATAGTGTCAAGATCAAGGAAATGTTATTAAGGTCAGTACATAATAACCCCTCAAAATAAGCAATTACATTGAATAGTGTTAAATGCATGTGAATTAACATTCACTAAAACATAAGTGTTGAAATTTATGCAATTGATGTAAACTAATAAAAATATTTGACATTTGACACTCCCTCCTATGACTAAACTACATTAGAAAATATTTCATTAAAGGTGCTACTAAACCCCAATTCCAATACATGTTTAAGTGGGAATACCCCATGTGTTGCCCCCATAATTGAACCTTACCTTGAGTCACAAAGAAATGATTACATTATAGAGGCATAGCTAATCTCTAGACTCTATATGACTACCATTTTTTTTGCTTTTGATTATTTGTTACTTTTTTACAATGTATGAAATGGCCATCAATATTATCATTAGTTCCTTTAAAGTCCTTTTAACTCCTAAATTCACATATAAAAAGAGTAGAACCTCTATATTTTTTAGATTATTTATCAAACCCTAGCAACCCTTCTCCTACTTCACTGTGTTTGAAGATAATTGAGAAATTTATGAGTGGGCATATCAGATAGGATGTTACTTACATAAATATTAAATTCGATGAGCTTGTTAATAAGTGGTTATGGCATAGGGTTAGTGTAGGCCATCTTGCAAGGGTTATTCAGCTATCAAAAAAATTATTGGGCTCCTTCAAAGATATTTGTTTTTGGATTGGTGGTCCTACCCATGACCTCAAAGAAATAAATCTAAATATAAATGAAGTTATAAGATTTTAGGTTTAAAGGTTTTAATGTTATAAGATTCCATTTAATGGAAAATATTACCAGTAATCATCCTCATCATCATCATGTTCCTCTTGCTCTCAGTCATTGCTAGCTCACTACATCATTATTATTGAAACTCATCCATGTGAACCCTATTGCAATTTCCACCACCATGCAAACTACCCCTTCACCTGATATCCCCACAAAATTGTGTGTATTGATATAAAGTGGGTTTTAGAAGATAATTTGATTTTGATTTGCATTGGGTTTATTTATAAAATGGAGGTCAACTATAGGTGGATCAAATTGAGCCCTCTAAGATTTTTAGTGATATTATTTGACAAATAACTTTGATATGCCTCATTGTTTTCCACCATAATTAACTCCACTAGCTATCAAGCACCAAACTTGGTATCTTTTAATACTAAGATGAATATTTGGAGCCACCATCCCAAAGAAATGCCTCTAATATATTTATATATATAATTATATTATATATTTATAATTATAAATAGTATAGTAATATATACATTATATATATATATATATATATATATATTTTAAAATATAATTATATATGTAGTACATTATATATAATTATATTTAATACTATTATATTTATATAAAATATAATATGTTTTTGGTAGATAAAAAAGGGGAAAATCCCATCTATATATAAAAGTTAAAAAAACCCTGGTGTAAACATGAAAATTGTTAGGAACCTGTGCCACCCCATCGTTTTAATTTTTTAGTATATTAGTTGATATGGATGCATATGCTTTGTAAGTCATCATGTGAGAATTTTGTTTTATGCCATATTCATCGGAAGCAGTAGTTTCTTAGATTAGAATTAGTATATAAGTAAGTGTTGAGGCCAATGAAGCCATCCATGAATTTATTGTATTGAGCTTGCTCAAAGGAGGTTGCCCCTTTGAAGTGGCTTGTGATCAATATAATCCCTTTAGTGTTTATGTTAATTAAATAAATCTGTTATTTCATACATTTTCATTAAATAGATATATTATCTCATGCATTTTCATTAATTTATTGTAGGAGGATCCAAAAAAATTATGGTATCAGAGCACTTTTTATGGCCAAAAGTATCTCTCAAAAATGTTTTTTTGTTCCACTGCATAATTCAATTAAGTATTTTTCTATATCACAATAATCTATTTTAGATCAAATTAAATACCCATCTACATAATTGTGAGAAGTACTTGGGTATAAGGCTTAAAACACATTGTGAGAAGTACCATAGGAACCCCAAAGTAGCTAACCTATTGAGAGGACCTATCAGTAAAAAAGGTAATGACCCCATCCTGATTGACTAGTTCCCACCCATGAGGAAAACCATGAGCTATTGTTTAAGGGTAAATCCATGGCCAAAAATTTTCTAGAGAGAAATACTCACTTAGATGGCATTGGTAGCTAGAGAGATATCTATAAAACCTTAGGCAGTCATGAGAACTTGGGGCCCATTTCTATCAATTTCAGAATATTACCAATAGAGTAGTAGAAAACTTGCCATATCAGATGTTTGTATATTACTAGTTGAGTATTAGTATACTTCCCATAAAAGATTAGCATTGTATTAGAAAAGTGACATATCAGATCTCTGCATATTAGTATCATAGTATCAGAAGACTTGCCATACTAATTTCAGCATATTGCGAGTTGCGTATCAAAAAACTGCCATATTAGATCTGTGCATATTACTAGTAGAGTGGCAAAAGACTTGTCATATCAGTTTCAGAATATTCCCAATAGACTATAAAAAATCATTTTTTGGCCATATCTCTCCATTTCTAGCCCCATTGATCCTCAAACTTTATTTGGACACCTGAAACTCTATTTTCCACATTTTCTTCTTTGAGATCCCATATCCCAATTCCACTCCTAATTCTTGTAAATCTCAATTTTCCCTTTTTTGGATTTTTCCATAAATTTTTCTATTTTTTCCATTTGCCTCAAAAAAATTCATAGTGTTCATCTCCCTTTTCTACTCTTTCGTCCCTCTTTGATAAATTTTTCAATTTTCTTATTTTTATTTCTAAAATTTCCCTCACCTTCATCAATCATTCTTCCACTGTACAAAAAAATAGTAAAATTACCTTTACCCCTTTTGATTTTGATCAAATTAAAAAAAAATCTTGTTAGGATCTCTTGTGGAGAACAATTGATCACCTTTCGTATAAACAACTAAACACTAAATTAAACCAGAAGTGATAAGTAACTAGAAATATCAAATATCAAATAAGAGGATATTCAAGAAACAACAAATCTCTATTAAACTCTTCCAGAAGGAAATACAATGAAGAAATTTCTTTCTTTCCACACCTCTTGGTTGTACAGTAATTCTACCTCAAGAGTTCTCTCTCTCACACACACAATCAATTACAACCAACTTAATAACCAAGTTGATCTTCCCTTAATTACAATACAGCCCCATGGGTGTCTTAAATAGAACCCAAAGCAAACAATAATTAGAAACGTAGACTTAGGACTAAAATTAGTCTTTACATGCAAACTAATTGTTCATCTAAAATTAGAATAGTTCTAGAAATGCACAGATGATCGATGTCGGTCTTAGTCTGACTGATGCCGATCGACCCCCTAACCGATGTCAATTTATGTAAGTTGGAGATAACTGATGTTGGTCGATCCCTAACCGATGATAGTTGGCTCTGATCGATGTAGATTATTGTGTCACCTAGCAACCTCCACATTTGCACACTAGTGAAGCTTTTAGCTCCACAACTTAACAATCTCCCACTTGGAGATAAATAGCTACACCTGTACATGTATAGCAAAGTCCTCTAACCTATTTCTAGCTTGTTTTTCCATCTTCAAGTTCAATCTTGAAGACCAACAAAAGTTGAATGAAGATTCAACTTCTCCTTTGTTACCAACTTTGTTAACATATCAGCAGGGTTCTCATCCATATGGATCTTTTCTAGCTTCAACTATCCCTCCTCCAATACCTATCTAATGAAGTGGTACCTAAGCTGTATATGTTTGGTTCTTGAATGAAAGGCTGAATTCTTTGCCAAATAAATTGCACTTTGACTATCACTGTATAATCTGCAACTCTCTTGCTCCTTTCCCAACTCTTTCATGAACCGAGTCATCTAAATCATTTCCTTGCTAGCCTCTATGACTGCAATGTATTGTGCCTCTATAGTAGATAGGGCAACAACCTTTTGCAACTTTGAAATTCAGCTAACCGTCATTCCACCAATAGTGAACACATATCTTGTGGTGCTTCTCCTGCCATCCAAGTCACCTACCATATCTGAATCTACATACCCATGAGGAGAAGTGTTTGACCCTGCATAGCATAAATGCTTACTGCTAGTCCCTCTCAGATATCTGAGAATCCACTAAACTACTTTCCAGTGCTCCTTTCCTGAATTGGCCATAAACTTGCTAACAACTCCCACTACTTGGGTAATATCAGGTCTAGTGCATACCATTACATACATTAAGCTCTCAACTGCTAAAGCATATGGAACTCTACTTATGTACTCAACCTCATCATGTGATTTAGGACACTATTCTTTGCTTAACTTGAAGTGTCCAGCCATAGGTGTGCTTACCGGTTTTGCATCTTGCATATTAAACCTCTTCAACACCTTATTCACATAATCCTCTTGAGACAAAATCAACCTGTGATTTTCTTATCTCTCTTAATACTCATGCCAAGGATTTTCTTTGCTACTCCTAAATCGTTCATGGTAAATGTCTGAGCTAATTTTACCTTAAGCTCAGTAATTTCCTACATGTGTGAACCTGTAATAAGCATATCATCTACATACAGTAACAGGATAATATAACTACCATTATCTAGTCTGGTAAAATAAACACAATGGTCAGATTGACATTTACTAAAGCCATGCTCTATCATAAACCTATCAAACCTCAAATACCATTGTCTTGGAGCTTGCTTAAGACCATATAAGCTTTTCTTTAACCTGCACACAAGTTTCTCCTTACCTGTGACGTCAAAATCTTTTGGTTGATCCATATATATCTCTTCATCCAAATCTCCATGAAGAAACATTGTCTTCACATCAAGCTATTCAAGGTGCAAATCCTCAATAGCAACTAAAGACAATACAGTCTGAATAGAAGTCATCTTTACTACAGGAGAAAAAATTTCACCAAAGTCAATACCTGGTTTTTGTGTAAATCCCTTTACTACCATCCTGGCCTTATGTCTCATCTGTCCATTCTCTCCTTCCTTTAACCTATATATCCATTTGTTTTTTAGTGCTTTCTTTTTGGCTAGCAACTCAACCAAATCCCACATATGATTCTCTTCCAAGGAATCAATTTCCTCATTCATGCCATGCTCCCACTGTTTCCTGGATTCTACCTGCATTGCCTCATCAAAACTTTTTGGTTCTCCACCATCAGTGAGCAACACATAGTATAAAGAAGGGGAATAATGAATTGGAGGTTTACTTACCCTTTTAGACCTCTTTATGGGTGTTTGAGACTCCTTGATAGCATGTTGTCTGCCCAAATTCTCTAACAGTGACCGATCCCGATCATCCCTGATCGATGTCAGTCTGTACCTGACTGATGTTGATTCCACCTGACCGACGTCAGTCTCTATTTGACCAACACCAATTTCCACCTGACCAATGTCAGTTACAACCTGACTGACATTGGTTCCTGTGTTTTCTTATGAGTGATGATTTTTACTTGCAAGATCATTTTAGATCATAACTTCTTCCAAATCAAGATTGCCCTGCTCAAAATTATTCAGCCTCTTGAGCTAATCACTATACATCACCTTCTCATTGAAAATTACATCACAGCTTCTGATAATTTTGTTAGTTTCTAAATTCCACAACTAAAATCCAAAATCTCCAAAACCATAACCAATGAAAGTGCACCACATAGATTTAGCATCCAGCTTCTTTCTATTTTCTTTATCAATGTGCACAAAAGCTTCAAAACCAAAACTATAAATTTTTACCTGTCCACACCTCTTCTAGAATTCCACCATCCAGTGTAGTAGAAGGTCCTCTGTTAATCAGGTAAACTACAGTATCTATAGCTTCTACCCAAAACTGTAAGGGCAAACCAGCATGCAACCTCATACTCCATGCACGCTCCATTATTGTTTTATTCATCCTTTTAGCAACTCCATTTTACTGAGGTGTCCTTGGAACCATCCTTTCCCTGCATATTCCACTCATAAAATAGTAACTATTGAATTTATTGTTGTAGTACTCACCACCATTGTCAGATCTAAGGCACTTCAATCTCAAACCTATTTCATTCTTAACCAAATCTTTCCATTTCTTAAATGTGTCAAAAACATTAGATTTCTTATTTATGCAATAAACCCATACCTTTCTTGTAGCATCATCAATGAAAGAAACATAATACTATGATCCTCCAATTGAAGCTACTTAAGCTGGTCCCCACACGTCTGTGTGAACAAGCTCTAACTTGTGCTTCTTCTTTGTTGACCCAGTTTTGAGAAACCTCACTTTCTTCTATTTCCTAAAAATATAATGCTCACAAAAATCTAAATCTATGCTTTTCAAATCTAAAATCTTACCTTTTGAATTAAGAACAGTCATGCCCTTCTCACTCATGTGACCAAGCCTACAGTGCCACAACTTTGCATCTACATCTAAAGTAGATAAAATAGAAGGAGAATAATCAGTAATACAAGTAGATAGATAAAGTGTACCTACTATCTTACCTCTGGCTAATACAAGTGCACCCTTGGAAACTTTCCAAGATTTAGCTATGAGAGTTATTATGCAACCCTCATTACCCAAATTTCTTGCAGAAATTAAATTCCTCTTCAAGATGGGTACATGCATGACATCCTTCAACACCCATGTGTTGCCATTCTACAATTTTAGTTACACGTTTCCTTTGCCAACAATTTTACAAGGCTCATCATCCCCTAAATAAACTTTTTCAAAGTCTCCATGGACATAATCATTGAAAAATTCTCTATTTGGGGTTGCATGGAAAGAGGCACCAGAATCAAAAACCCATGATTCTACTTGACTATCCAAAGAAAATATAAGAGCATCCTGTGCAACAATACCTGCCACATTTGCTTCTTTATTACCTTCATGCTAATTTTCTTTGTTATCCTTCAACCAACAATCTTTCTTTGCATGTCCTTTCTTTCCACAGTTCCAGTAGGTTATTCCATTTCTAGATTTGGATCTCCTTCCCATCTTTGACCTTGATTTCCCTTGCTTGCCCTTCTCTCTTTGTCTTCCCCTACTTTCAATACTTAAAGCATTACCTGATGTTTCCCTTATGTTTTTCCTATGAATTTATTCATTCAAGATTACACTAACAACATCAACTTTCAAGATATTTGAAGCAGATGCAATATTACTAACTGTCATTACCAAGTTATGCCAGCTTTCAGGTAAAGAGCATAAGATTAAGAGAGCCTTAATTTCATCATCAAAAACTATTTTGACTAAATTTAACTGATTTACAATTTCATGGAAATCATTAAGATGACAATATACAGATCTACCTTCCTGCATTTACAAATTAAATAATTGATTCATAAGATATACCTTATTCGAAGCTGAGGGTTTTTCATATAAATTTGCTAGAGTATCAATTAACTCTACCGTTGTCTTTGCATGTGATAAGTTAAAAATCACAGAAGATGCCAGGCTCAACCTTATAGATCCAAGAGCCTTTCTATCAAGAACATTCCATTCTTCATCTTGCATATCTGTGGGCTTACTTGAAACTCCACCCAATAGTAAATATAGATCTTTCTGATACAGATAATCTTCTATTTGTATCCTCCATAATTGATAATTCTTGCCATTGAATTTCTCCATTCTTAGTTTACTTTCTTCTACCATTGCTTTATTCCCACTCAATCAGAAACCCCTATGAGTGAATTTTGTAATCAACAAACACTAACTTGGCTCTGATACCACTTGTTAGGATCTCTTATGGAGAACAATTGATTACCTTTCATATAAGCAACTAAACACAGAATTAAACTAGAAGTGATAAGTAACTAGAAATACAAAATAGTAAATAAGAGGAGATTCAAGAAACAAAAAATCTCTATTAAACTCTTCCAGAAGGAAATACAATGAAAAAATTTCTTTCTTTCCACACCTCTTGGATGTATAGTAATTCTCCCTTAAGAGTTCTCTCTCTCTCACAATCAATTACAACCAACTTAATAACCAAGTTGATCTTCCCTTAATTACAATACAGCCCCATCGGTCTCTTAAATAGAACCCAAAGCAAACAATAATTAGAAACGTGGACTCAAGACTAAAATTAGTCTTTACATGCAAACTAACTATTTGTCTAAAATTAGAACAATTCTGGAAATGCACAGATGACTGATGTCGGTCTTAGTCTGACTGATGCCGGCCGACCCCCTAACCGATGTTAGTTTCTATAAGCTGGAGATAACCAATGTCGGTCAATCCCTAACTGATGATGGTTAGCTCTAACTGATGTCCATTACTATGTCACCCAACAACCTCCACATTTGCACACTAGTGAAGCTTTTAGCTCCACAACTTAACAAATCTTACTAAATGTGTTTTATCTCTAGTTTTCCTACCCATTGTCAAAAAAACATATCTTATTATGGCCATGATATTAAACCAAATAGGATAAAAATCATGGAGGATGAAATTATCTCCCTCAAGACCCAAATCAAAGATCTTAATGAAAAAATTATCAGCCTCAATCTTCAACATACCACCTTGAACAACAGATGGCATCCAGAGTCCTCTTCAGACATTGAGTTTTTTTCTTCCAATAATTTTCATGGGCCAAAGTTTTATTTTCCTCAATTTAATGGTGTAGATTCGATTGGATGGATCTATCAAGTATAAAAATATTTTAGTCTACATAATAATTTTGATGCCAACAAAGTATCACTTTCATTCTTTCACTTGGAACATGAAGCCCTTCAATGGTATCATTGGTATATCAAGGCTCATGATGAGCCAATATGGACTTATTTTTGTACCCTCATTTTGTATCAATTTGGCCTTAGTGCTTTTGATAACTTTATTAGAGCACTCACTAAACTTCACCAAACAAAAACCATGAGATAATATCAAACAAAATTTGAAAACTAGTTAATCACATAGAGAGATTATCCAATGAATTCTTCAAGAGTTGTTTTTTTAGTGGACTGAAAGATACAATTTGATTTGAGGTCAAAATTTTTTGACCCAACATGATGATAGAAGCCATAGGGTTGGATAAGTTGGTAGAGCACAAGATCACAGCTTAGTAGCAATTCAAAGCTAATTTTACTCCATTCATAAATACAACTCCATAATGATCTCAAACAATGCCAACCCCTAAAGCCACTCTTATCAAGCATTTGACTAAAGCAAATATACAAGTACATAGAGAAAAAGGACTATGTTATAATCATGATGACAAATTCACTCAAGGACATCAATGTGTTAATCAAAATATCTACCTACTGGATATGGACTCTCCACCCAAAACTAAATTTTAGGAAGATTCTCAGGTTACATCAGATGATTTAAAAAAAGTTTAGCTAATTGTGGAACCTATTTCTCAAGAAAACAAACCATATATCTCTATCCATATATTAATAGGGTCACCACCCCATAAACCATGTGGGTCAAGGGTTACTTCAAGAAGAACCCTCTCACAATACTCATTAATTCTGGTAGCACTCATAACTTCATTAACCCTTAGATTTCTAATAGGTTGTTTATTTTGTCCGTCCTTGCTCCAACATTGAAGTCATGATTGCCAATGGGGGCACATTACCTTGTAAAGAGAAGTGTCACAATGTTTATCTCTATTGGATATTATAATTTGTACTCTAATATGTTTTCCTTACTCTTAGGCATATGTGATGTTTTTTGGGAGCCTAATGGTTATGCACACTTGGACCCATCTTATGGGATTTTGCTGAGCTTTGGATACAGTTTTCAGAAAATGGACAAAAACATACTTTGAAAGGCTTATACTTGAGGTCTCTTAGCATCATAAGTTCACATCACATGGAAAATATTCTTAATAATAATTCACACAACATCATTTCCCAGTTCTATTCCATTCAAATTCAACCATCAATGATCTCCACTACTCCTTCTGATCTACAAATCATTTGGCATAGGTAAACATGTCTCTTTGCCAAACTAGTGGGATTGCCACCTTCATAGCTAGAGGACCTACCACTACCCATTTCAACAAAATATTTAGATCGAGATGCTCATTCAAGACTTACTGAAGAAGGGCATTATTCACCCTAGTACCAACCCATATTCTTCCTTAGTTTTCTTTTTTTATAAAAAGATGGGTCATGGTTCCTTTTCACTAACTTATAAGTACTTAATCACATCATAATCAAGGATAAGTTCCTGATCCCTATTATTGATGAGCTTCATGGTGCTCATTTTATCTCCAAGTTAGATCTCCATTCTAGATATAACCAAATATAACTTCATAAGAATGATATCCTTAAGATAGCTTTTCACACACATGATGGCCACTATGAGTTTCTAATCATGCCCTTTGGCCTCACTAATGATCCTTCAAAATTATAGGCATTTATGAATAAAATATTTCATCCATTCCTACATAAATTCATTATGGTCTTCTTTGATGATATCCTCATCTATAGTAAAACATGGTCTAGGCAACTCCAACATCTGGAGATTACACTGCAACTTCTCTCTGATCATCATCTATGTCCAAAATAGTCCAAATGTGCTTTTGTCCAGGATGAAGTAGAGTATCTTAGGCATATTATTTCAGCCCAAAGAGTTTAGGTGGATCTCGATAGAATAGTTGCCATGATAAATTGGCCTCATCTTCAAACACTCAAGAGCCTCCATGGTTTTTTAGGGCTGACTAGATACTATCATAAGTTTGTCAAGGATTATGGGAATATTTTAGCTCTAATGATAGCTATGTTTAAAAATTATGATTTTATATAGACACAAGTTTTTGAGTGTGCATTTGAAAAATTAAAACAAGTTATGTATACTACACCTATTCTAGCTATATCAGATTTTGCCAAAATCATCACTATCAAGAATGATGCTTATAGCAATGGATTTGGTGTTGTTATCCTCTAAGAAGAATACCCCATTTCATTCACTAGAAAATCCCTTTTTGGTAATATTTTAGTACTCTCTACATATGAGAAGGAAATGATGGCCATTTTGCATGTAGTATAGAAGTGGCAGCCATACCTATTGGGGAATCATTTTTGCATCAAAAATGATCACTAGAGTTTGAAATATTTATTGGAAAAATGGCTCTCTACCCCATCACAATAAAAATGGTTCATCAAGCTCATGGGTTATGACCATGAGATCACTTATAATAAGGGTACAGTTAATATTATGGTTGATGCTCTATCTCACATATTTTCAAACCAAGCTTCCCTTTCAGCTATTTCCATGCCTATTCTGAATTGATTGGAAGATGTATAATAGGAGTATTTTAATGACTCCTCATTATATCAAATCATTCAATAGTTGGACACTAACCCTTCTGCCATACTACATTATTCTTAGGATGGTGTTTCTCTATGATACAAGGCATGTCTAGTGCTTCCCCAAAGCACAAATCTTCAATGAGATATATTCTATGAACTCCATGCTTTTCCATCTATAAAGCACTCAGGGTTTTTCAAAAATTATGAGTGTAAATGATGCAACTTATTTTAGAAGGGAATGAAAAAAGTAATATAATAGATGGTGGTTGAATATGAGACATGTCAATGTAATAAGGGTGAAACAACACTCGTTCCTAGGTTGATTGAACAATTGCCCATCCCTACCAAAATTTAGATAGATATTTATATGGATTTCATTGAAGGGATCCCTAAATCTAGAGGGAAAATTTTGATCTTGGTTTTGGTTGAGAGCCTCTCCATACATAGTCATTTTTGTGCCCTCATCCATCCCTATACTACCTCCACAGTCACATAATTTTTTTTGGAACAAATTTTCCATCTTCATGGCATTCTTCTTCAATTGTCTCAGATCATGATGCAACCTTCACCAACTATTTTTGGATAGAAATATTTCAATGCACCAGTATCCAACTGAAGATAGTTCTAGGTATCATCCATAAACAAATGGCTAGACTAAAATTGTCAACAAAATGCTTGGAAACTTTCTTTCATTATTTCACCTTAGATTAACAACATCAATGGGAAAAGTGGTTCCCTCTCACTGAATGGTGGTATAATACCTCCTACCACATGTCAATTAAAATGACTCCGTATGAATCAGTCTATAGTCAAGCACCACCAATGTTCCTTCCACACACCCTTAGTAGTTCACTAATTCAAGTGGTTGACATGACTTTTTGAACCTGAGATCAGATCTTTAACACCCTACAAGATAATCTTCATATGGCACAAAATAAAATGAAATAATAGGCTGATCAACATTATTCTGAATTCACTTTTCAAGTAGGTGATATGGTTTTTCTTTACTTACAACTATACAAACAATCCTCCCTAAAAATCAAAGGGCATCATAAGATGGCTCCCAAGTTCTATGGGCCATATAAGGTTCTCTATAATATTTGGTTGGTTTCTTATAATTTTGAGCTCCCTCCTTCTTCTTGAGTTCAACTAGAATTTCATGTCTCTTGTCTAAAGAAAGTTCTTGGCACAAACATTAGAGTACAAACTATTTTACCAAAACTTGACAATGAAGGATCCACCATTCTTGAGCTAGAGGCAATCCTAGACATGCACACATACCAACTTCACTCCCACTCCATCACAAAGGTCTTAATTTAATGACACAGAATGAAACCAGAGGATACAATATGGGAACCACTCTTTTAGACTCAACACCAATTCACACATCTGAAGCTTTGAGGACAAAGATTTTTATAAGGAGGGGATGTTAGGAACCTGTACTACCCCTTCTTTTTACTTTGTTAGTATATTAATTTCTATGGATGCATATGCTTTGTAAGTCATCCTATGAGCATTTTACTTTTATCCCACATTCATGGGAAGTAGTAGTTGCTTAAATTAGACTTAGTATATAAGTGTTGAGGCTAATGAAGGCATCCACAAATTTATTGTATTGAGCATGCTCAAAGGAGGTTTCCCCCTCAAAGCAGCCTGTGATGAATATAATCCCTTTGGTGTTTTTGTTAATTATATAAATCTATTATTTCATGCATTTTTATAAAATAAATATGTTATCTCATGCATTTTCATTAATTTTTTGTAGGAGGATCCTCTCAAAAATATAACAAAAATCCACTTTCAAAAGTAGTGATGTTGGAAAAATCACTAATATTGAAAACCTTAATAAATAGTTATGACTAAACATAATAGAAAAATACATATACTTCTTTAGAAGAGTTAGAAACCACCACCATTAGACCATCCTTATGTGATTCTCCTTCTATGATTAGGGTTGTCAAAGACTACACTAGACTGGAGTCATCCTTGCATGAAACCAAGATGTCCAATATATCACAAATGATGTTTAATTTGCATCCTTGTGAAATATTTTCCATTACAATGTCCTTTTGAAGCTCCCAAAACTAGTTTATTATGGTGTCAACCATGTTCCCAAAGTGCTCAACATCATTTTAGATGCCAACATGTTTATGTCACTAAACACAACAGTCTAGATTCCTATTATTTGGGCCACCTTGAGGGTTTCCATCCTTGGAGTGGATTTCACAAGGTCCTCCATGGCCTAGATGATTGAGTCCATAGAGATAAAACCACCAAACTTCGTAGAGATATAATCATGCAAAATATTGGTGGCCATTTAATTGATTAAATTTTCATCTTTAACATCCTTAATGAGTGCATTTTACCAAAAAATATTAGCTTCTTTGGTCGTGAGTCTGATGCTTTTATCTAGCAAAATTCCAAATTTTAGTAGATGTCATAGTTTGAGGTTGTTGATAAGCCCTAAGGAGTAGTGGATATCATCCATCGAGTATTTGTATAACATGTTTTAATTCATCTCTTTGATATTATTGAGCTCCATATCCTTAGCTTTACTATGTGTGGTTCTCTTAAAGGGGCCTGATCTAACTAAAAGATTATATATGTTGACAACAATGTTATACTTCTCCCAAATTTATTTCACAATCCACAAAAAATTAATAATGGCAAATTGAGGAGGGAGGTGGGATATGTGAAGAGATCCTACACATGACTACTACCACACAAATTAATTTACATACCAAATAATTATGTTATCAAGTCAATAAAATTGATGCCTTTTACCTTGGGTGTTGATGTGGCATGAGTCACTATTTAATCATTGTTGTTCTCATTTATTGAGTAATGATGACAATTTAACACAATAAGCTTATTAGCTTTGGTATCCAATTTTTGTGTATGGCTTAGGGCCAAATAATTCTCTTAGAAGTTATGCCCAGCCCAAGATTTGTAAAGTGCCCCACAACTTGGTTGCCTTCATAATAGGTTTAATGAATGTTGA
Organism: Torreya grandis; assembly: GCA_037957365.1. Lineage (NCBI taxonomy): Eukaryota > Viridiplantae > Streptophyta > Pinopsida > Cupressales > Taxaceae > Torreya > Torreya grandis. The sequence goes on from JARHVA010003644.1 coordinate 1,068,111, forward strand.
AGTGCACAGTTATCTTGAAGATTCATGCAATCCTTAAAGATGTTAGCTAGATTATAATTATTGATGTTTCTCACATTCATTGCTTCCACTATTAGTTAGGATTCACCTTTAATATCAAGATTGGTCCAACTCTTTTGTAAAGCGATAGAGAGACCCCTCCAAAATGCCTTAGCTTTAGTAAGGTTATTGGTGTATCTACCCAAAGCTTCACTATAGCCAAGAAGAAAAGTTTCATTGGAGTCTATGAAGGTGACTCTAGCACTAACCAATCTTGAGTTACCCTTTGTATCTTCATCAAAATTTAGCTTGATCATCTAGCCTTGAGGGGAATCCAATGAGTTGGAGATCGGCTCTTAGAATTTTTGTTAACCCTATTATCAGGTGTGTGTGTGTGTGTATTAATATAATGTATTAATACTAATATATTATATGTTATTAATTAAATATAATCATATTAGTAATATAATAATAATATATATTATTAATTAGTATATGTAAATATAAACACCTGAACCTTAATGTCTTGTCCCCATGTGAGCAACGTTATAGTCCTCATTTGAGTCACACATCAGATGTGGAGTTCTATTGTAATAAAATCAAATCTTATGATCTTTGTTCACCCTTAACAATAGAAAATCACCAATCAAATATGCTACTCATGTAAGTTGTGGACCCCTTACCAATGAGAGAAGAACACATAAATCCACTAGTTGCCTTGAATATGGGTGTGATTTATGATATCACCCACACTACCATGTCATTGCTCCTCACCATCACTACCTAGATCATCTTGAAAACTTTCAGCACATGCATCTTTTTGTATGGCCTCACCTTTCTGCACTACTTCACCATTTCTCAAACTCACCATGAAACAAAATGTCTCCTCTTCACACAACTCACTGCCATGTTGTATGAAGAAATATATAAACTCAAATCAATGGAAAAAATAATAGTCAACTAAAAAAACCATTTAAACCTTTGGTTTAATGAAGGTCATGTACATTATATTTCTTCATCAAAGTAATATTTTAACTAATTGGAATTAGTATTTGGCTCGCCCAAACAAAATTAAGAAAAAACTCATAAATTTTATGTAAATACCAACTGTACCCAAAGTTGTAATGGGCACAAGCATACCAAAAGTTAGATTTATTAGAGGTTATAGAATAGAAATGAAAATAAAATAGGTTATATATTGTTGAAACTATATTGATATGAGATGTGTATGTTTTGTCTATATATAAGTTAGCTTGTATTTGTTGTGTGTTTTTTGAAATAAAAAGAAGGGGATATATATATATATATATATATATATATATATATATATATATATACACATAAATATAGATGTTGCTAGAAATTTTTTTAAAAATAATAGTTTAAATAAGTGTTAGTAATGATATTAAATGTAATGAGTGATGGTGCAAATTTTAAATATCAAGGTGTTGAGAAAGTATATATAATAGATTGCTTAAGATTTATTTGAGAGACCACGACCACTTGAAATAAGTTTATAATGCAAAACTAAACATGCTCTATATATTACTAATAAATTTATTATAATACTAAAATCTTCAACTTATTTCTCACATTATGAGACACCATACCCTTGTATTTATAACAGTTAGGGATAGGTGAGAGGAACACATTTGATAATGTGAAACCAACTAGTTGCCAAATGAATAGTCCTACCATGTACATAAATCCATACCAAACTTGTGCACTATTATCAACATTCAAACATAACATGTTGACTAGATAATTAGACATGTGTTGGAGGAAATTTAAACCACATGAGTCTAATTAACCTAGGTTAAGCATCCTTAGTTAATACCCAATTTACATAGGTTAACCTCAATTTAATCTTAACCCTTATTATTTTCTCTAACACCCTCCTTTTAAGATTAACTTGGAAGAGAGACAAAAAAATTGAAAATAGATTCTAGTATAACCCTGATGAGATATCTATGTACAATAAAAATGAAGGAAGATATCCTCACAAACACCCCCCAAGGACAAATTATGAAATCCCAAGCATACCACGTAATTCAAGGTAATGAGGTGAAGTAAAAATATTTGTAAAGATGTCAACAATCTACTGCTAAGTCAAAATGTATTAAAAGCTAAGAAAGTCATCCTGAATGTGTTGATGAATGAAGTGCATATATACCTCAATGTGCTTGGTATGTTGGTGCTCAAATGGGTTATGAAATATGTGAATTTTACTCTGATTGTCATACCAAAGTACAGTGGGTGAATCCTATGTGAAGACAAACTCTATCAATAACTTACGAAGCTAAAGAACATGCTAACTCATTATAGTTGTTGCCCTATACTCAGCCTCTATAGATGAAATTTCAATATCCTACTACTTGATGGGATTCATTATTATCCATTTATTTAACCAATCTATGTTAGTGAATGTATGTACTAAAATCCGCTCACCCTGCTAATTTTACTAATTTTGTTAATTTAAACCTATAACTACATTTCCTAGCTAATATCCCATTGTCCCACTTCCCATTTCCTACATCCTATAAATCTTACACCATACCATAACCAATTAATCCCTTCATTTCCCCCTAGAAAAACCCATTTGCCCACTAACCTACTCCCTAAGCCACTTGCCAATTTAAAAATACAAAATACTCTACCTACTCATCTACCACCCTATCCCTAGCCACTCCTAAACCCCTAAACCCTAATAAGAAATCTCTATAATTGGAGGATTCTAGAAATATCCTCCATTTTATCCCCCTTTCTCTAGAATTTTTTATTTTAGAGATCTCCATGGAATTAAAAATTCCATGAAAAATCCCTATCCATTGATCTCAATAGCTCAAAATTAAATTTGAGCCATTGATTTCTCCCTCTATTATTATATAACCAATATCCCCCACTCTATGAAACTAACTTGTAAAACCATCAACTTGTTGCCATTATCTTGCTTCTTACATCCATCAAGTGCCATTATCAAGCCAATTTGTCCATTGGAAGTCATGATCAACATCAAATAAGTAATCCAAAATCCTTCAATTTGGCATCAAAAATCCATTTGAAAATCTTGGAGAAGAGCTATAAAGAGGTAAAGTTATGGTAAGATCATTTCCAACATTCTGATTATCTCTTTTATTCCCTCCCATTGATATGTTTAGATTTTAAGTTTTTATTGTTAAATATAGTAATAGGAGTTGAATCCAAAATTTAGGCTACATTTTTTAAGATCACAACTCAAGATCTATGATTTTATTTTAAATTAGTTATCTTGTAATATTTGGTTATGGTATTGCACTATGTATTTATGATTTTACAGGGAGTCATAGTTTTGTAAAAATTTAAACTATTAACCCCTTTTGGTGTAGGACCCCTCAAGACCAAGGTACCCCATTTTTTTCTGATCCTTGTGATTACAAGAGGGGTGCCAAAATATTTATATTTTAATTTTACTTTCTTGTTGTGTGTGAATTTGATTATATATATTTACTTGATTGTATACACTCGTGCCTTCCTCATAGAATAATTAATCGGTAAAATTAATTGTGTTATGCCTACCTATTTTTAATCCCCCATGAGTCTAGGATAATATGTGACATGGAATTTATCCCCATGAATGGGCTTAGTAACTAGGGTTCAATGACATGGGTTTCATCACCATGCACTAGACCAAACTTCATGTTTCAGTGGAGTATCAAAACTAAGAGAGATGTCATTTGGCATCTAAGTAGAATTCCCCATAAAGGTTTTTATGTAGTGAGAGGCGATTAAACTCCAATATGCAAAGTGGTTAGGCAGCATCCTATATGGACTTGGGCTCCATTGTAACTTCATTTATATAAAGGATGCACTAAAAAATTCTTATGTAAACCTAGATTAGGAGCTTTCAACCATTATAGGTGTACTACTACTGGAGTCAGTATCAACTCCTAAGTAGCCATCATGTACAAATGAGGTCAAGGGTTCAGTTGATTATGTAATAGGTCATCAGCTTATAGCCTAACTTGTGAAGTTATTTGATGGTGTAGGGATTGAGTTACACACCCTTATCAATTAACTAATTTAGGATTCATAATGATGTGTGTTTTTTGAGTATTGTGTTAGATATGTATTATATGCAATCTGAGTTGACCATACCCCATTTTGTGTTTGATACCTTAGATACCACTTAGGTAAATATCCATTCTTGTCTCATTATTTTAAACCACATTCATCTCATACTCATCTCATATCCTTCACACCCCAATATTTCCCATCTAATCTACTATCCATCCCATGGCCTTTATCTCCCCAACTATATCTTAAACTAAGTCCATCCTATACCATCTACCCATCTTTTATTATTAACCAATCCCATATTTTATACTTCTTAGACAGCTTCTAGTCTATTACCCATCTTATATTTTATATTCTTATCCTAAGTAACTTTTATAATTCCTCTTGTTCATCCCATATCTTCTTATATCCACCACATATTCTCCATCCACCTAATATCAATCCTATAGATTTTATTCATCTCATATCTTCTTAAATTTTCCATACCTCATCCATATCATATTTCTCAATCACCCTTGAATACTACATTTAGTCTTGGAATCAATTTATAGTGGTCAACCATCCTTTTTAATCCCCATTTGTCACTCCCTACATCCCTATACTAGGTATTATCAACATATATAGTGTTATTAATATTCTAATCTAGCACCCATCACTCATCCCTATCAAGTGCCTTCTTCACCTAACACCCATCAAATTATCCCTTTACTAGTGGATAAGGTAATTGATCCCATCACTCTCTTTCCTTTTTGCTAGATTGGATTATTACAAGGCTTTATCTTTTTCTAATTCATAGTCTTAGTCATCCCATCCTTTTCTTAGAAAAATATCACATCACTCTCTTTGACCATTAGTAGATTTGGTTTCTAGATAGAGTTAGTATTAGAATACTTCCACATCATCTATCACATCTCATCACATTTCTCTTTCAAAATGGTGATTCACATCCATGTCCAACTTAGGATTGGACAAGCTTCCAAACAAGAGAATGACCCATTGGAAAATCTAGTTGATCCAACTCAAGATCATGATGATATTCATAGTGATATGCATACCCTCGAGGAAGACAATGAATGATTCAATCCCCTCCATAATGATGAGGTTAGAAATATAATTGATCGATATCTCTATAAAAATCATGATCATGTTTTATCCCATGCCATTGAAATAGGGGGCACATTACCTTCAACTTTTGACATTAGCCTCCTACAACATATATTCCATCCTCCTACCCATCCAAATACACCACATAAAAATGTACATACCAATCAAATACCTAAATCAGAGGAGAGTGTGGACCATGAATTTATAGAGGAAGAATACCTAGCTCCCCTTCAAAATAATTGTATTGAGGCTAACTGGAAATAAACTATCTTAGAGGATGATTAGATCAAATTACAAAAAAAAAAAATAAACCTTTTACTTCGTGCCTAAAATCAACATCCTTCATCTGCCTGTCAAAATTTCCATAACACCGATAATTCTCAAATCACCCATATCCCCCATAATAGTCATAATCAAACCACCAATCCTCTTGGTAACCCCACATTTGCATAGGAGTGGAAAGTGATGAAGGAGACTCCAATAAATATAGCCATGCTCACATGCACTAAGGTATAAATATGAAGATTTTTGCTTATCTCCCTTGGACATGAGTATCTTTCAAATACCTTTCCCCTCCCCTTACAACTTTGAAATACCTAAATTCAAAAAATATAGAGGAAAAGGTGATCTTAGGTACCATGCACAAGAATTTTATGTGGCTTGCCATGGAGTAGCATATGAAGATGCCTATTTATTGAGACTTTTCCCAAAAATCCTTACTAGGCCAGCTTTAGAATGGTTCATGCATTTACCCAAGGGGTCTATATCTAGCTTCGAGGAATTGATAGAACAATTTGTCAAATAGTTTTCATTCAATATTAAACATTATATCTCTATTATAGACCTCTATAATACCAAATAGAGAAGTGGGGAAAGCTTGTCATACTTCTTGCAAAGATGGAGAAGCTTAGCAAGATAACTATGATGTACAATACCTAAAAAGAAGTTAGAAAAAATATTTGTTGATAACCTTAATGCTGAGCTCAAATATTAGTTAAAACTTCAATGTAATAAAACCTTCAATGAAATAATTGAGAAAGGGATGTAAATTGAAAGGGCTCTTATTGAAAAAGGGGAAATTAAACTATACTTCCAAAATGAGCACAATCAGAATCAGGATAACTCCTTTCTAAGAAAGTCAAAAATCTTCAACAAAATAAGAATGTCATGGGAGATGGGGTTATAGATTCCAAGCAAAATCATATTCAAAAAGTGAAAAAAAAAACCCATAGAATAACAAAATGTCTCCTCCATTCAAGATCCATGAGGCAAGCCAAAGCCTTCAACTAGAAAAAGACCATTCACTAGCTTGGGAGTGCCCATTGAGATGGTCCTTAACTAGTTAATTATTGCTAATATGATCTCCCTTCCTAATATTAAACCTGTGGATGATTATCAACCTAAACTAGACTAGTATCATGAGGATGAATTTTGAAAATACCACAAGTTCAAAGGTCATGATATAAAAATGTGTATGCAATTAAAGCACTATATCTAAGACCTAATTGAAAGAGGTGATATTGAAATAGAAGGAGAGAATCCTTCAAATCAATATAAAAATAGGAATTTAGGATTTTATAAGGACCCGCTACCTAAGCATGATCAAAGAAACCATAAACCACCAAAAGACAGGGGTCAGGCATCCTCATCCAACTACACTAACTACCACACCATGCCATACCACTATTTTAACACCATTAAAATCCAAAGTCCCCAAGATTCCACTCAATCTTCACCCACCATATTAAAATTAATTGGGCCATTATAGATTGTGTAGTTACCACTAGATGCAGTAAAATTATAATTCTTGGGCCACCACCCAAAGACCCATCCACTTCTTTTGCTACTTAAAATGGGAATAATTCTAAGAAAATTTTGGTATCCTTCAATAATTCCTATGATATCATTCAATAGATTGAGAAGATACCCACATAAATCTCATTAATGGAGCTTATCAAAACATCCCCTCTACATCAAGAGATACTTAATCAAGTATTGAATGATCTTAAAGCCCCTAGTAATCTAGATACTAATTAGTTCCAAGCATTAGTGGGATATTTATCCCCTTCTTAATAGATTATTTGTGGCACCTAGGATATGCCTCTAATTAGCCCCCACCATAATTATCCTTTATTCATTAAAGTATCCATATCCCATCATTGTATTCCATAAGTTCTCATAGATGGAGAGTCAGCAGTGAATTTATGCAATTTAGAATTCTTGAAGAAATTGGGGTATTTAAAAGCTTCTCTAGGGCCTACCTTAATTATTATCAAGGCGTATGATGATAATGAAAGGCCATATGTGAGAACTGTTTACCTTCCCATTATCATGGGACCCATAATTCACTACACTCTACTTCATATTATGGATGTTGATTACCTTATAACATGTTACTAGGTCATCCATGGATCTAGGAGATGTAAGTTGTCCCATCTACTTTACATCAATGTCTAAAACTCTCCCATTCAGGCATGGAAGTCACCATTCTTAGAGAAATTAATCATTTTTTAATTATCAAATAGACCAATATTCATCATCATATAATTGTCCAAGCATAAATAATTACATCCTTAATCTAACATCTATCAAATATATATCCCTCCATCAGCTTGTACTAGCATTATATCCAATACCCAAGGCCACCTACTTGAAAATCATATCCACAAGTTGTGAAGAGTACAAATATAAAACTTTATGTGTAGGTTATTTACTACACTCCCCACATAGTTATGGGTCCCCAACCATGCATAATATCAATCTTATAAAGTATCAATTTGGACCAATGGCATTTTATAGTGCATGTCTATTATCTTAAGAGTACGTTGATGAATCAAATGACTCATGGCTTGTTCTAGATGAAGAGGCCCTAATATATCCTAGAAATCAATACCTCCATGGCCATAAGATGTTATAAAACATTAAATATCAAGGGAAAGGACTAGGTAGACATGAACAAAGAAGGATTGAACTCATATCCGTTTAAGAACATCCATAATACTTTGGTTTAGGGTATAAACTATTTGATGATGACCTAAACAATATTATCATGGATACTACCTTGATCCCTAAGCAATTTCTATCTGATGAAGAAGTTGATATAGGTTTGATTTATATTAACTTAGAAGAGATTGCTACCACCAACCTCTTTGCTAACACCACCATTTCAACCATAAACATCTACCTCTTCTACCCCTCACTCATTGACTAGGATCAAAATTAGGAGCCATCTTTTGATATATTTTAGAATGATGAGGCCATTCTAGAATTTTTGGGAGCCCAAGATGTTATGCCTTTCAAAGACCATTAAAATGGCTTTTCCATTAATCTATGTAAATTCGCTTATTTTGGGGAACAACATCCTCCACATGACCAAAGTGAAGGAGCATAATATGAAGATGAAGAGCCAATTTAATATGCAAAAGAATTTCCCCATGTCTCAGTAGAAATAGAATAATATATGGAAATAGACATAGAACTCCAAGATGTGTTCACTTCAGATATCCCAAATCAGTCATTACCCCTTATATCAAAGACCAATAACCCTCTTAGATTGAAAATTTGATTTAATTAAACATTGGGATTGAAGAAATCCTAAAATTATTAAATTAGGGGCAACTCTAAAACCTAAGGAGTGACAACTTCTTATTGAGCTACTTAAGGAGTTCATAGATGTTTTCACATGGTGTTACTCTGACATGCTTGGGCTCAACCCCTCCTTAGTAGTACATCCTTTAGTGGTGCACCCTAATGCTAAACCAATTAAGCAAAATTTGTAGAAGATGCACCCCAAATTAGCCCTATTGGTTAAGGAGGAGTTACAAAAATTCTTGGAAGCTAGCCTCATCCAACCTATTGACTATTTTGATTAGATCTCTAATATTGTTCTTATGGCTAAACCCCACAGTAGAATTTGGATTTGCACAAATTTATGAGAAATTAATAAGGCATATCCTAAGGATGAATTACCCTTCTAAATATTGACATTATTGTGGACTCAACAATAGGCTATGAAATGTTATCTCTTATGGATGGTTTCTTGGGTTACAATCAAATTAAAATTTCACCTAAGGACCAACACCAAATAAATTCGATCACTCCAAGGGAAATTTTTGCTATCAAGCCATGCCTTGCTGGTGCAACTTATCAATGGTCCATGATAGTCATTTTCCATGACATAATATATGATATAGTCAAATATTATGTAGATGATATCTTGGGAAAGTCTCCACTCCGATCAGAACATCATGTAGTCTTAAGATTAATTTTTGAGAGATTATGAAAATATAAAGTCAAGTTAAATCCCAAGAAGTGTGTATTTGGCATTACCTCAAGAAAATTATTGGGATTCGTAATTTCCATGAGGGGCATAGAAGTGGACCTAGCCAAATTTAAAGTAATTATGGACATTCCTCCTTATAATTTGAAATAGCTCATAAGTTTTTAGGTAAAATTCCAATCCATTCGATGATTTATCTCTCATCTTACAAATAAGTGTCACCCCTTTACCCATATCTTAAAGAAGGGGACCATTTTTAATTATAAATCTAAGTGATAATAGGATTTTAATAATCTTAAGTAGTACCTAACTAATCCACTTGTGTTATCACCCCCTGTCTCAGGAACGCCCTTGCTTTTATATATTTAAGAAACTCCATGTGCAATAGGTGCCCTCCCAGCATAACACAATGATCAAGGAAAGAAACAAGAAATATATTAACTCAATCACACTCTAATTTATTATGAGCTAAATTACACTCCAATTGAGAAGGCATGCTTATCCATGGTCTTTGCCTCGTATAAACTTCAACATTACATGTTTAATAATCAATTTCAGCTCATTGCCAAGGCTAATCCCATCAAGTATTTTTGTCAAAATTATCCCTCACAATAAGAATGGCCAAGTGGATCATATTACTCATAAAATTTAATATTTAATATGTTAATCAAAAGGCCATAAAGTGACAATTAATAGTAGATCAACTAGCTGAGTACTTAATGAGTCTATACTGAGTACTTCAAAATCTAGTGGTTAGAAGTTATATTTTTATGGCTCATTTACTATGAATGGATCAAGGGTAGACATCCTCCTTATTACCCCACAAGGTTATCTTGTTCCCAAAACCTTCCACCTCACCTCCCCATGCACTAACAATATTTCAAAATATAATGCCTTAATAGTTGGCCTTCATCTAGCCATCCAATGAAATATCCAACATTTACAACTATTTGGGGACTCATAGTAAAGTAAGTTCATGATGATTTTTAGAGTAAGAATGAGAAACTAATCCCTTATAAGTAATTAGTGGATCAATTAAAATTAAATTTCCAAACTATCATGTTTGAGAAAGTACCATGAGGGAGTAATAAAGTAGCTAAATCAATGGCTACTATTGGCTCTCTTATTGATCTCCCAAAAGACATCTTATAAGGGAATATCCTAATAGAACATTTGATTCTCCCAGCACACCAATCTTTAGATCCATTAAAAATTTGTGCAATTCCTGATCCTAGTCTTCCTTGGTACCATGACATCTATAGGTACCTCCATGATAACTTCTTACCACTTAACCTTAAGCACCATCAGAAAAATGTCTTCATCCACTACACTTCCTATTACACAATCCTTCATAGCACATTTAATCACAAATTCTATGATGGGACTTTGTTAAGATGTTTGACCTTGGAGGAGGCCTCACACATGGTCAAGGAGGTCTATGATGGTATATGTGGCAGTCACATTAGTGGAATGGCCCTAACCATTAAATTATTTAAGACTAGATATTATTGGCCAACCATTAAATAAGACTCTTGCCAATATGTGAAAAAGTGTATGGCTTGTCAAAAGCATGAGAATCTTATTCATGCACTCGCATAAGAATTATAGCCTATCATGAGTCCATGGCCATTCTCCATATGGGGCCTTGATTTGATCGGCAAGATAAATCCTACATCTTCAGATGGTCATAAGTATATTATCATGGCAATAGAGTATTTTACTAAATAGATAGAGGCAATGCCACTTACTTATACTACAAGCCTTCATATTTTTGTATTCATTCTCAATCAAATCATATACCATTTTGGCATACGTGCATCTCTAATAATGGTAAGTCATTTAAAAATCAAAAATTTGAGGCCTTGTGTCAACGATATCACATCAAGCAGCATTTCTCTTCTCATTACTATCCCCAAGGGAATGGACAAGCTAAAGCAATGAACAATACCCTCATCAAAATCATCAAGAAAATAGTTAATCAAGTAGGTATAAATTATCACCTATAATTATATCATGCACTTTGGTCTTATCAAAAAAGTGTCTACACAACTACTAGGGCCACTTTGTATGCCTTGGTTTATGGGATAAAATCAATCTTGCCTATGAAAGTAGAGCTTCCTTCCTTATGAATCTCATTGAGAGGCATTATCATTGATCACAACCTTAGATAAGAAATATTATATAAATTGGAGCTTCTTGATGAAAAGCATCAAAAGGCCCTTAATCACTTACAAGCATATTAGAATAAACTCAAAGGCCAATATCATAAGAAAATCTAGTCCATAGAATTTGAGGTTGGTTAACTAGTCCTAAAGGAGAATCAAAATAATAATAATGCTAATAGGGATAAGAAGGGAAAATTTGAAGCCAATTGGCTTGGGCCTCACATCATAATTGCCAAATTTAGATCAGGATCCTATAAATTATCTACACTCGATGGTGAGGAGCTTGATGATCTAATGAATATCATGCATCTAAAGTGATTCTATGCTTAATAAGATCCACCTTCATCCATCTATGACTCCCAACTCTTAGGGGCATGTCCTTTCATACTCTATCACCCTCTTCCACTCCATCATATCTCCTCAAAAAAATAAATCCATCCAATGGTGAAAACTAATCTCCTGGCACCTTGGGCAAGTACCATGATGAAAACTAGTTTTCAGCATCATGGTAAAATAACCTACTCCTGACCTTGGTCTTAACAATGGGAATTTGTCATAGGTTCTTATGAAATAACATGAGATAAATATTTTGACACAAGGAAAAAGCCATTAATTATTGAGTAATGGGGTTGTTTGTTGGAAAAGTCCTCTAGAGTCTCTTGTCCATAGCTATCATGTATATGTCCCCAAGTCTTATGACATCTTTATCACCACCTCATATCCTATCACCCCATCATATCCTCATTGAAAATTGTGTCTCATTGTAATCTCAAGATACATCATGTCCCCATTTGTCTCTTGTTTGCCCTAAAACCATGGTTCACACCTTCCCAGTAACATTTTCATTATATAAGGGTCAAAAATAGGTTGCCTATTTCAAGGTATTATATACATTATGATACTGAATCTTGAGGTATATTCCTCACCCCCATAGCTGGTTACATTTTTTAATTAGTTAGAATCTTGTCCTAAAATTAATAATTTTGGACACCACCCCATGTACATAGTCCCTAATCATCACTAGGCTCATTGTCTATAATCATTTTCTAGTTTCATCATTATCCATTTGAATATCCTTGTTAGTGTCCTTATTTTTTTGCCTATGTTATAGTGTAATTGTCTTGTGTGTGTTGTCCCCCAAAAAATATCACTCATTTTTGGGACAACATTTGAACTATTTTGGTCCTACAGACCAAAATCCTCTTTTCCCCTTTCAAAAATTATTTTGAGCATTCAGGTTCTTCATTTCTTAAGCGTTCCATAAATCTATGAACTCTGTAAGCTTGAATCTATAGACTCTGTAGGCTTGAATCTATGGACTCTACAGGATTGAATCTATGGACTCTACAGGCTTGAATCTATAGACTCTGTAGGCTTGAATCTATGAACTCTATAGGCAAGTTTAAATCTACGGACTCTCAAGGTTGGTTTCTATGGACTCTGTAGGAAAGAAACGAGTTCAACACTTAGCCAAATAATGAAGAATGAATCAATTGGACCATTGAACCATTGAACCAAAGTTGGTTCAATCGGTTGGTTTAATTGGTAGGTTCAAAGGTTCAACCAAAGCTTGGAAAGATAAAGGAAGCAGTATTTGAGTGAGACACAAAATAAACCAATGAACTGACTGAACTTTGAACTGAAAGAGTTCAAAGTTCAATGGTTCAACATGGTTCAAAAGTTTAAAGGTGGCCTCAAGCAAAGAGAGAAGCAACTTGGATGATTCTAAAGGCAATTTCAAATGAAAGTGATGGTTCAACCAAGGAGCAAGAAAGAAATTGAACCAATAAAGTGATTGAAGCAAGGAGCCCAAAAGGCCACTTGAACTGTTGAAACAGTCAACCAATGACGTCCCTACAGACGTCAAATTTAAGGTAAGGGAATATCCATTGAAATTCAAATAAAGTGTGGAACTTGAAGGAAGAACCAAGCTACTAGCTGAAAAGATAGCCTGAGAGCTTAAATTCCAAGAAGAGACAAAGATGGAAAAGACAAAAGTGGAAGGAGGACAAAGAGGAAAATATCTACATAGTAGTTATTCTGGTAGTTGGAATAGTCTATGAAGTAGATTTTATAGCTTTTAAAAATTAAAGACATGGCCTATTTTTCCTCCCATGAAGTAAAGACAAAATGGACAGTTGCACTGATATCAAAGGGGATAGACCAAATGATCCAAACTTGGGAGAAGACAAATGGGATGAAATGACATGCTATAGTTAAGATAGCTGCCCTATTTTCAATGCAGTCCTTTGAAAAAATTGGAAATGCATTCAAGGCATTGAATGCACAGCATGGGCCATTCTATGTAAAACAAGCACCCAAGTCTTTCTTGGAGTGTTATATATTTTAATCTCTCATTTGTTACAAAGGAGACTTTCCATTTTACAAGAGTGAAACTTTGCCCATTTTGAAAGAGAAAAACTGAGACTTTGAGCTCAGGTTGTAATTTCATTTCCATTGTTATCTGAATGAGAAAGTAGGTTTTTCATAGACTTTGTGTTGTTCTGACTTGTGTCATCTGAAGGTGTCCTTATTCATTTAATTTGGTACATAGAATTAGTGAAGGTAATAGGGAAGTGTCCTGAAACCAACTATGGGAAGACTTTGTGCTTTCACAATTGATTTCAATCTGTGTTTTCCTTTTATTTTTGTGTTGAGGATTCTAGGGTAACTTTGTGCCCCCATTATCCTTTGTGATATACTCTTTGAGAAGTTGAGGTGAAGACTTTGCGCTCTATTTCATCCCACTATTACAATTCCCTTTTGATCACTGGTTAGTTCATTATCTAAAAGAAACTCCTATTATTTCTTATAAGGACACTTCTAAAAGAAGAGAAGTGCCTTCAGTGTTTATAGCAAGGATTTTATCCTTTGTATGTCTACATCATCTCTAAAAGAAAAGAGATGGATGGTTTGTCCCACCCTTGTGTCTTACTTTTTGCTTATTTATATTGTATATAGCTCTACATATTTAATAAGGAACCTCCCCTTGATGAGAGGAGAGATTTGTCTCTGATTGATGTAGTAAAGCTACACACCAAGATGACCCATCTCCCTATGCTATGGTGATAGAAACTATTTTGGTCACCAGTTAGCTGGCCAACAAAATATTCATCCAACAGTTTTTGGTGACTCTATTGGGGACAATAATTTTGTGCAATTTGGAACTTCAAGATTCAGATTGAAACATCACATGTGTCTTACCCATAATCATTATAACCCTTATCCATTATAGAGTCTGGAAACTCCATTCCATGTCTTACCCACTATCATTAGCCTTACCATCCTCCATCTCTGTTTCCATTATTTTACCTGGTCTGCAAAACTAGAGTCACTAGAAAAGAGTGCGCAGTCTGAAGCCTCAAGCCTCAAGCTGAAGCAGGGCCAGTTCTTTTCCATTTTTGTCCTGAAATCTAGCCATTCCACCCAAATGCATTATCCCCATTTTTCATAATCCCATCATGGTATTTCAAGGCCCCTGGGGTAACTCTTTTGGCCCACTTAATCTAACTCCACCCTTGCATGAGCTACCACTCAGTTCAAGAAATAATTTCCCCAAATTCTTTGGTGATGGGAGAGTTTACCCTGATGAACACATTGCATATTTTAGCATAGCTTGTGGTGTGATAGGGGTGGAATTTGAAGACGTGGTAGTCAGGCTTTTCATGGAGACACTACAAGGTGTTGTTGTATATTGGTTTTACCATTTATAGACAAGATTAGTGACTGGCTGGGACACTATCAAAGCTAAATTTGAAGCCAAGTTTAGGCTAGCAAAGGATGCACATGCCTTGCTAGCCCAGCTCACACAAATGAATAAGGATCCCCATGATCCTATGAGGGACTTCATTGCCAAGTTCAACAAGCTGAGGCACAAGATTCCCATGATTACCTAGCCGACACCTTAGAATCTCATGTGTTTCTTCATCAACTCACAGCTGCCTGAAGTGAGTTTTCTATTGAGATAGGCTAGACATATAGACCTTGAGGTTGCTCAAGACTTTGCTACTAAGGTAGAAGATGACCTTATCTTGGCAGAAAAGATAAGGAGAGATCCTAATAAAGGTAAATCCTCTTCATCTTCTGAGTATTCACCTGTAATCACCACTGACCCAATGGTACAAGAGCTAGAAAATAAGATGTTAACTCTCAAAAAGCAAATGGTGCAAGGGATGTCATCTACTCCTGCATATAGAGATATGCCTAGGAGGACATTTTAGAATCAAGCGTACCAAGGCAATGCTGCCAGGAATTAGGGACAGCAAAATTGCCTTCCTCCTCCATAGAGTAACCTCACCATTAAAGCACCTCTAGCCAACTCAACAGTTGGATATTTGGAAATAGAGCATGATTTATCTTTCCAACCTGAGTTTAATCAAGAAAATAACACTAACCTCTTTACAGAGGATCAATAAGAGTCAGCTGGCAACTCCATCATTGGTTTCCTGGATTACCAGGATGAACCTAAAAGTGAAGATGATGTATATGAGGGACCATATGTTGTGTTCACCTAGTCCCAGAACCAATCAGCTTAGCAAGTTGATAAAGGAAAAATAGAGAAGCAACCTCAACCAACAATTTCAATTGATAAATGTGGAACCACTCTATCTTTCCAGCCAAAGGACCTAGTGGTTGCTAAAGAAGTATCCTAAATAGTTTTGCAACTTCTACTTCAATTTTGTATTCCAGTCCTCCCACCCCTCCCAAAAACCAAAAGGATGAACTCCCATCCTCTGTGCCTATTCTAATTCAGTCATTTAACATAATTGATCATGTCAAAAAGACCAAAAGTCATATGACTGAAATTGAAGTCCTACAGTCCAACCCTGATTAGTTGGACAAGTTGGTACAAGATGTCAAGACCCAAACGTCAACCCCTGAAGCTCAAATTTTGTTTGAGTTTTCAAGTAGGGGTGATTACTTCTTGATCACAGAGGATGTCCATGTTCCTGGAGATGAAAGTTCGATAGGTGGTGATCTAGGAATTGATTCAAACTAGACATCAGAAGGATTGGTAGGGTGCAGTACAAATAAAAAAGGGTCTTCCATCTCTAATGAAGAGAAATCTGACAAAAGATCCATTTTTAGTGATGTTTGGATCTAGGAAATGGATGGTAGTAATTCATCTATAGGTGTTGGGGCCAAGTTGGTGTTGATATCTCCTAAAGGAGATATTATTCCTTCTTTACATGAGTTGTAGTTTAGGAACACCAACAACACTGCCAAGCATGAATCTCTGTTACTCAAATGGGGAGGTACTCGAGACAAAGGAGATGTCGAGCTGGTGGTCTACTAGGCATCTGAAGGGGATAATCAAGACATGTGTTAGACTGAACTATCAAAATAGAAAATTATGGTAATATACCAGGTTATTACCCATCAAAATTAGGAAAAGGGACTCCACAGGAGAACCAAGATTCATGGTTTTCAGACTAGAAAGCAAGTCTTGCCAAGGGGAAGTAAGAGAAGAGAACTAAGAGGAATACATAGGAGATTGAATTCCTGGTGGAGAGTTCTATTCACCCATCACTGATTCTGGGGGGAAAATGGCTTCTTGCTGGTTTATTAAGATAGAAGGCCATTTTCACTGCCTCTCAAGGGGTAGCATCTGAGGTACTTCAATTCTTGAAGTACCAAATAAATTCACTTGTACATTTGTATATTTGTAAAGTCTTTGTTCTATTTTGTGCTTTCATTTTCATTTTTTAGAGCCTTTCTTTTTGTGTAGCTCGACTCCATAGCCCAATGGCACACTTTAAGGCACTGGAGATTCTGGTTTCTACTCCCCTCAGCTATTCCAAGTTTTCATCTAAAGGAAGTTCCCCAACTAGAGCCAGCTGTTGTCCCCCAAAAAATATCACACATTTTTGGGATAATATTTGAACTATTTTGGTCCTACAAACCAAAATCCTCTCTTCCCCTTTCAAAAATTATTTTGAGCATTCAGGTTCTTCATTTCTTAAGCTTTCTAGAAATCTATGAACTCTGCATGCTTGAGTCTATGAACTCTACAGGATTGAATCTACGGACTCTACAGGCTTGAATCTATGGACTCTATAGGTTTGAATCTATGGACTCTATAGGCTTGGATCTACAAACTCTACAAGCAGGCTCAAATCTACGGACTCTCAAGGTTGGTTTTTATGGACTATGTAGGAAAGAAATGGGTTCAACACTTAGCCAAATAATGAAGAATGAATCAATTGGACCATTGAACAAAAGTTGGTTCAATTGATTGGTTTAATCAGTAGGTTTAAAGGTTCAACCAAAGCTTATAAATATAAAGGAAGCAGTGTTTAAGTGAGACATAGAATAAACCAATGAACCGATTGAACTTTGAACTGAAAGATTTCAAAGTTCAATGGTTCAACATGGTTCAAAAGTTCAAAGGTAGCCTCAAGCAAAGAGAGAAGCAACATGGATGATTCCAAAGGCAAGTTCAAATGAAAGTGATGGTTCAACCAAGGAGCAAGAAAGCAATTGAACCAATAAAGTGATTGAAGTAAGGAGCCAAGAAGGCCGCCCGAACCATTGAAATAGTCAACCAATGACGTCTCTGTAGACGTCAAATTTAAGGTAAGGGAATATCTATTGAAATTCAAATAAAGTGCATAACTTGAAGGAAGAACCAAGCAACTAGTTGAAAATATAGCCTGGGAGCTTAAATTCCAAGAAGAGACAAAGCTGGAAAAGACAAAAGTGGAAAGAGGACAAAGAGGAAAATATCTACGTAGTAGTTATTCTAGTAATTGGAATAGTCTGCGAAGTAGATTTTCTAGCTTGCAAAAATTAAAGACGTGGCCTATTTTTCCTCTCATGAAGTAAAGAAAAAATAGACAACTACACTGATATCAGAGGGGATAGACCAGATGATCCAGACTCAGGAGAAGATAGATGGGATGAAATGACATGCCATAGTTAAGACATCTGCCCTATTTTCAACGCAGTCCTTTGATAAACTTGGAAATGCATTCAAGGCATTGAATGCATAGCATGGGTTATTCTATGGAAAACAAGTGCCCAAGTATTTCTTGGAGTGCTATATATTGTAATCTCTCATTTGTTACAAAGGAGACTTTTCATTTTACAAGAGTGAAACTCTACCCATTTTGAAAGAGAAAAACTGAGACTTTGAGCTTAGGTTGTAATTTCATTTCCATTGTTATCTGAATGAGAAAGCAAGTTTTTCATAGACTTTGTGCTTTTTTGACTTATGTCATTTAAAGGTGTCCTTATTCATTTAATTTGTTATGTAAAATTAGTGAAGGTAATAGGGAAGTGTCT
The DNA here is from genome assembly GCA_037957365.1 of Torreya grandis. Classification (NCBI taxonomy): domain Eukaryota; kingdom Viridiplantae; phylum Streptophyta; class Pinopsida; order Cupressales; family Taxaceae; genus Torreya; species Torreya grandis. The sequence continues at coordinate 1,086,993 of JARHVA010003644.1, forward strand.
TGAAACCAACTGTGGGAAGACTTTGTGCTTTCACAATTGATTTCAATCTGTGTTTTACTTTTCTTTTTGTGTTGAAGATTCTGGGGTGACTTTGTGCCCCCATTATCCTTTGTGATATACTCTTTGAGCAATTGAGGTGGAGACTTTGCACTCTATTTCATCATATTGTTACTATGCCCTTTTTATCACTAGTTATTTCACTATCTAAAAGAAACTCCTACTATTTCCTGTAAGGACACTTCTAAAAGAAGAGAAGTGCCTTCAGCATTTATAGCCAAGATTTTCTCCTTTGTCTATGTGCATCATCTATGAAATAAGAGAGATGGATGGTTTGTCCCACCCCTGTGTCTTACTTTCTACTTATTTATATTGTATATATCTCCACATATTTAATAGGGAACCTCCCCTTGATGAGAGGAGAGATTTGTCTCTAGTTGATGTAGTAAAGCTACACACCAGGATGACCCATCTCCCTATGCTGTGGTGATAGGAACTATTTTGGTCACCAGTTAGCTGGCCAACAAAATATTCATCCAATAGTGTGATTGTATGTTTTTAAATGTATGTGATTATTAGTTATTCATATATATATTACATTGTCTTATTTATTTAATGAGTCTTGATATTAGTCTATATATATTTTTATATTGTTAACTTTTTAGGAATAAGGAAGGCATTGGTGACCCCTAAACATTTTCTTGGGTAAGTCCACTTTTTAACGAAGTTCCCCCATGCACCTATTTTGATGTACCTTTGACTTCTCATGTCACTGGCATACATCCAAATGGTGCAACATTAAAATAGATTACAAACATTATCCATGGCTTCCAAAAACCATCACCTATCTCGATCACCAATATCCTTATCCCATCTAAATCCTAATCATATACCATTCCATCATTATCCTACATCCATGATGCAAGAGGATTCCTACCCAAACCTACATTATGAGACATAATGACTTAAAGGGGATTAATCTTTCAGTAAACACATTAATTATATTTATCATTATTACATACATCCATACCATCTCATCACATCATATATGATATATCATATTTAAATACATCATTTTATTATCATCTTATAATCACATCACATCTATAGAAACATATAAACATAATCCATATTGCATCCCACATCATAATAAATATATGACAAAACATTATACCATAATCATTTCCCACCTATCTAATCATACATAGAATCATTACACAAACTCATAAGTATATACATCCATCACATTATTGTATTTAACCATCATATAACATAAAATCATAACACATATAACTCATCATCTATCAGATCCATATAAATAACACCATGACAACACCCATAAATCTGAATAACAATCCCACACATCACATCTACTATCATACATCTAATCTCATAATGTAATCCAAAATAACATAGCATGTCCATCACATCAAATCAATATACTTGCATCATCAAGGCATAACCAAAATCACATCACATCTTATCTAATCATATCATATAATCAAAAACTACATATCCATCACATCAAATCAATATAATCACATTGTCAAAGCATGAATATAACACAATACATCATCTAATATATCATCACATATATATAAATAATATACACCATCCACATGGATTCCATGCTAAAAAATACATACAATACTTGGACATATGGGGTAAGAATGATATATAGTACAAAAATATCCTATAAGTATACTATGTCTCATGGTCATGGCCCTAGTGGTCCTAGTGGTCATTTGGCAGGTTGATGCACAAAATGTGAATAATTGGATTGAAAAGGAGCACACCACTCAATCGACACCTTTGCCTCATAAAGTGTCTTATAATACTATGTCTCACTAGTCAACCTCATAATGTTATTCATCACCTCTACCATCACATACCCACTCATCTCCTTATCATTCTCATCCTTAGCCCTCTCAACCACCTCTACCTCTTTTATTAATGTCTAGATCCATGCTTGCATTTTCACAATATGGACCTAAAAACCTATCATCTATGCATCATAGATATAGATCCTAATCTATAAGGTCACTATCTCTGCCTATGATACTATGACCTATGCCTATAAACCTATCACCTATGTTTGAGCTTGGGTCAACTACCCATCTCGCTATGATATCTGGGCCTATAATATTATGCTCTATCCTCTTAACTTGAGCACTTATGCCTATGCCTAGGCCAACTACCCATCTCTCTGCACTATCACAACTTGTAGCTAAGCCTACAAATGATCTCTCTCACACATGATCCTAAAAATATTTGATAGGTGATCCTAAATCTTAGTCTATAATTAGGCTAGTAAGGACCTCTCACTCTCTAACAATGGCTATTGTGAAGGCCCTACACCATCTCCACCACCACTCCCCCCAACCTGTGTCAACTTGAACTTATGGCTGCACTTGGGGCCTACTACCTCCAACCTATCATATCACTATTATCTGGTCTCCATCCCCTCCATCTACATCATGCCTATCCTACTCATCCTATGTAGGTACCTACCTCATCCATCTCTTCAACATGGCCCTTTCTTGAAACACTCTCCTAACCAATCCTCATCATACCACAACCCTAGGATGAGTCAACCTCATTAGAATTTGAGGTCTCCACCATGTTGTGCATGCTACAATAACCCCTAAATTAGTAATATGTGTCTTTAATTCCTAGGGCACTAGGGTAATACTTTCATAATATGTGTGATCTTAGACCCTATCTACTATCCTACCTCAATATAGTTGCTCTCAGTCACTCTGAGCAAATAGGTGTTCCTTCCCATGCATGTCCTATATGAATCTAAATTATCTTTTCACCCAGTCAGGCCTATAACACTCTATCACAATATCCTTCCCACTTGTTAGATAGCACTTAGTCAACATGTACTAAGTAACTATGGCCTCATCATCCCAACCAAACTTCAAACCCTTATAAGGCACCCAAGTGATGTGTTATGGATGCAAGCTATAAAATTCATCCTAATAAAATCTCATCTCTTTCACATGGGCCCTCTATACTCCCAATAGAATATACCACTTGAAAACCATCAACTATTATGGTTGCCACACTACTAGAGTCCCTAATGGTCACTGGATCATGATATGCTCCCAACTCTAGATCTATAAAAGCATTGATAGACACAAGCTCGCTACTCCCTTATAATCTCTTAGGTTACTCTTTGTATAGATGCATTAAAACCATAGATCCCTAAGAAAATAATCTAAAATCTTGGACCATATTTTCCACCACATCTCCCAATCCCATATGGAACCATTGCCCACTCTAGTTTGATAAGAGTATGTTGTTAACAAGAGACATGACTACCAAGGTTAGCCTATCATTGGTATCCTCATGCAGACACCTATCAATATCAACACATCTATCATTCACACCCACCCATAAACCCTTGACTAGTCTATATAATGTCACAACAAGAGTATGTGACCTCTAGTATATCTTGTCATCTTTCATTAACAAATGAAAGATCCTATAAACATATTCTAAGGTGACTATCATCTCATCTATAACAAAGTGGAAGGTGCTAGTCTTAGATTACCATTGTTCCACCAATGTTGTGATAAAGTCTTGATTGATCTAAATCACCAACATCATCACCACATCATGTATCCCAATCAAATTTAGTATACCATACTCAACCTCTATCAATAAATGCATCTCATGGAGTACCACAAGACATCATGATTGGGATGTTATAACTCCTAGGTCTTGTTACACTAGACATCATACACATATCACTACATCTATCACAAATCATCTAAACTATTCTCATCCCCCTCAAAAAACTCAACCCATCTTACTTGCATTTGCAAAACCTCACCCTAACCTATCCCAACACATCCCTAATCATAATTTCATTCCCAACACTTACCTATCCTAACTTCCCATTCCTTATCTCATTATCCCTACCTAACACTCCCAATTATCCCTCATTATTTCCCCATCCTACTTGCCTTCACTAAGTAAATCCCCTTCTTAATTTCACTAATATCTAACTAACCCCATCATACCCCTGCATTTATATATACCATCCACTAAATACAACATCCAAATCACCTTTAACTATGTCTGAAACCACCTCTAAACCTCTCTAACCACTTTCTTAACTAATACCAATCCTAATAATCTAACTAACCTAAAACCCTAACCTATCCCTTACCATCATAATTATCTAATCACATCCTCTATCCTACCTAATCATCCTAACTATCTAACCACATCCCCTAACCTAGCTAGCCTCATCCTAATTATCTAATTAAACCTCCCAATCATCTAACATGTCCTTTATCTTTTCATCCTTACCTAATTTTCTTAGTCTCAATAAAACTAATAATCATTAAGGTACCCTAAGTGATGAATTTGACAAGATCACCATTCATGACCTATGATTTCACCTTCCTACATAGTTAGGCAAAACCATAAATCCTTAATTTTTAGTTTTACAAAACCATGATTCACTAATCCATGATATTATAAAATTATGACTCTATAGTTGTGATATTATAATACCACAACTTTATACCTACAATATTTTAATATCATGTATTACCCTACAAGGCTACAAGACATGATAGAAATGTCATGACTGAAGGCATTGCCTTCAATTGTATCATTTCCCTGGTGACTTGGATGACATATTTTTATGTCAAAACTTCCAAAAATCTAGCTAAGAACTAACAAAAATTACCAAAATCATAGAGCTAGGGGTCAAATACCCACCGATGGTCCAACCTATGTTGCCCTCTAAAACTCTCCCACTCATTCACTATGATGGGAAGCTTAGGGAAGTGATTATATGGTTTTATCTTAGAGCACAAATCATAAAAGACCCAATTTTGACTCATTTTTCTTATTTGACCCCCTACCTTTTACCCCCCATACACTCTAACAACCCTTTGTTAATAGAATCTTGTATCTAATCTCATTAAATTATCTCACTATTCCAATTAATCATCTATAATCATTTATCCCATCATCATAATCATGGATTTTTGATCTCCCCATTGCCCAACTTAATCTTGAGTCAGAACTACATTGGCCTAAGGTCTCTTAGGAAAATGTAGGTAGCACCTAGTCCTAATTTTTTGCCAGAGATAACTCAGCCACCATTCATCCCTCATCACTATCACATCCATAGACTAGTCACTCAAAAATCACATGCCATTTTAAGTTACAAATCCTATGTAAAGCGTCTCTCTATCATTAATCAACTTCTTTTTATTAGTTTTCAAGACTTCCCTAGCATGTGTCCTTACTACGAGAATTGTCACAGGCTTATACCCATCTCATCTCAATAAATTTCATTTTATCAATCAAATCACTTTATAGACATTGGTCATTTATCTAGAACCCATCAAAATTAAGCTACTTTTATCCCCTTAACTCTTGGGGCATCTCAACCATAGTTGCATCATTACTTGGGGCATCCCAACCACATTTTATCATCCTGGTCTTATCCGACCCCTAGGACTTTTGTTTGAGTGACCATCTGGGTTGGTTCTCCCCACATGCTCTCTTGAGGGGGAATCATACCTACTAACACCATATAACATTGATTTCACACATGATTATGGTTCTTCTTTGAAAGACCATTACTCCTCTCATCTTACTCGCTCTCAATGCCATTTCAAAGAGGGGCAAAATGTATGCACTAAAATCTACTCACCCCACTAATTTTACTAATTTCATTAATTTAAACATATAACTACATTTTATAGCTAATATCCCATTGTCCCCCTTCCCATTTTATACATCCTATAACCCTTACCCCATCCCATAACCAATTAATCCCTTCATTATCCCCTAACAAAACCCATTTACCCACTAACCTACTCCCTAAGCCACTTGCCAGTTTAAAAATACAAAATAATATACCTAACCATCTACCACCCTATTCTTAGAGACTCCTGAACCCTGAACAATAATAAGATATTTCTATAATTGGAATATTTTGGAAATATCCTCCATTTTATCCCCCTTTTTCTAGAATTTTTTATTCTAGAGATCTCCATGGAATTAAAAATTCCATGAAAAATCCCTAGCCATTGATCTCAATGGCTCAAAATTAAATTTGAGCCATTGATTTCTCCCTCCATTCCTATATAATCAAGTTCCCTCCCTCCATAAAACTAACTTTAAAAACCATCAACTTGATGCCTTTATCTTGCATCCATCAAGAGTCATTATCAAGCCAATTTGTCCATTGGAAGCCATTATCAACATCAAACAAGCAATCCAACATCCTTAAATTTGGCATCAAAATTTTGTTTGACAATATTGGAGAGGATCTATAAAGAGGTAAAGTGATGATAACATCATTCTTATCATTATTATTATCTCTTTTATCCCCTCTTATTGTTGTGTTTAGATTTTAGTTTTTTATTGCTAAATATAGTATAGGAGTTGAATCTAAAATTTAGGCTATAGTGTCATTTCTTACTAGAGCCAGTGTCTAAGGTTGTTTTCAATAAGTTATTTATTGGTTTTAACTAATAGTTTTGGTTGGTGGTTTGTAGTGTTGATCTATCCTAAGTTCCTACTCCTAATGTCTTAACTAAATGCTTGAAAGAAACACACTTAAAAATTAAACACACCAAACTGAATGAAATGTTTTGAAATTAATCACACAATGCTATTGAAATACAAATACATTTAAATAAAATATCAAATACACACTATAAAATAAGTTACATAATTAAAATTACTAAAATTGAAGAAATGATAAATGCGTATTATAAAACACACATACATTAACAATATATTCTTACTTGCAGGTTATCAATTCAATCACACAACGTATTTATATTAATTATAATAAAAAAATAAATAAGAAACAAATTATAAATACCAAAAGTACATTTCATGTCTCCTTGGTGAGTCCGCCCTTGTTTTCCCTTGCATTTAGGATCAAAACAATCCAGTCCTTAGAAAGCTATCTTGACTAATGCATAGAAATGAAAGAGTATTCTACCATAAAATCTTCTTATATTCAAAATGACAATTCTTACAATTTTTTTCACTCCCTAAAGATCGAGCATAGATCTATCTTTTATTAGATACAAAATAAACTATCCTAAATACTAGGTAACAACTTAACTAACTAACATAAGAGGATATTCAGAGAAATTGGTTTATATGGCAAAAATAAAGAAGAGCATTAAAACAAGATACACACGTTATTGGGAATATCCTCATGGTATATATAGCTACTTATTCCAACCATATCTGGTTACCAAATATTATATACAATGCATCCATATCATCTTATTTAAAGTTGTAACCTATATCTACTAACTTCTATAAATGGAAAGTTACACATAAATATAAGTGTATATATAGACATATGTAAAAACAAAAAATATCTATAAGAATCTTGGATCATCATGGAATGGTTAAAGAAAATTTTGGAATGCCTTGGAACATGTTGTGGATGAGTCTATAATGAGTTATAAGAGTCTAGAGTATAATTGTCAAAGTCTGCAGCTTAACTATCATAATCTATAGCTTGATTGTCATAATTTGTAGCTATCTATCAAGGTCCATAAAATTCTTAGTAAAATCCATAGCTTCACTTGAATTATTAGCTCATGGAAACAATAGTTCCTTATATTCATAATATCACAACAAAACTCTTATTTAGATGCTATAATACCTGTACATATCAAATATGGATGACTAAACATGTAAATACTTAGAACATCATGTAAAGAATGTTAACTCAGAATCACATAATTTTATAGAGATAAAAGCGTTCATCTTCTACCTTAGGATAGTTATAAAACCTAAGACTACATGCAATTCTCAACTCAAATACCATATTTATGGTTGTGAAGGATGATATATCATAGTTATAATGAGTCATATTGTGGACTCATCATTTCCCCCATAACTTACCTTTTGCAAGTCTCATTGCAACTATCTTCTCTTGTCTTCATAAGTGTGTATTCTATAATCCAATTGGAAGTTTAGATCATAGAGGAGAACAAATATTGTAATATTTTTTCATGAGTAGAATTAAATCCCATATCCCTATTAATAAAGTGAATCCAAAGAGAAAATTGTTCTTTAGATTGTGGCCCTATGTTCTACCATGGAGACATGGGAGAAAGTAATAGAGGTGGTCTAAATTTCATCCCAATCCATAATTTATGTCCTCCTTAGTGAAGTACATTGGTAATTATCTAAGTGGTGGCCTCAACTCTTCTAAGGGTTCATATTATGGTAGTAGGAGAGATAAATTCTCTCCTTTTCAAAGGGACTATCAATAGATTCCAGTGTTGACTATATGTAGTTACAACTTGATCAAAGAAATGTTGAATAAATAATTCAGAATTGAAAATACCATCTTGTAGAGTGTGAAGATAGTGATCATAGATTTAAAAATGTTGAAAATAAAATCTTTTGAATTTTTCTAGTACCTATCATGCATTACCAAACTGGGGTCTAATGTGTATATTAACTTCTCTTATAGTAATCACATCATCATTATATCTATCCTACCATGTCATTTGATTTCTACTGGTGAAGAGAAGGGATCTCAACTATAACTCACCAATAAATATATTGATCAAGAAATAATTAGTGTTTCCTAGAATAATATCACATAGATAAAATTCACATAATAAATCTTGTCTATCAGGAGTACTTTTCTAATAGACTGTCAAGAATTTGTCACTTGTGTTAATCTCATGTGACAATCCATAATAAATTTGGAATAACCACTATCTATAAAATTGTTCATGTAAGAATAAATTATATGAGGGAGATGGACTCCTACAAGCTAAAATATTTTTACCAATCTGAGAGGTAAACTATATTGTTTGTCTGGCTTGTTCTTCCTACTATTGTTCTTGTGTCAAATCTTCTTGCAACTTTTTTGGGCCTTAAGAAGTTGGTTTTTCTCCTTTAACTTTCCAAGATCAAAATAAGTTTGTTCCTAGTGACTTTTAAAATTAGGGTAAGATATAATGGTTTGATAACCATGTTGTACTATACGTTTGGGAGGCATAATAGAAGAGCTAGAAGCTATTTGTGCTTTCAATGTTGATTCTTGTATTTAGATTTAAGGAGATTGGTTCTCAAGGACACATTATCTTATTCAAGTTTCTTGGTATAATTCCATAGATCAATAACTTAATTCTCATATTAATCCAACATTGTATGTAAGTATGCTATCTCTTCACCCTTCTCAAAAGAATGAGTTTGAATACTTTCTATATTCTCCAACAAAAAATAGATAACAAAATAATTACACTGAGTTAAAAATAGTATATGACAAATGTCCTCTACATTTTTTTATTGTAGCTTCTAGTTGGGATAATGCCAAGGCATGATGTAGTTCTACATCTTCTATCTCTTTCGATGGTTTGGTTTATTCATCAATCATGGGATATTTACCTTATGGATGTCTATGTTGAGCTAAAAATAATAATTTCTTCAAAAATATCTTATGGAAAATGAGTCTTCACTTCATCCTTATCATGTGATACATTAGTAGTGGATTCCTATCATAGGATGTCAAGGGTTTCTACAACAATTACTTCATCACCATCAGCAACTAATATAAACTTTATTCTTATCTTCTAAGTGAGAGGAATAAATTCTTCATGTGAGACTCTTGAGGTGTTGAATGTGGAATAGGGTCTACAGTAGGCTCATTTTCTATGATCTGAATGGATTCTTCTATAGAAATAAGTTGAGAAAATGGCTTAGGGTTTCTTCTTAAGGACCTAAGTCTTAATCTTCTTATTGGATCTAGTCATACAACCACATTGAGGGGAATTGTAGGTCTAGATATAGCAGCCCTAAAGGTTGATCTTATACTCCAAACTAATTTGAGAGTAGCTACTTTAGAGGAAAAAACCTTTGGTGGATCCCTATAGCTATAAGAAAAATGCTCTCATGGTATGTTCTTAGTGATATTTAGGTGTTTCCTCTTCTTTACCTTATGAAAATTTGTCCATGCTTCTATGCCTTGTTCTTGATTAATAAAATTATGTTGGATTATCAACTAGATAAGTCCATGATGGCAAAAAAAGGATGGATTATTAGGGCACCTCATGGCCATTACTTGTAAAGACCTTAACAAAAATATAGGTAAGTTGATTCTATGTTGGGGGTGTTGTAGGCCATACCTCAAATGAATCAACATCCTCATTATGATACAACTCAAAACACTACATTATACATCACAAGTGAGATATTTGAAGAGCCAAAAAGATACATACCTCCATAGTTCTGATAAGGAATCTCTGTTAATGACTTTGATTTTTCCATTGACATCATGAACACACTATGGCACTAGTTCTCCCTTTCCATATAAAATGTGGATGATGTAATTGAAAAAAGATCATCCTATCATCTTTGATCTAGGAATTTTAATCAAGAGAGGATGGTTAGTATGGTGTTAGTTTCAATATGAAAACAAAATGAAAGAAACACACTAACTAGCATAACATCTCTAGGCTTAGACACTAAGGAGAGCTTAGTTAACAAAAACAAATGACAATAATAACTAAAAAAATAAGGAATAAAACATAAGAATTCCTTCACCTTCCTTGAATGCTCCAAATACCTTTGTAGTAGTGGCTTGCTCAATTTTGTGCTCATGAAGTCCTTGGCAATGGAAGCTTGGCTACCTCCATCTCTACTTGGCACCTTTGGATTGTGGCTTGGCTTGGATTGGAATAAATTTAGCATGGTAACACTAATTTCTTGAATCTCTATAATCAATTATGCATTATAACTTTGCATAATTATATCTTAAAAATGATGTTCATGGCCTCTCTATTTATAGATTTTTGAGATTGATCAGAATCAACCTAAACCATCCATCTCAAGATTGAGATGTGTGGCTAAGTATTAATCACATTTTTTAATTAAATTTTATAAATAGGCTCATCAATATTTAGGATATAGGAGCAATTAAGAGGCATGGAGGGCTTTGATGAGGCATGGGAGACATGAATCCTGATATTTGTGGCATTTATGGCCTAAAGATGTCTTCCCAAGAAATGAGGTCACCTAATGATGTAGATATTTAATATCATTTCTAAAAATAAGTATTCAAAAAATTTCCATGAAATTATTAATTAGGCATTCATTTGGATTAATTATCTCTTAAGCATGTTTAAGCACTTTCTGCATAAATTACTCAAATTGATTAGAATACCTTGTTATTGGTCTAAAATTTGACTGAATTGGAATTGGAAGGTGAGGTTAGATATGTTGGAACCATAATCCCATTTATCATGTTACCAAAAGAAAATAATAAAGGCATGTGTCTTGTGCAAAATATTTTATAAGAAAAAGCAATCTAGAGCACTTAGGTGCAAAATTGGAATTTTGACTCAGAATAAATCAAAGTTAACTGGCCCATAAATTGTATTACCCCATTTAGTGATACCCTAGCCAAAATTGCCACTTGAATATGTTATTTTCACATCATTTAGCATTTTTTTAGTGTTTTTAGGCTAAATTATGCATTTTGGGTGAAAATTGGCTAAAAGCTTGATTGGAGGCTATCGATGGCCAGATTTAGGTGTCTATAGTTTGCCCCTATTTGGGAAGGCATTGCAAGCTATAAAAATAGTAACATCTTATAAAAGAATGAAAAGGTCATGTATTCATATAACTACAATGATGATAAACTAAATGTATGATGCCCCCTCAAGTGAATGATTGGCACAAGTGGGTCAATAAACGGTCCCTTGAAAAGAAAGAAGTGAAGCAAAGGGACCAAAGAAAGGAAAGATGATGGGGTGAAAACACAAAGAGATTTGAAAAGTTTTCAAAATCATTGAGAATTCAAGTGGGATGTTGTATAATGGTTTACCCAAAGGTGGTTATAAACATTGTACCCTGATAGTGGCAACATGGTATGATAACACAATGATTTTCTCAAAAGTAGTTATAATCAGTGAGAAGATGGAGTTGCTCCTATTAGGATAGAAAAACAATATAATAAAATGACCCTATATAGGTATAAAAATTAAAGTGGTGACAACATAATAATTTACCCAAAGGTAGTTATAATCATTGAGAAATGCAGGTGGAATGATGTGCAATGATTTGCCCATAGGCAGTTATAATCATTGAACCCTGATTATGACAAACATGATAAACTTGGTTGAGGATGATGATAACTTAACATAGAGGGTAATGATGAATTATAACAACCTACTAGTAGGGAGATGCTAATTAAAACTAATAAAGGTTGAAATTATTTCATGGTTAATTACTTTGTTTTGGATATTATTGGAAGTGAATCAAGATGTCAGTGCTGAAGAGATGCCACCATTACTAAATAGACTTATTAAAGCTAAGGTTTATTGTATCACATGTCAGTAGGAATCATGGTATAACATCATGAGGACTTGGCTAATATATGTATGAGGATTGATTCCTATAATCCAATACTCAATATAAAATAATGCACCAACGATAGAAACCATGATGATAATGTACACATATGAATATGGATAGATTCAAGGATAAATGTGGGTAAGGAATAACCCAATCAACAAACATAACCTAAATCAAAGTAACAGTGCTAAAATCAAACAAATATATAGACAAACAAATAAACAAACAATGCAATATAAACCCTACAAACATTACCCCTAGAAAATAGGTGACAATTTAACAAACGAATAAAATAGGGGAATAGAATAAAATGAATGGGGTGGTTAAGATATATCCATATACACTAGACAAGTGGATGTTACTTACATATTTCAATGGATGTAATATCCAATAAAAAAACTTCAAGCCAAATGTAGTTCTCCTAGGAAATGGGAAGAATGTGATAACTGATGAAAACAAATAGAATAGATGTGAGAGAAGAAGAGGAATGGTCTTGTAAAATAGCAAGTGCATGAGAGAAAAAGGGTAAAAATAATGGGGAAATTAAATTACAAAGAAGTGATCAATGTTTTTGTTCATTTCTAATGATTTTTCAAGTGTTTTTGGAATTTTTTTGGAGTGTCTCGACTCAATCAAGAATGATGAGACACTAAATGGTTCAATCTCACAAAATGAAAAGAGTGTGGCTTAGGTTGCTTGAAAAATGTCAAGATCATAGCTTAGGTTGATCAAAAAATGGTAAGATCATGGCTTAGGTTGCTCATAAAATGGTGAGAATGTGGCTCAGGTTACTCATAAAATAGTGAGACCATGGCTTAGGTTGCTTGCAAAATGGTAAGAGCATGGCTTGGGTTTCTCACAAAATGGTGAGAGTGTGGATTAGGGTGCTAATATGACCTCAAAAAGTATTTAGTGTTGCCTACATAGTCCCAGAGTAGGACCTCAAGTCACTATAGTTATACCCTTATAGCAAAGGAATTTAACTAGTGTGCTAGCAGTCAATTCAAACAAAATAGGCACAGTTGGTAAAAAGGCATATTATGACATAAGAAGTGGTAAGTTGGTACATAAATGATTAATGTTACCCATAGTTTTCCCATAGGTGATTATAACTAGGACACAATAGCATAGATCAAAAGTACTAATTTTCCCAAAAGTGGTTATAATTAGTAGCAAGACTGGTGGTAATAAAGAAATAATAAATGAAGGATGCAACTGCCAAAACTTATGTCACACTATCCTAAATTACGATATCTATCTAAAGTACTTAAACCAATTGATGAAATTGATTAGATATCTTGATGCTGAAAATGTGAAATGAATGGAAAAAACTAAGGTCAAAAGGGCTAGGCTTTAGAACACACTGGGCTAATAGGTCAGAAGTAGAAAGTAGATACAGTGAAGAGGATGGATAAGGATGATATTTATACAAAGAAGAATAGTGATAAAATGGCATAACTAAAATGGTCCTTATAGACAATACACCATAGTGATCAAGCATAGTACCATTTGAGATGAATAATATTCATCAGCTTAGGAAGTTCATCTCTATCTGGTGTGGCTAGCCTATATGCTCCTGAGCTATAATATGCAGTGATGTTGAAAGGTCCTATCCAATTTGGTTTGAATATCTCTTTATGCTTCTTCTCAGCCATGGTATTCTTTAAGAAAAATATCACCAAGTTTAAATGTTCTATGCTTAACATGTTGATTATAGTGGCCTTTGATTCAGTTCTGATATGCTTGAAGATTATTGAGTGTAGTTATGCATTTTTCATCGATCAGGTCTAGCTCTTGCAAGTGAGCTAATCGATAATCATGATCATCTAGGACATACTTGAAAGAGATATGTAGTAAATGTAATTTGACCTTAATGGTAAGGATGGATTTAGTATCATAAATGAGTATGGAGTGGCTCGTGTGGGGGTATGATGATTGGTATAGTATGCCCAAAGAGTAGGGAATATTTGGAGGTACCAATCATGACTGGCGTCATTGACAATATTTTTGAGGATATTGATAATGTTTTTTTTTAAGCCTTAGCTTAGCCATTACCTTGAGGGTAATATGCTATATAAAAATGTTGTTTGATGTTATATTTAGTATAGAGCTAGTCTACATCCTTATTTTTGAATGATCCTCTATTATCATATATAATGTCAAAGGGGACACTATAGCATCAAATGAGATGGTTGAAGATGAATTTGGAAATTTTATTTCTAATCACGTGAGGGGTATAGATTGAACCCACTTAGTGAAATACTTGGTGGCAGTAAGAATATGTTTATGGCCATTAGATGAAGTGGGATTGATCTTCCTAATGAGGTCATGTCCCCACATAGAAAATGGCCATGGTGTCAACATTAGTTTTAGAGTTTTTTTTGGGGCATGAATTAGATTAGCATGCCATTGACATTTATCACATTTTTTTACATAGGTAGTGGTATCTACATCTATTATGGGCTAATAATAACTAGTACGCAAGAGATTTTTGGATAAGACTACCCCATTAGAATGAGCTCTACATACTCCTTTGTGAACTTCTCTTAATGTTAGTGTAGACTCTACCAAAGTTAAACAATAAAGCAGAGTTCCATCAAAAATGTGGCAATAAAGGGTGGATCCTATTATAATATAATGAATGAAATGATAAATAAAGGCTTTCATTTTTTTTGAGATAGCTTAGGTGGAATAACTTAGCCATGAAGGTAGTTGTAAAGGTTTGAGTACCAGATAGAATTAAGACCAACAATATCACAAATCATGGCAATGATTAAAGGTTCATGAGCTGGCATTGATAAATTATCAATGAGGAACTAATACTCTCTATCTTTATCTATTTGTCAAATCAAAGAGCCAATAGTAGCCATGGCATCTGTAGTTCTATTACTAGCCCTTGGTATGTGCTCAAACTGAATGTTAGCAATTTGTTGTTTAAGAGTATCGACCATGGCTTTATATGGAACTAGCTTATCATCTTTGGTCTAAAAATAATCTATGACCTGATTGATGATAAATTGAGAATCACCATAAACTTGGAGATGAGATATATTCCAATGCACTACTTGTCAAATTATTGCAACAAGTGCTTCATAATAGACCACGTTGTTTGTATAAGGAAAGTTGATTTTGAATGATTTGGGGATTAGATCCCCTTGTGGTGTAATAAAAAATAGGCCTACCCTCAATCGATGTGAAATAAATGAATAATCAAAATATATCTTCCAAGTTTTTTCCTCAAGAGGTGTGTCAATGATGGTCATGATGGATTCATCTGAAAAGTGAAATGTGAGTGGCTGTGTATCTATGAGAGGTGCTTCAGCAAGTTGATCTTCAAGAACTTGTCCTTTGATTGCATTCTGATTGACATACTCTATGTCAAACTCACTGTGAAGCATGATCCATTTACCCATTCTACCTTTCAAATCCATTTTATATAGTAGATACTTGAGTGGATCTACTTTTGAAATGACTATGGTCTTATTATTCAACATGTAATGACGTAGTTTTTGAGCTACGAAGACCATGACTAGACAAGATTTTTCAATAGGTGCATATTTATGTTCATATGTAACCAAGGTATGGCTTAGGTAGTATACAACATGTTCCTTTCCATTTTCATCATGTTGAGCCAAGAGTGCCCCCAGAGCATGGTCGGTAGCTGATAGGTATAACAAAAATGGCTTTCCTAACATAAGAGATAATAAAATAGGTAGATTAACAAGATAGTCTTTGAGTTATTGAAAATATATTTGGTAGTGATAATCCTAATGAAATGCAACCCCCTTCTTCAAAAGGTGTGTAAATGGATAACACTTGTCTACTAACTAATAAATGAAGCATTGGATTGACTAGATCTTACCATGTAAACTATGAAGTTATTTTAAATTGGTTGGTGGCAGCATCTTAGTTATAGCATGGACTTTAGCCAGATCAACTTCAATACCTCTAAAAGACATGATGAAGCCAAGTAATATGCCTAGAGTTACACTAAATACACATTTATTTAAATTAAGTCTAACTTTGTACTCCTATAATGTTTCAAATATCTTACACAATAATGTTGGATGGTCGACCCTAGTTTTGGATTTTCCTAATATGTCATCGACATAGTCTTCAACAATATCATGTATCATATCATGAAATATGATAGTCATGGCCCTTTGATATGTAGCTCCAATATTATTAAGGCTAAATGGCATTACTTGATAACAATTTTTTCTCCATGGAGTGGTGAAATTTGTTTTATGTTGGTCTTCTAGTGTTATTCTGATCTGGTTGTATCCTGAAAAGCCATCCATGAGTGAAAGCATTTCATAACCTATTGTGGAGTTGACAATAATTTCAATATTAGGAAAGGTAAAATCATATTTAAGACAAGATTTTTTTATGTCTCAAAAATTAGTATAAATTATGATCCCTTCAAGCTTTTTGTTAACATGTACCACATTAGAGATCCATTCTCAGTAGTCAATGGATTGGATACATCCTACTTTTAAGAGTTTTTCTAACTCTTTTCTTTACCAATATAATAATGCAAGGATGAATCTTATGTAAATTTTTTTTTATAGGTTTGGTGTCAAGATTAACCACAAGATGATGTAGAACCAAGGTAGGGTCTAAACCTAGCATGTCAGAATAGGCCCATGCAAAAATATCTAAAAATTATCTCAACAAAGTTGTAAAGATGTCATGTTCCTCCTTAGTGAGGGATGCACCTAAATTTATCCATTTTAGGTCTAATGGAGTCTTGATATTTACCTCTATTGTATCTTTGACTAGAATATTTGAACCATCTTCTAAGATAGTAGGTAATGACTTGCACTATTGAATTATGTTAGGGTCCTCCTTTAGGACTTACTCTTCAACTTCTCCTAGGCATGATGAATTTGAGTCCCCTAATGGGAGATCTTGCCATGTGACAAAAAAATTCATAGATTATTAAATAATTCGATCAAATACTTGTTTCTCAAAGCTAAACTTGGATCCACCAACAAGTTCATCATTAGTGGTCTCCTGGTCTAAATTTAAATAAAAATGAACACACCCATCTAATGGTGCCTGAAATAGGTTTTCACCATTAGACTGGCCTTTATCTTTACTTTTTTCTTGGTCAAAAAGTGGCTCAAAAAAAATTCACTTTAGGACCTCAATGTTTTACTTATTTGTTTTTGGCTCAGGGTGTTCACTCACTCTCCAAAATAGGTTGTAGGATCTAATGTGATTGAGAATCCTAATTTTTAATATCCCAATGAAACATTGTCTCTAAGGCTTAAGAAATCATAAAATGCCTCATCATTTTGAAACTCATCAATTGGTAGATTGGATTCTTGTTGGTCCCAATCTATTAGTTAGGGATAATATAATGGAAATGAGTTGCAATGAATGGCCAAGGTAAGGGTATAAATGGAATTTATGAAATAATTTGGTTTTAGTTAGGTTATCAAAGGTGAGGCTATGATTAGACTCTACTTCGCTATCAGCATCATCATTACTAGTCACTGGTGATGGAGTTTGAATAAGATATGTGGGGTCACCCCCAGGTGGTTTAAATCTAAGTCCATAAGGTCTTTTATACTTAGTCATAGAAATTGGCTTGATGGTTCCTTGCTGATTCAGTATGAGACCTCTTCTTTCATAATTATGACACTCCATGATCCTATTCGAAATAGGATAATTTGCATTTTTATAAAAATTAGTTTGGTTTTCAATATATAACCATGATTCATCCCCTTTAAGAGGGTCAAGTTCTAGGCCAGATGTTAGTACAAATGTGACAGGTCTATTATCTTTGTTCTTTTTTTGCCAATGCATATGTGGTGTGACTTTAGGTCACTTAAAGGTTTTCATATTCTAAGAAAGATTAGCAATATGAAATGTATCATGGGTCACATACTCTCCTGATCATTATCTAAAATTGTGAAATTATTAAAAGCTTCAAGAGGTGGCATGTAGGAAAGGGAATCCAAGGTATTAGGATCTATGTAATTATCTGGTGAAGGATCAATAAGTATATCCTTTCCTTTATCCTACTTGGAACTTGGATTCATGTTGTACTAATAATTATAGCATTGAAATTTAGCCTTAAGATGCTTGTAGTGTTCATATGGATGTAAATCTCTTGGAATATTCACTTCCATCCTTGAGTGGAAAAATTTGATATATTGGTGTAGCGTTGATGTGACTACATGAATCTCATGTAACCAAGGCCTACCTAAAAGCATATTATATGATAACTTAAGATCAAGCATGTGTAAAAGTGTATCATGGGTCAAAGGCCCAATGATAACTGAAAAACTAATAGTTCATTGTGATTTTTTTCTTGATTATCATAGGCTTTGGTAGTTATTGTTTCTAGCTAGAGATCTGCCATTGTTTATCCAAGAAGCTTGATGAGCTTTAGAGACACTATGTTGAGGCCAAATCCATTTTATATAAGGACACATTTCAATTTATAACATATTATATAAAATTCTATGTATAATGGATTATTATGGAGTAGGCCAAGAGAAGACAGATCACTTTGGTTGAATGTGACTTTTTATGCTGAAGATAGGTATCCAACCAAAGCTTGAAATTTATCAAGGGATATGTCACTAGAAATAGTGGATTGGGTCAAAAACTCATTCAAGATGTTCTTATGGATTATTTACATTCATATCAAATCTAAAATAGAAATTTATGCTAGTGTCTTTTGTAATTGTTCCACAATATGAAACTTCTTATTTTGGTCAGTAGTGAATGGTTTATTCTGAGGTTAAACAATTGGTTGGATGATAGGCAAAGTGGCAGATAGTTGTGGGTCTGGGATAGTAATATTCAACCTATAATTTTTTATTACACAATAATTATTAAATGTAGGACCATTATTGCTAACCAATGTTGGGAATGGTGTGAGACCAGATAGGACAAGTCTCAGTTACTAGTGCACTCGTATGTGGTCACGTGGCAAGGATGAGTTGTTGATATAAGGTCCAAAAGGTGAAGCCCTAATTTGTTGGTTTGCCTGTATGCATTCTCAATTCAAATAAATATTATCATGTAATTTGGATAAATGTTGTTTAACAATAGTCTAGACTAATTATTTTTTGGTCTAAGATTAATGGAGATAGTATCAATGCTACCCCATACAATATGACCTATAACCCTGTTGTAGTCATGTATAATAGCATGGTATTTTTTTGTCTATTATTTTTTTGACCTTGGTTTGGTCCATTATTTTTTCATTATGTGTTCTACTATTTATTTTATTGGTTCAGCCTTTGATTTTGATACTATTTATTTTATTGTTGCACTAATCATTGTTGTTGTTATTGCTGATTATTTTTTTACTACTGATTGTTATGTTGGGGAAAGGGGTTTTGATAAATCCCAAGAGTTTTATTGGAAGTACAAGCACCATTATCTAATGTTATCTCTCCATTCTCCAACATATTTTTAATTAAATGCTTGATTTAGACACATCTTCATAGATTATGCCCATTGACCTGATGATAGTCATAGAACTCATTTTCATGGTACCAATCAGGATAAGAAATTCCTTGTGGATAATGCTTTGGTATAGGCCAACTAATCAAATTAGTAGTAGAAATATTATGAAATATAGATTCAATAGGTTCTCCTAGGTCACTAAAGAGATGAAATGTAGGATTTATTCTCTTAGGAGGAGGGGTTTGTAATTGTAAAGGTTGTTGTATTTATTATGTAGGTCTTGGTTGTTGTGCTTGTGGCATTGGTTAGAGAAGTTTTTGGGTAGGATTAAGCTTAAAAGGTGGTACAGATGATGTTTGCACCATTTAGACATGATAGGATTTGAACACTTCATTTCCCACAACATTCCTATTATAATTGAATCACCTCGATCTTTCTTGGTTATTATCCTATGTCAGTTGTGATGCTTACACTTAAATAAGATGTTGATGCTAGCCATTTCCCTAATTGGTACCTTGATTTTGATTATTTTAATTAAGCTTGATGACTCCTTTATTGATGAGCACCCACTCGATCAAAAAACCTTTATCAATGATTTCTTTGAACGTATATGCACATTGTAGTTCCAAATGATAAGCTATCTCACTATGCAAATTTTTAGTAAACACAATGGCTAATTGTTTATCTAGTAAACTATGGGTGAAATATCTTGAAAGGGCTCTCCATCATTGTAAATAACTTACAAAACTCTCACCAACTTTTTACTTTGCTTGTGTTAAGTCCACTAATGAAATCTCATGCTCAAGATTATATGAAAAGTGTTGCACAAACTTATCAAAAAGATCATCAAAATATGTTATTGAATTTTTGGGCAACTTTAAAAACCACTCCAAAGATTGTCTAGCCAAGCTCCATAGAAATAACAACAAAAGGTATATGTTTTTATATGCCACTGGTTGACATGTGATAAATAATTTGGTCAGATTAGCCTTAGGATCACCTTTCCCTTTGTATTTGTTGAATTTTAGTGGTTTGTATCCTAGAGGAAATGGTGTCTAAAAATACTCCATGTTGAATGGGTAGGAACACACATCATCCATTTTAAAAAAATTAATCTATTTTCCAACTTGAATAGTAGCAATTGCATCCTTCATTTGTTGCAATTTTTGGGATAGGAAAGTGGAAGGAACATTGGTTTGAGGGAGAATATTGGTTTGGGTAAATGCTTGAGAGGTCATAAGTGGGACACTTTGACCAGGGTATGATGGAGATACCTATTGGGGTACATTGGTTTGGTTGGTAAATGGACCAAGAATACACATACATGGATTAGGATGTACTTGAAATTGCATAATTGGTTGCATGATATTCTGGTTTGGGTTGGCGATAAAGGTTTGACTTGGAGGATTTTGTGGTTGGGATAGAGGGATATAAATATACTTTACTTGTTATGGTTGAAAAGGGACATGTTGTCGACTAATCAAACCTTGATATTGAGTGGGAACATGTGGTCCAAGACCCTATCTCTAAATTTGTGGCACATTTTGAACCAACAGTTGTCTAGTAGGTACTTGAGAAACATGGGGACATCCTTGTTCCATGAATCCTTATGAGGAAGTGAAAGTATTTTGTAGATTTGGCATCTACTGCTGACCAATATTTACATGTTGTTGACTAGCCATTACTTGGTTTTAAATTGGCATATTAGTCTGTGATTGAAGAGGTATGTTTGTTGTTACCTAGTGAGGTGGAATATTTATTTCACCTGATTAAGGTGGAAATGTATTTGTCCTTTATTACATTGATACACTAGGTTGTGTTTATTTTTGTGGCACACTACTCGTTACTTGTTGAGGAAGAGTAGGATTCATCACATTCTATCATTGAGGCATGACATTAGCTATTGTTTGATTACCTAATCCCATAGGTTGTACACTTGAGGAAGCAGTTGGTTGAGGTTGGGGTGTAGAAACTCCTATTCTCGGGTATGATGTTCTACCCATGGGATTAACTACAAGCACATGTTGTTGGCTAGTTTTTTGTACATTAGTACCACTTTGATTAGGATTGGATGTTATTTGTACATTGTCTACTAAATTTGGTTCACTATTCTGTGTAGACACTGAAGACATTTCTTCAATAATGGGCATATGAATAAATTTATCTATCGAAGTAGTTTGTACAAATGGATCAAAAATCTCTTATCTAGTTAACTCTATCAACACCCCTATTGAAGGAACTAGGTCAATAAGAAGCTTACTCACCATGTTCATCTGATTGAAATAACATTCTAGATTCAAGTAGGTTTTATATGTTGTTTGCATTTAGTTAAAGTGATCTTCCCTAATGTTTTTTCCTCGATTAGATATATTATGATCTTGATGCGTTGTTTGGACTAGAGCCATAGGATTGCTAGAAGAAAATTGTTGATCATAAATGATATTGTGGGGCACTCTTACTAGACTTGGTAAATTTCATGGGGAAAGTATATTAGAAACTTGGCCCCTAACTCTATATCTCTAACCAAAATCTCATCTTTATTCTCTAACAAATGTTTCTCAAACAAAAATGGGTCATACGTGGAAGCCATATTAGTAGAATATGACTATTGAAGAACTAACTCATCCACTATGAGTACTATAGCTAGGTATTGCATGATTTGTTCTTGGTCTTATTTTGAATAGGGTGGTGTGTTAACCAAATAGTTAGCTAAAGGATCTTGGATTTGTGCCCCTAATTGAGTATTATAAGAGGAATAAGAATCCATCTCATAAGCAATATTATCAGCATAGGGGCCTTGGCCCCTACCTCTATATCTCTAACCAAAATCTCATCTTTGTTCTCTAACAAATGTTTCTCAAACAAAAATGGGTCATACATGGAAGCCATATTAGTAGAATATGACTATTGAAGAACTGACTCATCCACTATGAGTATTATAGCTAGGTATTACATGATTTGTTCTTGGTCTTAGTTTGAATAGGGTGGTGTGTTAACCAAATAGTTAGCTAAAGGATCTTGGATTTGTGCCCTTGATTGAGTATTATAAGAGGGATAAGAATCCATCTCATAAGAAATATTATCCGCATAGGGGCCTTGCTCCATTTCTTCCTGCACAACTACATTACTAATCTACGGATTGTACATGAGTCCACTACAAGTGTAGGAATACATGTTGGGATCCATATTCAATGTTTTGTGATAATAGGTCAAAGAGTTCTACAAACTCTAAAAAGGACAAAATCTAAAACAAATGATGTTTCAACTTGGTCTAGATTTTTCAAAAGGATCAAAAAGTTTATGCAAAGATTTGTGAAGAAACAAGCTAGCATAAAGTATCTAATGTTTCATTGTTCACACAAAGATAAGAAAGTAAATGGACCAAAAATCAAAATGCTAAACTCTAGGGTTGAAGTGTTTCAAATTAGTCTAATCTAGGAATTTAAAAGTTGCTAGGTCTTTTGGCCAAACACGATGTCAAAAGCTAGGCTCAAACAAGGCATGTGTTAGGACTCTTAGCCAAATGGTGTCAAAATCTAGTCTTTAAAATAGATGAAATTATTAATCTAATGGATTTGAAACACTTCTAAAAAACACTAGGAATTTGATTCTTGGATATGAACTTGATCAACTAGGTATAAGGTATAAAAAAAAAAGGCACTTTTAGAGATAGTTTATTTTCTCACAAAAATAGTATAAAACTTGGATCTTTTGAAAAATAAGCTAAACAAAAGTGATCGGTATAACTGTGCTTTAGACAAAGGATCACAAAATTACACTTAGATTGGTCTAAAAATGTAGGAAAAAATTTGGAACTCTATGCAAGAGGGTCTATGAAACAATATTTAAAATGTTTTGAACAGCATAATGACGCTATACTACACAAAAGGTGTGACAAAAAAGTTTGTTTCAAAAACTCTCTAAGGTAAAGATAATTTTCCATAATTTTGATATCATAACACTACTTTTATTGACTCAAAATATTGTGGTGCATAAACTCAACACGCAAGTGTTTATCACAAAAGGGCTAAAGTCTATGAAATGATGACAATGATTATGAGTCTTAAATGGCCTTCAACCCAAATTGGAAATTAAACCTAAGTTCCCTCAGGTTTAATGAAAATGGTTAACCCACTTAACACATCAACCATATGAACTTATAAAGGTGAAATTCTAAATTTAGATTATAAGTGAAAGACTAAATAAACTTTGGTAAAGGTCTAGACTCAATTGGGTAGCATAACTACACCAAAGTGGATGATATGAATCTTAAGATTTTGATGAACTTTGAAAAAGGAAAATTGATGATCTCACATGGGCAGCATAATGCCTTTTTATTCAAAATAAATTGAGGACCATGTGCTTGGTTTGGATCATTTATTTACACCCAATTTTAGACTTCAAACAAGACCTTAATCTAAGACAAGACCAACTAGTTAATCACCCTTAAATCCTAAACTGACAAGGTTTCTTGGTATTGTTGAAATCTGTCAATATAAATCATTTGAGAGGATTTTAAGTGGTCATCCAAAATTAAATGCACATTATATAATAGGGTTTTACACCCCCCTTCTCTCAAATTATAGTACTATGACATGAACCTTGAGGTGCACCTTACACCAATAATACTTCCATGGTGAGTGGGGATTTATCTAAGATCTAACAAGTTTTTGAATGATTTAGGGGAATCAATTGCACAATGACTTTCATGCCAAATAATGCAAAATAAAAGCATGGATTTTGAGTTCGTATAACTTGGCTTATTGCAAAAAGGTCTAGTATTTTTTGTAACCACTACATCCTACTATTTACTTAGTATAATGCAATGTCTAAAGTGCCACTACATCCCGTGTGTAACTCTAATTAGGAGCTAAATGAAGTTAATGTAGGGAGGTGAAACCCTAGGTCAAAAATTCCCTAAAGATCTCACAAGAGGTGATGAAGTCCCCCTCGCAAGCCAATTTTGCATAAAAAATAAAGAAAACATGAAAGTAGATAGACTTTAGAGTCATTTTCAAGGTAACCCAAACTTTGACAAGTTTTTGGATAGTGCTTTAGTTGACTTTCTTTCTAATCCTTAGACTAGAATAGAATGGTGCTTTTGATTATAAGGGTTCCCTAAAGGGGACAAATGGAAGAGCATACATGCAACATTCCTCTTTTTACTAAACAAAATGTAATTAATCAATTATTTCAAACAAGAATTGATGAGTGTGTTCAATTTTAAACTCAAATGAAAGATTTGGTGGTGTTTAACCCCTTGGTCTTGGTTGAAAACTTTGAAAACATTCACCATAAACATCTAAAAAATTCTTTATTAAACACCAAAACAAGGTTCCTAATTGATTTTAAGCATGCAAAAGGTGATCTAAACATGTTTTTGTCAAATGTAAAACTTGGTCTTGTAGCAAAAATGTTAGCATGTCCTTTAGCCTTCAAGTTCTTTTTGGTTTGAAACAATGAACTTTGAAAAAAGAGCTCTTGGGTCTATGTTTTAAGAAAAGCATAGTGACTGACGTCGATTAAATACAATTGATGATGATTATTTTTGATAACCAATGTCAGTTATCTAACCAACATCGGTTAGACCAATGTAACAGATGGTAGGTATACAACCGATGTCAGTTTTGCTAACCAACATCAGTTAAGCTATGTAATCGATGTCGGTCTTACTTGTCGACATCAGTTACTATGTAAACTCGTAGCAAACAAAAATGGTAAAATAAAGTTATAAAATCAATTTGTAAGAATTTTAATAGTCCAAATAAAAAATTTAAAGCTATAAAATGATCTTCTTTAGGTGTAAAATGTATCTAGTCCCACCAGGCATGCCATTATGTGATCTAGGAATTTGACTCAAGAGAGGATGGTTAGTATGGTGTTAATTCCAATATGAAAACAAAATGAAAGGATCACACTAACTAACATAAAATCTCTAGACCTAGACACTAGGGAGAGCTTAGTTAACAAAAAAAAATGACAAACACAACTAGAAAAGTAGGGAATAAAACATAAGAATTCCTTCACCTTCCTTAGATGCTCCAAATGCCTTTGTAGTAGTGGCTTGCTCAGTTTTGTGCTCATGAAGTTCTTGGCAATGGAATCTTGGCTACCTCCATCTCTACTTGGCACCTTTGGATTGTGGCTTGGCTTGGCTTGGAATAAATTTAGCATGGTAGCACTAATTCCTTGAAGCTTTGTAATCAATTATGTATTATAATTTTGCATAATTATATCTTTAAAATGATGTTCATGGCCTCTCTATTTATAGATTTTTGAGATTGATCAAAATCAACCTAAACCATCCATTTCAAGATTGAGATGTGTGGCTAAGTATTAATCCAATTTTGTAATTCAATTTGATAAATAGGATCATCAATATTTGGGATAGAGGAGCAATTAAGAGGCATGGAGGGCTTTGATGAGGCATGAGAGGCATGAATCATGATATTTATGGCATTATGGCCCAGTGATGTCTTCCCAAGAAATGAGGTCACCTAATGATGCAAATATTCAATATTCATTTTTAAAAATAAGTATTCAACAAGTTCCATGGAATTCTTAATTATGCCTTGATTTGGATTAATTATCTCTTAAGCATGTTTAAGCACTTTCTACACAAATTACTCAAATTAATCAGAATGCCTTGTTATTAGTCCAAAATTTAATTGGATTAGAATTGGAAGGTGAGGTCAGATGAATTAGAACCATATTCCCATTTAGGATGTTACCAATAGAAAATAAAAAAGGTGTGTGTCTTATGTAGAATATTTGATAGGAAAGATCAATCCAAAGCACCTTGGTGCAAAATTGGCATTTTGACTCAAAATGATCTAATCAAAGTTAACTAGCCCATAAATTGCATTACCCTATTTAGTGATACCCTAGCCAAAATTGGTACTTGAATATGTCAGTTTCACATCATTTAGTGTGTTTTATTGTTTTTAGGGCCAATTGTGCATTTTAGGTGAAAATTAGCCAAAAGCCTAATTGGAGTTTATCAGTGGCTAGATTTAGGTGTCTACATGATCTTGGCCCCTTCATCTAGAATCCCAGATAATTCACTAATGACCTAGTTGGATAATGAAATTTGTATGCCTCTTATAGTGGAAAAATCTATCTTCAAGTGGAGAATAAAATTTGTTACAAGGGTTTCATCAAACCCCTAAAATTTAATTAGAAACTTGAGCCACCCTACAATTTCAAACACTAATTTTGCTTTTTCATCTCTTAAGAGACCTTATACAAATTGGTCCCAAATTTATTTCTCTGTCCCATTATGATTTTTGCAAGTCTCACAAATAATAGTAGTTTTTAGCTTTGCTCAAGAAGGAAAATGTCACTTCACTGAGTTCAAATAATGGATTATGGTATCAATGGTACCCTTTTTATTTTAGTCATACACATGAATCTCGAATCTCTCCAAGTGTGTGGTGTGATGATAACAATGTAAGCTTACCATTTCATAAAATAATAATGATTACTTATTATTACCTTTTTATCCATTTGTAATCATCATGCCATCAATCCTTATAATAATTACTTGTCCACATGAGTTATGATATGATGATAAAGACAAGGTCATCATGGAAGTACACTTTACTTAACAGTTCAAAGTCCATAGCTTTTAGTCAATTATCAAGAGATAACCTTTTGAAAATATTCCTTATTGACGTGGAAATATCCTAGTTGTAGGTCTACATACATCCTTCACATAAAAGTTATGGATTATTGCTAAAAGATTAAGCATATGCTTGCAGACTTAGAAATTTAAAAGCTAACATTTAGTAAAAGAATAAATACTATACCTCTAAAATTCATGATGTTTTCCTTTCTTTTCCTTCTTTACCTATTCTAAAAAAAAAATTGCATGTATTAGTTTTAAAGAATGGTATAGAATAAGACAACATCAATATTTATTGATTTGTGAACAAGGAGAATCAATCATAAATGATGATTAATCTTGAATTTGTTAACCCACTTTTTTTTTTTTTTTTGGTTTTTTCCCTTGGCCATCCATTTAATTTTTTTTTTTATCAAGGTTCATTTTACAGTACATAATCAGTCATCAAGCTAGTTTTCTAGTCATGATTGTCAACAATGTCCCTAAGTTTTTTCATTATTGATTATTATTATTTTTTAATTTTTTACTTTTTTAGAGAAGAGGTGAATCCCCTTCCTTTATTAAGACCATCTTATCTTCAAGGATCAGTTATCATAGAATCTTTGAGTTCTTCCATGAGGCCAAACTCATTCTATACCAATTGGATGAATTATGTATACACATAATATTTTCACACTTTTATCGATTACTGATGATTTACATCTTGCAGGAACCTATCGTGATTTAATCTCTCTAAATGCATGGTTTAAGGGGTGCATCGATAAAGGGGTGGGAAAACCTTTGGTGCTTCACAAGATTATTATCCCTTATTACCATATTATTCCCTATCCATTTAGCTCCTAAAACCTTTCCCTAAGCTATCTCTCCTTCCTTGCACATTCTTCTAGTATTTTCCTCTTTCTATCCTTCTTTCCCTTATGTAGTACCATTTTTACCTATTCAATACTATAGGTTGACCTGGTTGACCTAGCACAGTCTAGGGTCACTTTAGCTCTTTAGGCCTAGCTTCCATATCACCAACTTAACACAAACTTTAGGCATTAGCCTGATAATGTGCTACGTCAACCTGGTCAACCTAGCATAGTCGACATGTCTGAGTGATTTTTGGGTCATATATTCCTATATATATATATATATATAAGGTAATTTTTTGTCATTTCCATATGAATACAATCAAGAGTTATTATTCACTTGTGCTTCTTCAGAATCTACTCTTCCAGGATTCTACTTGAGGAGTCTTAGCTTAGGTTTCTTATTTGGATAATCTTATTCTTTTGGATAGGTCTTGGATGCTTTGGCCTAGAAAATTGATCCTTGCAAACCACCATAACCTCTTGCAAAGCCCCATTGGTCAAGGGATAGATTGAGTCACGATGGGTTCACATTCAGGTAAGTATATTCTAACTTTATTAGCCTCTCTTTTAGTAGATAGAATTAACATAAGTGTTGGCTCAAATAATATTACTCCTTATATTCCATGTATTATGGTGTTACTCACACTTAATTTATTTTAATTTCCCTATACATGTAATTGATTACTTTGCATCTAACCCCTTAGTTTGTGCCACAAGATTTGGTGAGCACTAGATTAGTTTAATTTTCTTGTTATTAGATTAGTTTAATTTATTTTTTATTATCATAAGTGATTATGGAAACCAAAGGAATATTTTATGGTTGTTGTGTGATTGTGTTAGACTATAGGATTTGGAACCCTACATAGCATGATGTGTTGTGATAGATGATACAAGTGATCCCCTAATCGGGTCTAGCAGATCCTCATATTGGTCATGCTCTTGATTAACAAGTGTATCCCCAATTAGAATTATAGGTGTGATATATCTTTTCTAATCCAAAATTGATTCATGCATACCATGTAATTCTCATTACATACATTCTGGTGAACCTGACATGAATCAAACCCTTATAGATTTTCTTTCACTTATTATATTTTTTTTGTCATCTTTTCTATCATATATTTTGAAATGTTGGATCAATTTTGTTGAACCAACTATTTTATATTTATGTGTAGAAACGGGTATTTGGATTGATCAACTCAACCTAGCATAGGTTTCTAGCACTTTGTAGACTTTATATTTAGCCTACTAGGTTGATCAGGTCAACCTAACACATTTAGAGCCACTTTATAGTAGGTTGTTATTTAGGATTCACAGTAAAAATTTTAAATTCTAGAATTTAAGACTTTTAGTCTAGTCAACTAGGTTGACCAATTTGACTTAGCACATTTCCAGACATATAGTTCAGTCTACTAGGTTGACTAGGTCAACTTAGCACACTTTTTCAACTTTTGAAATAGGTTCCTGTCTCACTTGATCAACTAGCATGACCAAGTTCTAAAAATTAGACCAATTCTCTCCAAGGTTAAAGGTTAGTTATATATTATATTTTCATCTCCAAAACACCAAGGTCAGTTCTTTTTTCTCTATTTCTACTCTATTTTGTACTTTTGTTTCAAAATTGTAATCTATTTATGTGCATCAATTAGATTGGCTAGTGTCAATCCAATTGACTATTTATTTCATTTTAGTATTTACTTTCCTAGAATAGCTATAGGAATACCTTATTTCATTTCTCATCTTATTATCAATCTTTTTTCTTTTCCTTTTTTTTGTGCTATGTTGATGATCTGGGCAACAATTCAAGTGATAATTCAGGTGACAGTTCACCAATTGATGATGGAACATCGGGAGCCATAACTTTTTCATCGTAGCTCCAAATGACTCCCCGTTTGAACCATTGGAAATATAATAATGGGAAAAATTTGGTGAGATGGCATGAATATTTTATTAATGAATTTTGACCCTTGAAAACCCAATGGAAGTGCCCCAAATTTCAGTTTTAGTAGTGCAGTCTAAAAATAGTAATTCCTCAAATTTTGTATTATTTTAAATCATGGAAGTTGAACCACTTAATCTCCCTCAAGATTGGTGACCTTCCACATCCTCCTCTTGATTTCAAAATGTGTATAAATTAAGATGTAATCTGAAATAGAAAGCAAACATCTCTTCCCAGAGATAAGCATATAGTTGTATTGTGATCTTGAGTAATAAAACATCTCTTCTCAAAGAATTCATTGTTATTGTGTTATTTTTATGTTCTTGAAATATATATCAATCAAAACTTCTAATTTTTGGATTAGTGGTATCAGATCAATTTTTCTTGAGAGTGTATGATCTTAAAGATGAGGTTAGGCTACAAGAAGCTTGGGTGGAAATCAACAGAGCTTCCAAACTATCCACCTATTCACTCCAAATGACTTCAAATGATGGATGACATCAAGACATCTGATCCTTTCAAGGAAATGGTGAATTAATCCCTCTAATATAAACAAGTACATATACTATAATAATTTTCCTAAATTCTCTAATAAATCCCAATGGGAAATTATGACTCCTCGTCTACACATATTGGTTCCTCATCCATAGAACGTCCTTTTAGTGCCCCAACACCCTTCAAGGTTTACGTAAATTTTGATATTCCTAAATTTGAAGGCAAAATCAATGTTGATGTAGTAGAAAATTGGTTGGATCAATTGTCTTCCTACTTCTTTGTAAATAAATTCATTAATGGAGAAAAGATCACTTTTGCTCTTTTGAAAGCATCATTGCTCATGAAAAATTGGTGGGAAGTGTAAAAAAAGAGGTTCATTATAGATGACATTGGCCTTGAGGTGGAACCTACCTAGGATGATTTCATGGAAGTGGTAAAGGAAGAAAATTATTCCATTGGAGCATATGATGATTTGTACGTATAGTGGTAATAACTTCACCAAGGTAAGGACCAATCTGTTCAAGATTACACAGACATTTTTCATTCTCTATCTGTAAGATTGGGCTTCCAAGAAAGTGAGAAAAATAAGATTCTCAAATATCATGGTGGTCTACAATGGTACATATGGGGGGAAATATAACTCTTCAATTTAGAAACCCTCGGTGAGGCATACAAGCTTGTAGTGAAGATTGAGTAGAAGCATGGAAGAAAGAATACGAAAATTCAGACTTCAAATGGAAAAGTGACAAAGAAGGTCAAACACGAGGCCAAAATTGGAAGAAAAAGGAGTTTCAAGATAAGAAACCCTAGAAGGGGAAGACTAGAAAATGGTGTGATCACCAAAAACCAGAACTTAATCCAAAGAAGAATATCAAGCCATTAAGTCACTATTTTTTGAGTCAACATACTCGACATCTACTACTCTATCTCATACACAACCTACAGTCAAAGAAGATGAAGAAGAGATTGTAGACGTTGAGCCTGATACCATCATCCCTTCATCATAGACCTGTGAGGAAAGGCTAGATGATAAGGAAAGATTATTTCACTCTAAATTATGGGTAAAAAGTAAGCCTCTACATTTCATTCTTGATAGTGAAAGTCAAAAAAATTTAATCTCTACTAAATTTGTGAAAAGTCTAAATCTATCCATGAAGCCTCACCCAAATCCATATAATATTGGATGTTTGAACCCAAGGAGAGACCTCTGTGTCACCCATCAATGTCTTCTTTTATATGAAATAAAACCTTTCCAAGATGAAGTCTTGTGTGATGTGGTCAATCTAGATGTTTGTGATGTACTTCTTGGTTAGGCATTCATGTATGATCGACATGGAATCTATGAACCATGAACCTGAAGAATCACCCTCACTCTTAGAATGTGGTGTTATAGGGTACTAGAGGTACCACCTCCCACATCTGTCTCCCTGATCAGTGCCAAACAATGTAAGAGATTGGTGGAGAAGACAAAGCAATTCATTCTCATGGTGGTCAAACCACATAAATCCAAGAAGGCCAATGTTGTAGTCCTAACTACACAATCAACATAATAATATAAGTAGATGGGCAAAATCATAGGATAATACGATGACTTATTCAAGTCACCCACAGGAGTTCCACTGCATTTCCAGGTAAAACATTCTATTGATTTGATCCCAAGATTACCTTTGCCTAACAATCTTATGTATCATAGATCAATTTTAGAGAATGATGAGATAAAAAGATAGATTCAAGAATTGATCCAAAAAGGTCACATTAGGTAAAGATCTTCACCCTGTCGTAGCCTAATTATTCTAGCACCAAATAAAGATGGAACATAGAGGCTTTGCATTGACTATTGAGCCCTGAATAAAGTCACTATGAAGAATCACTACCCCCTCCCCAAGATCGATGACCTACTAGACCAACTCTGTGGTGTGAATCTCTTCACCAAAATTGATCTCAAATCTAGTTATCACCAAATTCCCATTAATACCACTGATGTCTAGAATACTACATTCAAATCTAAGGAAGGGCTCTTCAAATGGTTAGTTATGCCTTTTATCTTAACTAACACACTTGCAACCTTCATGAGTATGATGGATGACATCTTGTAACCCTTCACCAACTCATTTATGGTTTTCTACCTGGATGGCATACTCATCTATAGTAGAACATGGGAGGAACATTTGCAACATGTTCATAAGGTGCTTCAAACTCTTTGAGAGCATAAGTTGTATGTTCATCTTGACAAATTCACATTTGGGATGAAAAAAATTTAGTACCTTGGGTACATTATGAATGAGGAAGGGGTCCATGTTAATCTAAAAAAGATTCAGGTTATTCAATAATAGCCTACACTAAGGATCCTTACAAAAGTTCACAGCCTCTTAGGTCTTACAAATTTCTATCACAGGTTTGTTCTTAAATTTTCACATGTTGCTTGGTGACTAACCTAAGTGACTAAAGGAGGAGTTAAATCTACATTTTAATGGGGTGAAATACAATAAAGGGCATTTGAGAATTTGAAGAATAGACTTTTCTCAGTCCTTATTCTTGCCTTGTCAGATTTGCATCAACCTTTTGAGTTGATGATAGATGCATTTAAATATGCCATGGGAGCTATCATCATGCAACTTGGCTCTCCTATTACATATCATAGTGAAAATTTCACTGATATAATTAAGAAATACCTAACATATGATAAGGAGTTCTATGCCATTATAAAAGCCTACAAATAATAGAAACACTACATCGGGAAAGAGATGGTCATCCACACTGACCATAGACCATTGGAATTCATCCATACATAAAATAAACTTTGAAATGAGAGGCAACCAAAAGTGGGCCATATATCTACAAAAATTCTATTTGATAATCAAACATAAAAGGGGGAGCTCAAATATGACCACAAATTATCTAATCTACCCACCAAGTACTGCACTCACAATAGTTCTTGACCTGTGTAGATAAGAGACTACCACTTGGGGTGCTTTGTATGAAGTAGATCCTACCTTTGCTGATACATATCAGGTACTTCAAAAAGGTAAACATTTTTCTAATTTATATTTCCAATATAATGTCCTCTATCATATGGGTCACATCTATGTTCTAGCTACATAGAAATAGAAGATGATATGGGAAACACATTTTAGTAGGATAAATAGAGACTTTGGTGTAGAAAAGACATTGGCATTTCTTCAAAAACACTTTTACTAGCCCCATATGTAAAATTATGTGGAAAGGTGTCTCAAATCTTGCACCCCATGTGCAATAGCCAAGCCAACAAATAAAAAGCAAGGATTGTACATACCATTACCAGAACTAACTAGGCCTTGGGAATCTATCTCAATGAATTTTCTCTCAGGTTTACCCACTTTAAAACATGGCAAGGACTGTATTTTTGTTGTAGTTGATCATTTTTCAAAAATAGATACCATGATTACTTGTAAGAAAAATATATCTACTAAAGAAACTAATCAACTATATTTTAGTCATGTATGGCTCCATTTTGGTCTCCCTAAGTCCATTGTCTCAGATTAAGATAGTAGGTTCTTAAGCATCTTCTGGTCCACTCTATGGAAGATGATGGATGCCAATTTGATGAAGTCCATAGCCTTTCATCCACAAATTTATGGTCAGATAGAGGTGGTGAACTACTTGATTTTTCACATGATTTGGATGTATCACTCCAAACATCCATGTATATGGGATGAGGGGTTTCTTTTCATACAACATGGATATAATCAGGCCCTGCACAGCTTGACCAAGCACAGTCCATTCTAAGTATGCTTTAGGTTCTAAAACATGGCACCAGTTGATATAACCATTCCATTCTACACCATGGAATACACACCTCATGAAATATCTAAGGTAGCAAAAGCAAAAAAATTATTAAACAAATGCAACACGTCTAGTAGCAAGTTTATGACATCTTGGAGAAGATGAATCGAAAGTATAAGCAACACCATGACAAACATAGGATTGCACACCATTTTATTATGGGTGACAAGTTTTGGTTGTTGCTTTATAAGGAATGACTTGTAGGCCCACACAAAAAAATTTGGCCTTTGTGATATGGTCCCTAAACCATCACAAGAAAATTTGGAGAAAATGCTTTTGACTTGAACCTACTAGCCTACCTTGGTTTGCATCTAATATTCAATGTGGAGCTACTCAAACCATATCATCCATGTCTATTAGACACTTCAATCATAGTAGAAAAACTAGACATTGATGAAATTGATCCACATATTTTTTCTCTATTGGAGGAGGATTAAATTATGGACACCTACATGAAGACAACAAGAGGATGCTCTGTTCTGCTTTATCATGTTGTCAAAAGGGGCCAGCTTAGGCACCAAGGTGAGTGGCTCACAGAGAATCAAATTAATACACAACTACCACACTTGATGATAAATATTGATGCAATAGGTACCATTGCTCCTCAAGGAGGGAGGAATGATCTGGGATATAATTTAGGTGATAATTTAGGCGATGATTCTACCCTAATTGATGACAAAACTTTTGGGAGCCATAACTTTTGCATCACAGCTGCAATTGACTCCCTCTTTGAACTGTTAGAAATATAATAATGAGGAGAAAATGGTGAGATGGAATGGAGCTCTTATAAATGGTTTTTTACCATATAAAATCCAATATAATTTCCCCAAATTTTAATTTTAGTAGTTTAGTCTAAAAATAGTAATTCCTTGAATTCTGTATTGTTTTAAATCATGGAAGTCAAACCACTTAATCTCCCTCAATGTTGGTGACCTTCCACATCCTCCTCTTGATTTTAAAATGTGTATAAATAAATATGTAATTTTAAATAGAAAGTAGACATCTCTTCCTAGAGATAAGCATATAGTTGTATTGCGATCTTGAGTAATAAAACATCTCTTCTTAGAGAATTCATTGCTACTATGTTATTTTTGTGTTCTTGAAATAAATATCAATCAAAAATTCTAATTTTTAGATCACTGGTATCAGAGTGGTGTGTCTTAAGAGTGTATGATCCTGAGGATGAGGTTAGGCTACAAGAATCTTGGGTGGAAACAATAGAGCTTCCAAACTATCCACTTATTCGCTCCAAATGACTTCAAATGGCAAATGAAACTAATACATTTGATCCTTTCAAGGAAATGGTGAATAAAGCCCTCTAATGAAAATAAGCATAGATGTTATAATAATTTACCCAAATTCTCGAATAACTCCTAATGGGAAATTATGGCTCCTCATCTGCACTTCCTGACTCCTCATCCATGGAACATCCTTTCAGTGCCCCAACACCCTTCAAGGTTTAGGTGAATTTTGATATTCTTGCATTTGAAGGAAAAATCAATGTTGATGTAGTATAAAATTAGTTGGATCAATTGTCTTCCTACTTCTCTATAAATAAATTCACTGATGGAGAAAAGATCACTTTTTCTCTTTTAAAAGCATCATTACCCATGAAAAATTGGTGGGAAGTGTACAAAAAGAGGTTTAGTATAGATGAAATTGGCTTTGAGGTGGAACCAACCTAGGATGATTTCATGGAAGTGGTAAAGGAAGAATACTATCCCATTGGAACATATGATGATTTTTACATACAATGGAAACAACTTTACCAAGGTAAGGACCAATCTGTTTAAGATTACACAGACATTTTTTATTCTCTATCTACAAGATTGGGCATCTAAGAAAGTGAGAAACATAAGACTCTCAAATATCATGGTGGACAATAATGGTACATACAGGGGGAAATGGAACTCTTCAATTTAGAAACCCTCAATGAGGCATACAAGTTTACATTAAAGATTGAGCAGAAGCATGGAAGAAAGAATACAAAAATTCAGCCTTCAAAATAAAAAAGTGATAAGAAAGGTCAAACATGAGGCCAAAATTAGAAGCAAAAGGAGTTTCAAGATAAGAAACCCCAAAAGGGGAAGAATAGAAAATGGTGTGATTACCACAAAATTGAAACTCACTCCAAAGAAGAATGTCGAGCTAACAAGTCACTACTTTTTGAGTCACAATACTCGACATCTACTACTCTATCTCATACACAACCTACAGTCGAAGAGGATGAAGAAGGGATTGTATATTTTGAGCCTCATACCATCACCACTTCATCATAGACCCATGAGGAAAGGCTAGATGATAAGGAAAGATTGTTTCATTCCAAATTATGGGTAAAAGGTAAGCCTCTGCATTTCATTCTTGAAAGTGGGAGTCAAAAGAATTTAATCTCTGCTAAAGTTGTGAAAAGTCTAAATCTATCTATGAAGCCTCACCCAAATCCATATAGTATTAGATGGTTGAGCCCAGGGAGAGACCTCCGTGTCACCCATTAGTGTCTTCTTTTATATGCAATAAAACCTTTAAAAGATGAAGTCCTATGTGATATGGTCAATCTAGATGTTTGTGATGTACTCCTTGGTCAGTCAGTCATGTATGATCGACATGGCATCTATGAATCATGAACCTAAATAATCACCCTCACTCTTGAAATGTGATGCTATAGGGTACTAGAGATACCACCTCCCACATCTATCTCCATGATCAGTGCCACACAATGTAAGAGATTGGTGGAAAAGACAAAGTAATTCATTCTCATGGTGGTCAAACCACAAAAATCCAAGAAGGTTGATGTTGTAGTTCTGACTACAAAATCAACACATCAATAAAATTAGATGGGAGAAATCATAGGAGAATATGATGAATTATTCAAGTCACTCATAGGAGTTCCACTACATTTCTAGGTAAAACATTATATCAATTTAATCCCAAGATCACCTTTGCCTAACAGTCTTGTGTATCACAAATAAATTTTAGATAATGACAAGATAAAAAGATAGATTCAAGAATTGATCCAAAAAGGTTATATTAGGCCTAGCTCTTCACCTTGCATTAGCCCAATTATCCTGGCACCAAATAAATATGTAACATGGAGGCTTTGCTTTGACTATCAAGCCCTAAATAAAATAATTGTGAAGAATCACTACCCCCTCCCCAAGATTGATGTCTTGCTAGACCAACTCTATGGTGTGAAGTTATTCACCAAAAATGATCTCAAATCTAACTATCACTAAATTCCCATTGATCCCATTGATATATAGAAGACAACATTCAAATCTAAGGAGGGGCTCTTCAAATGGTTAGTTATGCCTTTTGGCTTAACTAACGCACTTGTAACCTTCATGAGGATGATGGATGACATCTTGTGACCCTTCACCAACTCATTCATGGTTTTCCACCTGGATGATATACTCATCTACAATATAACATGGGAGAAATATCTACAACATGTTAGCAAGGTGCTTCAAACTCTTTGGGAGCACAAGTTGTATGCAAATCTCAACAAGTGCACATTTGGAATGAAAATAATACATTACCTTGGGTACATTGTGAATGAAGAATGGGTCCATGTTGATCCAAAGAAGATACAAATTATTTGAGAATGGCATACACTAGGGACCCTCACATAATTTCATAGCTTCTTGGGTCTTGAAAATTTCTATCATAGGTTTATTCTTGGATTTTCACATGTTGCTTGGTTGCTAACCCAAGTGACTAAAGGAGAAGATAATGCTACATTTTAGGGGGTGAAATACAACAAAGGGAATTTGAGAATTTGAATAATAGACTATGCTCAACCCCTATTCTTACCTTGCCAGATTTACATCAACCTTTTGAGTTGATGACATATGCATCTAAATATGCCATTGGAGTTTTCATCATGAAACATGGCCATCCTATTGCATATTGTTTCTAACAGTTTTCACTTTTTGACATTAAAGAGATGAAAGAAACTAAGTGATGGTCTAGGGTTAGATGATACCCCAATGAAGTTAGTGCACCGTATCCAAACATTGAAGGTACTCCTCTTTGGCTATGGAGGATGACACCTACATATGAGAGAGACTTAAACAAGAAGGGTGTTAGATAGATAGGTGGTAGACTGCTAAGCAAAGCTTTATCCCAGAAGTGCAAAGACTTATTGGAGGGGTGACAGTTTACTAATTGATAAAAAGTAGAATATTGCTAAAAATAGAAATGATGAAAGACTAAACAAAAGAAATGAAAAAAATGCATACCTGTATGCAGCAATCTATCTTCCACAGTCATCGGCATCGATTAGTCTGCTAACGTCGGTAGGTCAAGGTCACTGACATCAGTTAGTATGCCATCATTGGTAGGGGAAATGGGCCTGGTGGCCGGCATCAGTCGGGGCAATGGCCTTAGACAGGGTCTGGACAGGTTTATGGTCTATAGAATGGTCTGAGAGTCTATTTGGATGGTCTGAGAATCTGTTTGGAGGTCTGTACAGGGCTGGAGGGCAGAGAGTATGGTCTAAAAAGGGGACCAAATAGAGGATAGGGTGACAAGGAGGTAAGGATGAGAGAAGGCTTTTCAACCTCTCTAGGAAGAGCAGGTTGGTTCTGGGCTGATGATATTACTTAGAAATAGTAACTAGAAAACTAATTACTAACATAGCCTAAATAATTGAAATGAAAACACAAAAGAAATACTTAGCTGTGGCTTGCTAAAGAAAGAGTGTAGCAAATTTTTTGTTGATGCCACTGATGTACTTGCAATGTCTTTAGCCTAGAGTTTGGAGCTATTTCTGTAGAGTGCCTATAGCCTGTGATGCTTGGTGTGCATCTGGGAGAGAGGGAGAGAAAGAGAGGTCAAATTTCAGGTGTAAAAGAATTCACGTTCATGGGGGGCAGTAATGGAAGTAGAAGTTTAGTCTTAAAGGGATCGACATTGGCAAAGCCACCGACATCGACCAAAAACTGACTGAAGTCAATGGCTGAAGAATAGGAAAAAGGGGCTAAAAATAGCCTTTTACCCATTCTTCCACCTGCTGGGGTCAGCTGGTCATTAGAAAATAGTTGAGAGTGGGTTTTATTAGGCGTGAGGATGAGTGGGGGAACTAAAATGGGGGGTTAAGCATTTAAGACTTGGCATGGGGTGAGGAATGGTATCCAAAGAGAGGTATCCTAGGAGAGGTGAGGTGGTAAGGGGAGTTTTTAATTTAAAATAGTCAATTTATTTTAAATTAATAATTGAATGGGTTAGAAATGGTTAGGAGGAGACCAAAGGGGACCAAGGGGTGACCAAGGGATAGACACGATTTTAATGTCTACATTTTCCCCTTTTTGTCTTGTTAGTTATTCTTGACAAACTGCAAGACAAAAATAGGAATTGGTTGCCCTAGGTATAAGATAGAGTGTTCCCCCCTCAAAGTGAGAGTCGAGGGAAGGGAACCTGAGATCGGGTGTCGATTTGATAGAGAGATAGATGGATGGAAAGGGTGAAGGTGTGAGTGTGAACGTTGCAAAGGATGAGATTATGTGTATGCCACACCACGTGATAGGTAAGTCAAATTGTCATGGTCAAAGGTCAAGGAGTGCCAAAATCAAAATAACCAGGCCCTAGCATTTATTCATAGCTGATTGGGTTAAACAATCCAAGCTGTAGCTCTAATGGTCATCATGTTCTAAGTATCTCAGGCTCAGGAAGTGCTCTTGGAAAACATGAAAAGGTCACAAGGATGGGGATCAACTGGAGCACGATCCAGTACTTGTGGGGGTCAGGGACAATTTGCTAACTAGGCATGAGGTAGCAAGGGCAATCGAAATAACCAAGGTAGAGTTGTCATGAAAGTGGTTAGATGAGATAGTCACGATCTCCAAGGTCTATGGTTGAGGTAGGCAGAGGCAAAAGTGATCGTAAGGGTGCCCCATGAGGCTAAGATGACTTCTACTATGAGGACTAGTTGATTGGGGACATGATTTTGGGGATTGTGAAAAAATGAGGAGGTTTTAAGGTAGTCAATGTCAGTGATACAATTGATGTTAGTGGCCCAAAGGGACCTACGTCGACAGAAATCGACTGACGTTTGCAGCCTAGGGCATGCTTGTGCTGACGTCGGTGGCCTGCCAAATCTGACAAAACTGGATTGGCGGCCCACCCAAAAGTCATTTGTGATTGTGACAAAGTCAAAAAAAGAGCTCTGGATTTGAGTGGGTGAAAGTGACTTGGAGTGACCAGTTGAGTAGTGTGAGGTGTCAGATTATGATTGGTGGAGAGAGGGAGCAGATTAGAGAGTGTTTGGAGGTTGTAGAGGTGATTGTGGGCTAGGTTGAGGTTGTAGAGAAAGTGATATAAATGAGATGGTAGAGGGTAGTGGAGGACCCACGGGAGGTCCACCACTAGTGGCACCTATCGTGCCACCATGGCGGCGATGATGGGATGAGGTAGGAGGTGTTTTTGTACTTATTTGGCTTATTTTGAATTTGATTTTTATTTTTTGAAAATTTGATGGTTTTTAGCTAGGAAATGAGGGGGAGGGCTAGCTAGGAGGGTGGGAAGGGTAGGTAGGTCATGCTACGGTGATTTAGGAGCATTTGGGGGCAAATGGGGGGCAAAATGGGGGAAGCCCTAATTTTAGGGCTCACCCCATTCGACCCTAGGGTCGAACCAATCACTGACGTCAATAGGTTCACCGACATCAGCTGACCAGTAATCAGCATCAGTCAGTTACCTACCAATGTCGGTCATGAAGTGACTGATGTCAATTAGGTAAGTGTCATCACCGACACTTTAACTGATGTCGGTGATTGCCTAGTCAGAGAGAGTTGGAAAATTGCCAAGTCAAGGGGTCAAAGTTGTGCCAAGGGCTTCTCGGGTGTTAGGATAGCCATAGATGGTTAGGTAGATAGGAAAGTAGATAGATGAAAGGGAAAATGGCTAGGCTAGGTCTGCAAAAAGGAAAAAAGAGTCATGGGGATTGGTAGGTGCGTGGTTAACATGAGTTTGATTGGTTGGATGGAGGTGAGGCAGATGTTGATGTTGTGGGACTGACTATTGCCATTACTGATGCGGATGCGTCAAGACATTATCGGGGAGGAGTGGGTGCAGATGAGCATAGTGGGACTTGGTGGGGTGTGGCGCTACTATCGAGTGGCGAGGGATGTGAGCCTGATGGTGGCTCTGATCAAGCAGTGGGATCACTCCACCAACACCTTCCACTTGTTGATAGGGGAGTTAACTTTGACTGTCAAGGATGTGTACCAAATTTTGTGTTTGCCAGTACACATAGTAGACTTGTATGTGTGCTCGAGAGAGGCACATGACATACACATGGTGACACTATTTGGGGAGCATGTCGCTGAGACGAGCTACCACTCATCAAGTTTTGCATATGAGCCCCTCTACATTGTTAATGAGGATACACATTAGTTGGTGATTTTGATGATGATAGGCATCATAGTCTATGCACTGCCAGATGTAGAGAGAGGTAGGTTTTTAGTCATTATGACTGGGGTTTTGATAGAGATGATAGAGTAACAAACAGTGTTTTCTTGGGTACCTATCTTTTTGGCCCTAGTATATAGAGAGTTGTGGGGGATCAATTGGCAGTGGTGGTACAGTCTGTGTGTGGGCTACCTCCTGCACTATTGGGCTTACGAGCACATCATGGTCACATGACCTCTCAACCTCCCAGTGGTTATTCAGGTTGGCTTCAGGGTCAAATTCAAATGATGGTAGGATATGATGGTGCAGACGTAGATGGATGGAGTGGTCAGAGACATCGACCACTATAGAGGGGTACTAGAGGCCTTGATCCCAGTAGACATTGCTTGGAGACCATACCTGGTGTACCCAACCTTTAGAGATCAGGCAGAGCAGCTAGTTGGGGTGCAGAGCATCAGGTGGATCAGGGGCAAACAAGCTGGCAAGCTTGAGAGAGTGCCAGTGGAGAGAGTACAGTGCCAGTATGGGCTACTACAAGATGTGCCGTCTACCTTCCCACAGTATAGATGGGATGATATATAGGTGCTACTCCCACTGCTAGAGGAGATAGAGGGGCCCAATTTTGAGGAGCTACCAGCAAGACCTGGGATAGTAGACCCAAGATGTATAGAGGCCTACTCGGCATGGTGGGCAGGACAATATATAGGTGTATAGGTGGGGCTGTAATCAGATATGTAGGCCATGATCAGAGAGCAGGATGTGACCCGCTAGGAGAGAGACATGGCCAGGCAAGAGAGGGATATAGCCTAGGGCTAGGTGACCATTTTTTAGGGGTAGGTCATAGTTTTGATAGGGAAGATGGCAGGGTTAATAGGCCAGGTGGTAGCATTAACAAGATAGGTCACAATGTTGTAAGGAAAATTAGCTACAACCCAGGCACAGGCATTGGCAGGGTAGGTTATGGGAGGATAGGGCCTAATGTAGCATCCACCTCAGCAGCCAGTTTAGCAGCTAGCATAGTCCACATTAGTGCATCTAGCGTTGTCACAGCCATAGGGTTCAGTGCAGGGCACGGCAACAGGCCTGATGGGTGCACCACAGACTATACCTATTACTAGGTACAACACTGGGCTGGACGAGATCGCATATTATGAGGGGGCCATCAAGGGGTTCCCTTCAATACAATGATACTCAGAGATGAGGGCAAAGCTGAGCTAATAGTGGTCTATGTCATGAGTGACGGCTTCAGGGTCTCATAGATGACGTAGATCAGAGGGCGGAGATGATACATCTTCCTGATCGCCACCACCACCACCACAGCCACAGCCTTGAGGCTAGAGTTTTGATATGATGTATATACCGGCCTGTGAGCCGATGATGCGAGATGTATATTTTTTTGAGAGAGAGAGACAAAGACACAGATTGTGTCATTTGTAAAAACTTTGATATATATATATATATGATGAGATGTTTGATCATGGATGTGTTATGAAAATGTGTTAGATGTTTGCAACATTTATTTATGTGTTTTAATTATGTATGTTGAGAAATGATATTTATGATGATGCTAATGATGATATGATGATTATGATGATATGTCATGATTGTTTTTAATTTTTATGATGATGTAAATGATTATATGATGATGTTTAAGGTTTATGATGTAGGTGATTAATTTTATGATGATGATGCTAAAATAATGCAAATGATTATGCTAACAATTGTGGAAATATGTGATTAGTTGTGATGTGATTGGCAGGTGATGAAAGAAAGTGACAGAAGGAATGGCTGAGCTAACCCTAGAAGACCCCATGTCAACTAAGTGTTGCGTACATAGCCCCTATCCTAAGGGCCTCAAGCCAATGTAGTTCTCGCAAAAAGGGAGGAAGAGTCAAAGTGGTTGATGTGTTTGGTCATGGAATGGTTTGGATGAAGTTAAGTCATGGGTGAAGGAAAAGGGTTTGTTCATTAGATAAATGAACAAACGGAGGTGGTCGAGCTAACTCCAGAGGACCCCATGTCATCTGAGTGCTACCTACATAGCCCTTATTGTTAGGGCCTCAGACCAATGTAGTTTAGACGAAGAGTCAAAGAGGTAGAAAGGTGGGTTTGGTGATGATGATGGCTGAGCACTTTCCATGTGTCTGATGGTACATGCTTGAAATGATGAGGGCAAGATGATGTTACAACCTTTTCCATATTGTGTGATGGTGTATTCTGTAACATCTAGTTTTTCATCCCTAGCAAGTGTCCATATTGGTGATGGACATATGCTAAAAATGAAATGAGTCTATTTATGCTTCAGCAAGTAATGGTTTATGCTTGACATAAATTGTGTCTGGTTGATAGTTTCCATGTGTATTGGTGT
Organism: Torreya grandis; assembly: GCA_037957365.1. Taxonomy (NCBI): domain Eukaryota; kingdom Viridiplantae; phylum Streptophyta; class Pinopsida; order Cupressales; family Taxaceae; genus Torreya; species Torreya grandis. Next base: position 1,131,314 of record JARHVA010003644.1, read on the forward strand.
CCATAAAAACTTGTGTGAATCGGCTATGCGAGTGGTCTAAAAAGGGTTGGGTTGGTTGGATGTGGTTACAAATGATTATATTGCATGTGACAATGGTATGTAGGAAGTGAAAGGCATATTTGCCCTTTCATGGACAAGGACCATAATGATAGCATAGATAGGGGATGTTAGAACAAAAAGCCCCATTCATGCATTACGTCATTGACCATGGGTTATGTTAGAGAGGTAATCGAATAACTTTGACGTTAAAATGAGCTCGAAGTCCCTTGAGTAGGTGATATGATATAGGAGGATAGGGTAACCCTTTTGAGTAGGGATAACTTTGCCCCTTTTTATAGGAGACCCTGAGACGACTACAAGCCAAGTCCATGACCCTTTTTTTTTTTTTTGAGCAGACTGATTAATGCGGGAAGTCTACATAAAGATGTCATTTTGCTTTGTGGTCATTTGTGAAGTTGATCGATGCGAGAAGCTTCTAAGAAAGTGTTGTTTGTAGCAATATATTAGCATAGCCATCCTTCGAGGGAGTGGTCTATATTTTTGCTTTATATATTTAAGGGATTTTGAATAGCTATCCTTCGAGGGAGTAGTCTATTAGCCATAGAAATGGTAGTACAGTTGTCCTTCGAGGGAGTAGTCTACCTTTTGATTTTGTGACCTTTTTGATATTTTTACATTTCAATTTATTTTTGACAGAATTTTGAGTCATGGACAAGACTATAGAAGTTCAAAGGCTCCCTTTTATTAGGACAAAGCATTCATACTTTATAAAAGGGTTTCATAGGATTTGTTTAGGGGAGGGTTGAAGGAATAAGGATTAAGAGGACATGGATTGCTCAAGGGACGAGCTCAAGTTAAATGTCAAGTGAACTAGTACTCGACTAATAGTAGAATGGTTACAGATGCAAGGCATTAAGAGGCTCAGGTTCTAATTAGCCTTCAAGAGAAGATAGATGATAAGTCCCTGACCCATACTTGTGCATTATGATGAAAGGTCTGAGCCAATTAGGGGCAAACTTGCCTTGTTTACTTTGCTCCATATTGGTCACATGTTGATTTTCTTTGAGGATGAGGTCTCTGATTTTGAAATCTTATTCTCACATATTTTTTTCATAGGCTCGCTTGATGCGATTTTGATAGACATAGAGATGGTTGAAGGCAGTAAGACGATGCTCGTCGAGTAACTCAAGTTGAGCTAAGTGATCTTGATGAAAGTCATTATTAGAGAGAATGTCATGCAAAGAGATGCATAGAGATGGGATCTTTACTTCGAGAGGTAAGACAACCTATGTTTCGTACACTAAAGAGAAAGGAGTAGCACTTGTAGAGGTTTGAATGCTAGTGCGGTAGGCCCACAAAGTGAAGGGAATGTGAATGTGCCAATCCCTTCCAGTGTCATCGATCACCTTCATGAGAATTTTAGTTAGAATTTTGTTGGAAGCCTTAGCCTACCCATTTGCTTGTGGGTAGTAAGGCGAAGAGAAGCTGAGTTTGATGCCAAATGAGTCACAGAGTTTTTGGACAATTTTGTTTTTAAATGACTTGTCATTATTGGTGATGATTTTGTGAGGGATACCAAAATGATAGATGATGTGGGTGTTGATGAAGTGGACAATTTTGTCGGCTTTTGTGGAGATGAAAGGAACAGTTTCCACCCATTTAGTGAAATACTCGATGGTGGTGATGATGGACTGATGTCGAAGAGACGAATGAGGGTTAATCTCATCGATGAGATCTAAGCCCCGTTATGAGAAAGGCCAAAAATCTTGAGTGACTTGTAAGGCATGGCTAGGGAGGTGAAGCAAGTTAGCGTGTTGTTGGCACTTGATGCAACGTTGAACATAGTCGCTATAGTCTTGATGAAGAGTGGGCCAATAATAGCCCAGGCGAAGGATGTGCTTGGCAACCAAGTTACCACTAAAGTGTCCACCACAAATCCCGTCATTGACCTATTTAATGGCATGAGATGCTTCAGTAGAGGTTAGATAGTGAAGAAGGAGGCTATCAAAACCTCTTTTATAGAGAATACCCCCTAGCATGGTATAGTGAGCCGTGTGTTTGATAAAAGCTCACCGTGTATTACTAGAGAGATTGGGAGGAATGCTAGAATGAGATAAGTAGTCCACAAGTTGTTTATACCAAACATCTCATGGACCAGAGTCTATGGTGTTGACATGGTTGATGTTAGGAGAAATGTATGAGGGAAATGGCACACGTGCATCGTGACATAAACTCTTGATGAAGATGACAAAGATGGAATATGCGAGGTGAGAGAAGCCATGGTGTCAGCAAACTTATTCATGGAGCACAAAATAGTCTACAAGAGGTAATGGTCGAAAGAGGTGAGAAGGGTGTCTACATAGTGTTTATACCTTTGTAAAATTTCATTTTTATAGAGGTATGAACCGTTGACTTGATTGATGACCAGTTGCGAGTCGCTGAAGATGTTGATGGTCTTGATGCTTAGAGAAAGGGTGGTTTGAAGTCCCAAAATTAAGGCTTCATATTCAGCCATATTATTCATACATTCAAAGTCAAGTTTTAAAGACAAAGGCATGGGCTCACCTTCGTGTGGGATGAGAATGACCCCCGCACCCCCACCGAGTTGACATTTGGAGCTGTCGAAGAACATTGTCATTTGATAGACTATGTCATCGGTGGAGAGCGCAGCGATAGATTTGTTGGGAAAGTCACACTGAGAAGGTTGATTGTCAGGTAGAGGGGCATCTGCCAATTGGTCAGTGATTGTTTGCCCCTTTATGTATTTTTTTTGGATAAATTCCAAGTCTAACTCAGTAAGAAGCATGAGCCAACGAGCCATACCCTAGTTTTGGTATGGCTTGGAATGCATGTATTTAAGAGGGTCAGTGTGAGTGATGACAAAGGTCTTGTGATTGAGAAGATAATGGCAGAGCTTAGTAGCAGCAAAGACTAATGCCAAATAGAGTTTCTCAGTATGAGTATACTGAGTTTCATAGTTGACAAGTGTTTGGCTTATATAGTAAACCACTTGCTCACGGTGCTGCTCATCTCGGTGCGCGATCATGGTACCTAACGAATGGTTGGTTGTTGAGATGTAAAGGTAGAAGGGTTGGTCATCTTTAGGTGGAATGAGGACTGGTGGAGAAATTAGATAGCATTTGAGGGCTTCAAAAGCCTCTTGACAGTCCTTATCCCATTTAAAGGAGACGTCCTTCTTGAGGAGATGATGAAAGGGTTAACAGCGGTTAGAAAACTGTGAGATGAAGCGATGGATGAACTGGAGCTTCCCTTGTAGACTACGAAGTTGCTTGAGATTGGTCAGAGGTGGCATCTCAAGGATAGTGTAGATTTTAGTAGGATCTATCTCAGTGCCACAAAGAGAAATAATGAAACCTAGGAGCTTACCTGAGAGGACTCCAAAGATGCATTTCTTGGGGTTAAGATGGACATTGTATTGAAGAAGGTGAGAAAAGATGATCTTGAGGATGGTCAAATGGTCATGATAAAGCCTAGATTTTCCTAGCAGGTCATCCACATAGTCCTCCATGATTTTGTGGAGGAGATCATGAAAAATGTAAGTCATGACACGTTGATATGTGGCACCTACATTCTTTAGACCAAAAGGCATGACCTGATAGCAGAAAGTCCCCCATGGGATGATGAAGGTAGTCTTGTGTTGATCTTCTGATGCAATCAGGATTTGGTTATATCTTAAGAACCCATCCATGAGTGATAACATCTCATGACCGGCTGTGAGATCAACAAGTTGGTCAATGTTGGGAAGAGGAAAATCATCTTTGGGATAGGCTAGGTTGAGGTTGCGATAGTCTGTGCAGATTCAGATCCCCCCAGCTGCCTTGGTGATAAGGATGATGTTAGACACCCACTGTGGATAGTCAATGGGTTGGATGAAAGAGACAGAGAGAAGACATTGAAGCTCCTCTTTGACAAGGAGTGCAACTCGAGGATGCATCTTTCGAAGCTTTTACCTGACAGGCTTAGCCTCTAATTTTGTGATGATGTTATGAATGGCAATGTTGGGGTTGATGTTAGGCATGTCACTATAGGTCCAGGCAAAAGCCTTGCTATGGTTTGAGAGGAACTTGGTGTAGTCGATCTGCTCCTAGGTGTCTAGAGATTAGCCAATCTTTAAGACATGAGGAACATCAGAAGATGGGAGGTTAATGTCAATGGTTGATTCATTTAACATAACTTGCATTTTAGAAGGAAGGGAGCGCTGAATGAAAGAGTCATCAGCACCCATGTAGGTGAGAATGGCATCGTCATCTACGTAGTGGATAGTGTTGATGGTTTTCGACTCATCGTCTATCATGTTGGGATAAATGAAAGGGAGAGACCTAGATACCCCACTTAGCTGGTAGGTTAGGGGCTCCAAGCAGATGGTGTTTATGCAAAAAAAAACTAGAAGGGATGGAAACCACCGACTTCATAGGTGAAGAGGGGAGAATGGGTGAGCTTGGAGGAGATTGGTCTATGGTGGGTTTGGGGCAAGGGTCCACAGAGGCTTCGATAGGTTCTTGGAAGCCCAGGCCATATCTTTTATTAGCATTGTCATCTTTTAATAATTCGATGGGCTGATGGGAGCCTTGCTCATAGCGCCCGAAGCCAAAATCTTTCCATGCACACCTATAAAGGTAAGTGTGAGCAAAGTTGGGGTTGCCTAAAAAAGAGAAGTTAGAGGTGAATGGCTGAGGTAAGGAGAGAGGATTCCCATCAGTAGGGGCTTGATCTAGCCCCCCATAGATGAGATTGGTTCGAAGGTTAGGAGGACCATAAGGAATGACCATTCTGATCTGATGGTCATAACTTGGACTGTGGCGAAGCTATCCATACTCTTGTGGAGTTTGGAACATGTCTAAGGTAAGCAAGCGATATTCCCCAAGTGAAATTCATTGGAAGATATCTTCCATGGGGTCCTTGGTTGTCACTTGAAGAGGTGGTGTGAGGGCGACTGTTGTTTGTGAACTAGTTGAAGTTTTTGCAGATGGAGGTGGTGTTTGGGCTGGTGTCTTGAGAGGAATGAGAATGTCATTTCGTCGATAGGTCATGTTACATGTTTTGAAAGGAGATGGGTTGGTGGGGATGACATGGACTTGCTCGTCGTGTTCAAATTTAACACAATGATGCAGCGTAGAAGGAACACAAGCCATGGCATGGATCTAGGGTCAAACTAATAACATGTTATATTGGAATTCTCCCTTGATGATGTAAAAGAGCTCTGGGATAGTGTGCGGGCCAACACGAATATGGAGGATGATGGTGCCAATGGTAGTGGTAGTGGTGTCATTGAAGGATTGAAGGATTGCGTTGGTTTTTGATACGCAATTCTTAGGGAGAGCCAATTAATCATAGGCATGAGTAGAGATGATATTAATGCTGGCACCTCCATCAATCATAACTCGCTTAATGCGGGTTTGATCACCATAGGCTATGATGAAGAGAGCAACATCTTGATCTTTTGAGTTAGAGGTAGGAATTTTAGAATTGTTGAAAGTGATAGAGGCAACGGGGGATAATGATTAGACCAGGGCAGCTAATGGTTGGGGGTCTTCAGGTTAGACCTCCACTGCTTGTAAGGCTCTGATTAGAGCTTGACGATGTTGGGGTGAGGTTTGGATGAGATCATACAAGGTCATCTTCACAGGCATTTGGTGAAGCTGTTTTAACATAGAGTCATGGATTGCCCCTGAAGAAGAGGGTTGGGATGCCCCCAGGATAGAAATTTTGGGTTTTGGTAGTTGAGGCGGTTTGATAAAGGGATAGGTCCAAGGAATAGCATCTTTTTCTTTTGCTTTATCCTTTTGTGACCTAGTGGCTACACTGATAGTGTTAATTTTGAAGAGAGGGGGTGAAGGAGATGAAGGGGCCATAGTCTGTTGATGAGATGTTGATGATGGTGAAGAGGTTTCAGAGATATGGGTAGGTGTCAAAAGTCTATTGTCAGTGGCCTCAAGGAGAAGGGTGTCTTTCTCCATATACTAGTGAATGACAACTTTAAGGGCACAGCAATTCTCGATATCATGTCCTGGTGTGCGATGATAAAGGCAAATCTTAGTATCATCAAACTAGGATGGCTTTGACCCGAGGGGTTGGAATGGTTTGATAGGCAGAAGGGTTATGCTAGAGGTTTGCAAAAGTTGGTGTAATATCAAAGCATATGAACCCACTAAAGGGTTTGTGCTTGCTGATGCGTGAGGTGTTGATGACTTTTGCTTGGGAGGTGTTGAAGGAGGCTTCTATACCACCTTTTGGGTTGGTGGTGCAGCCACATGCAGAGACGACACTTTCTTCATGAGAGGTGCCAAATTGTTCAGAGAGGTTAGGCTTGTGGTAGGCAAAGGGAGTAATGGCGGTAACTTGTTTTGGTTAGAGGTTGGAGCAGGGAGCACTCCTATTATGGTAGAAGGATGAGGGCCCAAAATGGATGGCAATGTTGACAGTGGAGGAGGAGTTCACCACTATGGTTTAGCAATCTTCTTTGGTTTGGTTTAAGGACTACTATTGGGTGAGGCTTGGTTCAAGTCTACCTTCACTTGCGGATGAGTGACGTTAAGGGCAGGGTGAACACCAAGTGACTTGATTGGTTTTGATGTGGTGGATGAGGGTTTTGGTTCTGATGTGGATGGTTGAGGTTTTGAAGGTTTAGAAGTGGCAGTCTAGTCTTTGTTGGAAACTTTTGGAGATTTTGTGATGGGAGGGTTGGTGGCATGAGATGAGACAAGATGGGTAAGGTGAGGAGTTTTGAGTCGCTCCCATAATGTCTGGTGTTCCACTCTCCTCGAATGGAGAAGTTATAGTTTCTCCACCAATCGAGAGAATGGTTGGGAAAATGTTGGATGAGGCTTTGGTCCTTCAAAAGATGTGGACAGTTGTGGGGCCAAAAATGTGTTAGGTGTAGCAATCTCAGACCCAAGGCATGAGGGAGTCACAACTGGATTGTCTTTGGTCGAGGAAGGTGGAGAGACAGGGTCTTCTCTTGGTGGAGAAGGAATTGGAGAATGTGGCTCGTCAAGAGGATAAAGGGCAGGGATGATTACACCTTCTACTTGTAGTTGAGGAGTAGGAAGGGTAGGGTCCTCCATTGGTAGCAAGAAGGAAGACAGTGGGGCTAGTGGTGCCGGCATGGTCAAGGCATCCTCCAATATAAGGGAAGTTGATGGAAAACTAATAGGAGAAGAAGGTTCATCCATGTGTGATGGACTGATGGGTTGACTAACCTCTTGAGCTTGTGAGAGAGGTTGGTCAGGGATGAGAGGAGAAATAGTGTTGACTATGCGTATGTTATGCTCTTAGGAGTCATCGGTCATGGTCTACACATTATTTTGGCTAGGAGGATGGTTAGGAAAGGGTTGTTTAAAGATGTCTATGCTTTGATTGGGTGGTGCATTTGGGTTATCCAAGATGAGGTCACCTTTATCTAGCATGTCTTAAATGATGTTCTTGAGAGTCTTACAGTTGTTTGTGTCATGGCCTTTGACATGTTGATATTTGCAGAAGTCATTCTCCCTATACCACGTAGGGATGGCACGTGAGGGATCAAATTGAGGGGGTAGTCAGATTTGGGGGAGATTGAGAACTCCCTATTTGACAAGTTTGTCCAGCACATATGCGTATGACTCTCCTCGTGGAGTATATTGATGCTGTACATATCTTTACTAGAATTGTCGTGTGATACTCTGGGATGTGGAAGGTTCAGGCTAGTTGGTTGTAGATGATGGTCTAACGACTACAGCATTTGTTGATGCCTTAGATTTAGAATTAGAAGAAGAAGGTTTAGAGGAAGGTTCATTGGACTTGGTGTTGGGGTTTTTACTCCACAACTTGACTTTGTTTTCCTCGACAACACATAGTTCAAGCTTCCTAGCCATCGTGAAAGCTTCGTCAAAGGTGCGGAATGTTTGGACCCACAAGGTAGAGGAAATATGTTTGGCACATGCCTGAGAGAAGAGTTTGATGAGCTCGGGTTGGGGCAAAGAAAAGGAGAGCTGGTTGATTAAGCCTCTCCATCAGGTAACAAAATTGGCTATGGATTCATCATCAAACTATCTGATAGAATAAAGGTCTGTGATGGAGACCTTTTTGGTGATATTGATCGATAAGTGGTCGAGGAAAAGTTGGGCTAGCTGGGTGAATGTGAAAAGAGAGTGACTGGTGAGAGAGTTGTACCAATCGAGAGCAGCACCAAAAAGCAACATGGGTAATGTGCGTAGCAGTAACGCATCATCATGTGATATCAAATAGAAAGCATGTCTGAATGCTCGTAGATGCTACTGTGGGTCTTCCTTACTCTGGAAGTGAGTAAATTTGGGAAGTTCCCACTGACTGGGATACGGCCAGATTGGGATAGAGGGATGGATGGGTTCATTACAAATTTGGTCATATGATAGGACATTTTGTGAACCCAAAACTGAGGTCTCAAGATTAGACATTTTATCCATTAGCATTTTGATTAAGTCTATTGACAAATTTCTAGGTGGGGTGCCCCCTAGGTTGTAAGGCACTTGGAAGGTGCTAGAAGGGGCATATGACGTAGTCGGTTGTGCTTGTGCAGGCACAATGTATTGATAACTAGCTATTGGGATAGAAGTGGAGGCCAAGGGTGGTTGCATCATGAAGGTAGAAGGCATGACTAGGCTTGATGTTGCCATAGGTGGTTGGATAGTGGCAACACTAGCCAATGGATGAGTAGCCACCCTGGTGTTGATGGGGGTGAGAGTAGGTGGGATGGAGACAACTAAATTTTGGAAAGGGGTAGAAGTTTGTTGGACAGTCTGCAATGGATGGGGGGCTGAAACCCCAATAGAAGTGGGCCCAAAGATAGAAGGAGAAGCCACACTTTGAGGATTAGTCATGGTCTGGTTATTAATCAAGGCGACAACCTGGGTGTCTATGGGTTGAACCACAGACGTTGTTGATATGACTGCCATCTTGACTAAGGAGGTTGGCATCCCATAAATTGGGTTGCCCAAGGAGTCTCACATTCAGCTTTGCGTGAGATAATGTTGCAAGGATTTGACATTGAGGTCCAAGAATCTTGCGAAGTCTTGGTCCCCTTCAGTGACAATGGGAGGCTGAGTCGGGGTTGGTTGGGTAGGAGTTCATTCAGTCTCTAAATGATACTCCATTAGAGGACTAGTTATGGATGGCGAAGGTAGAAGCAGTTGTTGCCTTGCGTGGTCAACAAGAGTATTGGTTTGACTACGTGTCAAAACCATTCAAGGCAAGAGAATACGTCCTGACTAGCTCAAACAACCAGATAAGAACTAAAAAGAAGATGAAGACAAGTAGACCCTACACGTTAAATTCTTAAGAATAATTTTTTAGGATCGTGTTGGCTTATGCCTTAAAGTGTGTTTGGAAAGTTGGCTTTTAAAATGGGTCCTAGAAGAAGCAGTCTAAAGTTGGTTTTAGGTTAGTTTTGGTGCTCAAGAGCCTGTGTTAGGTTCTGTACATGGCCTGGTGCTAAGGAGCAAGCTTCCCTCACTTCATGAACCTAGAGATAAATTGGGCTGCTTAGCCAGTATATACTTCCCCTAGAGTTTATCCTCTGCCAGAGAATAGAGTGAGCTTTCCCCTTGGTAGTGAAGTCCAAGTGGGATTGCTGGGACGGGTAAGGTATCTGCTAGGTGATGAAATCCTAGTCGGGCCTTGTCTCAAGTATGTTTAGATGTTTGATTTGTGAAATTGGTTAGGTTATGTAACATAAGTGGACTACGCTTTATTCATAATGTGGTTTTTAATTATTGGATGTGTGGACTAAATATGCATGCAAGCAAAAATGAGATGCAATAGATTTTAAGCCCAAATAGAAATGTGTGTTCAGATGTAGACAAGTAGAGAAAAGATTGAAGAGTATGAATTTTACTACTCTAATGCAAGAAAAGAAAGAAAAAGAATGATTCTTTTTAACTTTGCTAATAGTGTCTCTTGGAAGAGAGAAGAAAAGAGATGCAAGAAGAGACCTAATGCACCTATATGAAAAGTAAGAAAATGAACCCAAGGAAGACCCTAGGGTTCCACTGGGCATGCCAGAATGTTTCTAACAATTTTTGCTTTTCCACATTCAAGAGATGAAATAAACTAAGTGATGGTCTAGGGTTAGATGATACCCAGACGAAGTCAGCGCACCGTATCCAGATGTTGAAGGTACTCTTCTTTGGCTGTGGAGGATGACACCTGCAGATGAGAGAGACTTAAACAAGAAGGGTGTTAGATAGATAGGTGGTAGACTGCCAAGTAAAGCTTGATCCCAGAAGTGCAAAGACTTCCTGGAGGGGTGACAGTCTACTAATTGATAAAAAATAGAATATTCCTAAAAATAGAAATGATGAAAGACTGAACAAAAGAAATGAAAAATAAATGTGTACCTGTATGCAGCAATCTATCTGCCACAGTCGTCAGTGTCGGATAGTCTACCAATGTCGGTAGGTCAAGGTCACTGATGTCGGTTAGTCTACCATTATCGATAGGGGAAATGGGCTTGGTGGTCGGCATCAGTCAGGGCAATGGCCTTGGACAGGGTCTGGATGGGTTTATGGTCTATAGAATGGTCTGAGAGTCTGTTTGGATGGTCTGAGAGTCTATTTACAAGTCTGTACAGGGCTAGAGGGCAGAGAGTATGGTCTAAAAAGGGGACTAGATAGAGGACAGGGTGGCAGGGAGGTAAGGATGAGAGAAGGCTTTCCAGCCTCTCCAGGAAGAGCAGGTTGGGTTTGGGCTGATGATATTACTTAGAATCAGTAACTAGAAAACTAATTACTAACATAGCCTATATAATTGAAAATGAAAACACAGAAGAAATACTTAGTTGTGGCTTGATGAAGAAAGAGTAGTAGATTTGTTGTTGATGTCATTGATGTACCTACAATGTCTTTAGCCCAGAGTCTAGAGCTATTTCTATAGAGTGCCTATAGCCTATGATGCTTGGTGTGCATCTGGGAGAGAGGAAGAGAAAGAGAGGTTAGATTCTAGGTGCAAAAGAATTCACGTTCGTGGGGGGGTAGCAATAAAAGCAAAAGTTTAGTCTTAAAGGGACTGACATTGGTGAAGCCACCTGTGTCAGCCGAAAACTGACTGATGTCAGTGGCTGAAGAATAGGAAAAAGGGGCTAAAAATAGCCTTTTGCCTATTCTTCCACCTACCGAGGTCAGCTAGTCGTTAGAAAATGGTCGAGGGCAGGTTTTATTAGGCGTGAGGATGAGTGGGGGAACTAAAATGGGGGGTTAAGCATTTAAGACTTGGCATGGGGTGAGGAATGGTATCTAAGGAGAGGTATCCTAGGAGAGGTGAGGTGGCAAGGGGGGTTTTTAATTTAAAATAGTCAATTTATTTTAAATTAATAATTGAATGGTTTAGAAATGGTTAGGAGGAGACCAAAGGGGACCAAGGGCTGATCAAGGGATAGACACGATTTTGGTGTCTACACATATCATAGTGAAACTTTTAATGATTTAGTTAGGAAATACCTGACATATGATAAGGATCTCTATTCTATTTTGCAAACCTACAAACAACAGAAACACTACATCTTTGGGAAAGAGACGGTCATCCACACTGACCATAGACCAGTGGAATTCATCCAAATGTACAACAAACTTTAAAATGAGAGGCACCAAAAGTGAGCCACATATCTGTAGAAATTCCATCTAATAATCAAACACAAAAAGGGAAGCTCAAATACAACTATATATTTTCTTATCCACCCACCAATCACTGCACTCACAATAGTTATTGACCTGTGTGAACATGAGACTTCCACGTGGGGTGCTTTGTATGAAGCAGATCCTACCTTTGCTAATACATATCAGGTGTTTCAAAAAGGTAAACATGTTTTTTATTTATATTTTCAAGATAATGTCATATATCATATGGGGCACATCTATTTTCTAGCTATAGAGTAATAGAAGATGATATGGGAAGCACATTTTAGTAGGACAGCTAGACACTTTGCTATGGAAAAGATATTGGTAGTTCTTCAAAAACACTTCTATTGGCCCCATATGCAAAAGGATGTGGAAAGGTATCTTAAATCTTGCACCCCATGTATGTTATCCAACCCAATAAATAAGAAGCAAATATTGTACATGCCATTAGCAAAACCAATCAGGCCTTGGGAATCTATTTTAATAGATTTTCTCTTAGGTTTGCCCACTTTAAAACATGGTAAGGACTATATTTTGGTTGTAGTTGATCATTTTTCAAAAATGGCTATCATGATTATTTGTAAGAAAAATATATCTTTTGAATAAACTACTCAACTATATTTTAGTCATGTATGGCTCCATTTTGGTCTCCTCTATGGAAGATGATGGATACCAAGCTGATGAAGTCCATAGACTGATAGTCAGATAGAGGTGGTGAATCACTTGATTTTTTAGATGATTTGGATGTATCACTCCAAACATCCATGCACATGGGATGAGGGGCTTCTTTTCATACCTAGATACAATTGGGCCCTACACAATTCAACCAAGTATAGTCCATTTCAATTATGTTTTAGGTTCCAACCCATGACACCAATTGATATAGCCATTCCATTCTCCACCATGGGATACACACCTCATATAAGATATGAGGCATCAAAAGCAACAAAGTTCATTAAACAAATGCAACACATCCAGCAACAAGTTCATGACATCTTGGAGAAGATGAATCAGAAGTATAAGTAACACCATGAAAAACATAGGATTACACACCATTTTTTTTTGGGTGACAAGGTTTGGTTGTGGCATCAGAAGGAATGACTTGTAGGCCCACACATAAAAATTCAGCCTCTACGATATGGTCCCCACACCATCACCAAAAAAGTTGGAGAAAATGCTTTTGAGTTGAACCTACCAGCCTCCCTTGGTTTGTATCTAATATTTAATGTGGAGCTCCTCAAACCATATCATCCACCTCTATTAGACACTTCAATCATAGCATAACAACTAGACATTTATGAACTTGATCCATAGAGATTTACTCCAGTATAGGAGGATCAAATTGTGGACACATGGATGAAGACAATAAGATGACACTCTATTCTGCTTTATCAGGTGGTCAAAAGGGGACAGCTTAGGGACTAAGGTGAGTGGTTCATAAAGAATCAAATTAATATATAACTACCACACTTTATGAGGAATATTGATGCAATTGGGACCATTGCTTCTCAAGGAGGGAGGAATGATCTAGGTAACAATTCAAGTGATAAGTCAGGTGACAATTTTACCCCAATTCATGATGAGACTTTTAGGAGCCATAAATTTTGTATCATAGATCCAATTGACTCCATGTTTAAACCATTGGAAATCTAAGAATGAGGATAATGTGGTGAGATTACATGGAGATTTTATTGATGGTTTTTGACCTGAAAAAACCCAATGAAAGTTCCCTAAATTTCAATTTTAGTAATGCAGTCTAAAAATAGTAAGTTTCTAAAAATAGTAATTCCTTGAATTCTATATTGTTTTAAATCATGGAATTCAAACCACTTAATCTCCTTCAATATTGGTGACCTTTCACATCCTCCTCTTTATTTTAAAATGTGTATAAATGAAGATTCAATCTAAAATGGAAAGCAGACATCTCTTCCCAGAGATAAGCATATAGTTGTATTACAATCTTGAGTACTAAAATATCTCTTCTTAGAGAATTCCTTGTTACTATGTTATTTTTATGTTATCTAAATATCTATCAATCAAAACTTCTAAGTTTTGGATCAGTGGTATTAGAGAAGTTTGTCTTAAGAGTGTATGATCTTGAGGATGAAGTCAGGCTATAAAAAGCTTGTGTGGAAAATAATAAAGCTTCCAAACTATCCACATATTCACTCCAAATGACTTCAAATGGTGGATGACACTAAGACATCTAATCCTTTTAAGGAAATGGTTAATGAATCCCTCTAATGGAAACAAGCATAGACCCTACAATAATTTTCCTAAATTTTCCAACAACTCTTGATGGGGAATTATGGCTCCTCATCTGCACTTCCTAGATCCTCATCCATGGAACATCCTTTCAGTACCCTAATACCCTTCAAGATTTAGGAGAATTTTGATATTCTTACATTTGAAGGCAAAATCAATTTTAATGCAATATAAAATTGTTTGGATCAATTGTCTTCCTACTTCTCTATAAATAAAGTCATCGATGGAGAAAAAATCACTTTTGTTTTTTTGAAAGCATCATTGCCCATGAAAAATTGGTGGAAAGTGTACAAAAAGAGGTTCATTAAAGATGACATTGGCCTTGAGGAGGAACCTACCTGGGATGATTTCATGTAAGTGGTAAAGGAAGAATATTATCACATTGAAGCATATGATGATCTATACATACAGTGGTAATAACTTCACCAAGGTAAGGACCAATCTGTTCAAGATTACATAGACATTTTTTAATCTCCATCTACATGTTTTGGCATCCAAGAAAGTGAGAAACATAAGACTCTCAAATATCATGGTGGACTACAATGGTACATACAGTGTGAAATGGAACTCTTCAATTTGGAAACCCTCGATGAGGCATACAAGTTCACAGTGAAGATTGAGCAAAAGCATGGAAGAAAGAATATGAAAAGTCATCCTTTAAAATGGAAAGTGACAAGGAAGGTCAAACACAAGTTCAAAATTAGAAGAAAAAGGAGTTTCAAGATAATAAACCCCAGAAAGGGAAGACTATAAAATGGTGTGATTACCACAAAACTAGAACTCAATACTCGACATCTACTACTATATCTCATACACAACCTACAGTCGAAGAGGATGAAGAAGAGCTTGTAGAATTTGATCTTGATACCATCATCGCTTCATCACAAACCCATGAGGAAAGGCTAGATGATAAATAAAGATTATTTCACTCCAAAATATGGGTAAAAGGTAAGCCTCTACATTTCATTCTTGATAGTGGGAGTTAAGAGAATTTAATCTCTACTAAAGTTGTGAAAAGTCTAAATCTATCCATGAAGCCTCACCCAAAGCCATACAGTAATAGATGGTTGAGCCCAGGGAGAGACCTCCGTGTCACCCATCGGTGTCTTTTTTCATATGTAATAAAACCTTTCTAAGATGAAGTCTTGTGATATGATCAATCTATAATTTTTTGATGTACTCCTTGGTCAGCAATTCATGTATGATCAACATGGCATCTATGAATCATGAACCTAAAGAATCACCCTCACTTTTGGAATGTAGTGTTATAGGGTACCAAAGGTACCACCTCCCACATATGTCTCCCTGATCAGTGCCAAGCAATGTAAGAGATTGGTAGAGAAGATAAAGTAATTCATTCTCATGGTGATCAAACCATAGAAATCTAAGAAGGCCGATGTTGTAGTCCTGACTACACAATCAACACAACAATAGAAGTAGATGGGATAAATCATAGGAGAATATGATGACTTATTTAAGTCACCTACAGGAGTTCCATTTCATTTCCAAGTAAAACATTATATCAATTTGATCCCATGATCACCTTTGCCTAACAGTCCTATGTATCAGAGATCAATTTTGGAGAATGATGAGATAAAAAGATAGATTCAAGAATTGATCAAAAAGGGTCACATCAAGGCCAAGATTTTCACCCTATAGTATCCCAATTATCTTGGCACCAAAGAAAGATGGAACATGGAGGATTTGCATTGACTATCAAGACTTGAATAAAATCACTGTGAAGAATCACTACCCCCTCCCTAGGATTGATGACATACTGGACCAACTATGTGGTGTGAATTTCTTCATCAAAATTGATCTCAAATCTAGATATCACCAAATTTTCATTGATCCCACCAATTTATAGAAGACTACATTCAAATATAAGGAGGGGCTCTTTGAATGGTTAGTTATGCCTTTTGGCTTAACTAACATACCTACAACCTTCATGAGTATGATAGATGACATCCTTTGACCCTTCACTAACTCATTCATGGTTGTCTACCTAGATGACATACTCATCTACAGTAGAACATGGGAGGAACATTTGCAACATGTTTGTAAAGTGATTCAAACTCTTCAAGAGCACAAGTTGTATGAAAATATTAACAAATGCACATTCAAGATGAAAACAATTCAGTACCTCAGGTACATTATGAATGAGGAAGGGGTCCATGTTGATCCCAAAAAATTTGGGTTATTCAATAATGACCTACACCGAGGACCCTCACTGAACTTCATAGCTTCTTGGGTCTTAAAAAATTTATATTGTAGGTTTGTTCTTGAATTTTTACATGTTGCTTGGTCACTAACCCAAGTGAATAAAGGAGGAGCTAAAGCTACATTTTAGTGTGGTAAAATATAAAAAAGAACATTTGATATTTTGAATAATAGACTTTGCTCAACCCCTATTCTTGCCTTACTATATTTGCATCAAAATTTTGAGTTGATGATAGATGCATCCGAATATGCCATGGGAGTTGTCATCATACAACATGGCCATCTTGTTACATATCATAGTGAAACTTTCACTGATACAATCACGAAATACCTAACATATGATAAGGAGCTCTATGCCATTATGTAATCTTGCAAATAATGGAAACAGTACATCTTGGGTAAAGAGATGGTCATCCACACTGACCATAGACCATTGGAATTCATCTAGATGTAGATCAAACTACAAAATGAGAGGCACCAAAAGTGGGCCACATATATATAGAAATTCCATATAATAATCAAATACAAAAATGGGACCTTAAATATGGCCATAGATTGTCTAAGCCACCCACCAATTGCTGCACTCACAATAGTTCTTGACCTATGCAGACATGAGACTGCCACTATATGGAGCAAATCTTACTTTTGTTGATACATATTAGGTGCTTCAAAAAGGTAAACTTGTTTCTAATTTTTATTTGTAAGATAATATCCTCTATCATATGGGGTACATCTATGTTCCAACTACAGAGCAATAGAAGATGACATGGGAAGCACATTTTAGTAGGATAGCTGGATACTTTGGTGTAGAAAAGACATTGGTAGTTCTTCAAAAAAACTTCTACTAGCCCCATATATGAAAGGATGTGGAAAGGTATCTCAAATCTTGCACCCCATGTGTGATAGCCAAGCTAACAAATAAGAAGAAATGATTGTATTCACCATTACCAGAACCAACCAGGCCTTGGGAATTTGTCTCAATGGATTTTCTCTTAGGTTTGCCCACTTTAAAACATGGCAAGGACTGTATTTTTGTTGTAGTTCATCATTTTTCAAAAATGGCTATCATGATTGCTTGTAAGAAAAATATATCTACTGAAGAAACTACTCAACTATATTTTAGTCATGTATGGCTCCATTTTGGTCTCCCCAAGTCCATTATCTCATATCGATATAGTAGGTTCCTGAGCATCTTTTGGTCCACTCTATGGAAGATGATGCTACCAAGTTGATGAAGTCCATAGCCTTTCACCCATAGACTGATGGTAAAATAGAGGTGGTGAACCACTTGATTGTTCACATGATTTAGATGTATCACTCCAAACATCAATGCATATGGGATGAGGGGCTTTTTTTCATACAACATGGATACAATCAGGCCCTACATAGCTCGACCAAGCACAGTCCATTCCAAGTATGCTTCAGGTTTTGACCCATGGTACCAATTGATATATCCATTCCATTCTTCACCATGGAATATGTACCTCATGGAAGATCTAAGGTATAAAAATCAATAAAGTTCATTAAACAAATGTAACACATCTACCAATAAGTTCATGACATCTTAGAGAAGATGAATCAGAAGTATAACCAATGCCATGATAAACATAGGATTACACACCATTTTACTTTGGGTAACAAGGTTTGGTTGTAGATTCAAAATAAATGACTTGCAGGCCCATAAATAAAAATTTGGCCTCTGTGATATGGTCCCTACACCATCACCAAAAAAGTTGGAGAAAATGCTTTTGAGTTGAACCTACCAGCCTACCTTGGTCTGCATCCAATATTCAACATGGAGCTCCTCAAACCATATCATCCACCTCTATTGGACACTTTATTCATAGAAGAATAACTAGACATTGATGATTTTGATCCACAGAGTTTTTCTCTAGTGGAGGAGGATTAGATTATGGACACTTGGATGAAGACAATAAGGGGACGCTCTATTCTACTTTATCAGGTGGTTAAAAGGGGTGAGCTTAGCCACCAAGGTGATTGGCTCATAGAGAATAAAACTAAGATACAACTACTGCACTTGATAAATAAAATTGATTCAATGGGAACCATTGCTTCTCAAGGAGGGAGGAATGATCTGGGTAATAAGTTAGGTGACAATTCGGGTGACAGTTCTACCCCAATTGATGATGGAACTTTTGGGAGCCATAACTTTTGCACTGTAGCTCCAATTGACTCCCCATTTGAACTGTTGGAAAGCTAAGAATGAGCAGAATGTGGTGAGATGGCATGGATATTTTATCAATTTTTTTTACCCCAAAAAACTCAATGTAAGTTCACCAAATTTCAATTTTAGTAGTGTAGCCTAAAAATAGTAAGTTTCTAAAAATAGTAATTCCTCAAATTTTGTATTGTTTTAAATCATCGAAGTCAAACCACTTAATCTCCCTCAAGATTGGTGACCTTCCACATCCTCCTCTTTCTTTAAAAATGTGTATAAATGAATATGTAATCTGAAATGGAAATTAGACATCTCTTCCCAGAGATAAGCATATAGTTGTATTGTGATCTTGAGTAATAAAACATCTCTTCTTAGAGAATTCATTGTTACTGTGTTATTTTTGTGTTCTTAAAATATTTTTCAATCAAAACTTTTGAGTTTTAGATCAGTTAACTAGCTTAACTCTGCACTATCCTAAACTATTTATGATTCTTTTGTTCACTACACTAGGTCAACTTGGTTGACCTAGCATAGTCTATAAGTCCAGTTTTTCCACTCGGTCGACCTGATCGACCTAGATTTATTTTTTGCTTCCCCTAATTTTTAGCATGGTTCTTCATCCTTTTTGATCTACATATTTTTCATTTATCTTTGATTAAAATTAAGTCCCCTATCAAATTTTTTTTGGATAGTCTTAATCCATTTAGATCATATATGGGGTGTTCATTTCTCCTTTTCTTTACCTCCTAAGAGTACCATCACTCGTGAGGCACCTTTTCTACTCCTTCATCTACAAATTACAACATGGTTCAAATAACATCTTAAGATGAATTTGATGGGTCCAATCCTTTTTGCACCTACCAAGAACCTTCTCAAAATATTCAAACTAATGTGGGAGTGATTGACTCAAATTTATTTAATAATCCCACTAATAACACTTATTTTAATATTCCCTCCAACACTAATGTGGGAAATTCTCCTTCCAACACCAACCCACCACCTGATACAACTCAATTATTATCCCAAGTGATTCAACAAATAAACATTATACAAAACTCTAATATCAATCAAATGATGCAACTTCAAAAACATTTTATCAATGTGGATAATCAACCTCCAATCATGAATCCTCAAGATAATCCTAATTACATTCCTCCACCTTTTAGAGATGCCTCAGGTAACATTATTCCTCAACCAATAATGAATATCAAAATGCTTCAAACTATCTAAAATGATCCTTTATTTCCCTTCATTGTATCTATTGACATTGGTAATATCACCAACTATTAAATATGATGGGACTAAAGACCTCGCCTCATTTCTTAAAGCCTTTGGTAATCTCTACAAAGAGTGGATCCAAACTAATAAATTTTCCACTATTAAACTCTTAGTCAAAACCTTCACTGGTGATGTATTATAATGGTATAATAAATTACCTCAACATTATATTTGACAACTTAAATATTTGGTCAATCCTTTAGTTAAAGAGTTTTAACATAATGATCTTCCTGAAAATTGTCTTAGCCATTTCATAAATGCTAAACAATATCCTACTGAATCGGCTCATGACTTTATTAAAATATGGAGGAAGTCCTTATCTCATAAAGCTGATCATAATATGTCTAATGATAACCTATTCAAACTCTTTATCATAGCGTTAACCCCTACTCTTCACTACAAGGTTTAAACCTTTGCTCCTCAAACTCTTAATGAAGATCTTGACCAAACTAAATGACAAGATTTTATTATGAGGCAATTCAAACCTAATTCTAAAATCCTTAAAGTATCTTTCCAAACATCCAATGCTATCACTAGTAACAATTCTCAAACCAAACTTGGTGTTGCCAAAAATGATGTTCCTTCATTGTCTCACGTGCCTCTTTCGATTCATCAAATGAGATAATTTTTACCTCTTTCTAAACCTTTCATATATCCTAATGTTCCTCCTAAAGGGTATTATCCCAATCCCTTTTGTTAGTTTCATGTTGATGTTGGACATTCTCATGAGTCTTGTAGAGGGCTTACTAAATGTGTTATTTCATACATGATCGGTTATTCATTCGACCATGAAACCATGATGAAGCATCATCATCAATAATACACTAATTATTTTCAAAAATGACAACCTTATAAAGACTCTGCATCTAATAATAATAATAAATCTTCTTCCCATAACTAATCAACTTCTAAGGATGTTGATGTAATTGATGTTTATTATGATCAATACCTTAACAACTCTCAATATGTCAATACAGATAAGGTTAATTATCGTAGGAAGCCAACACATAAAGATCATGTGACCAGGCCTAAGAAACCTTATTTAAAATAACAATTGCTTAAAGATACTACCACTATCAATATTGATTCAGAAGCACTTGAGGAATAACTTCCTCCTTCTGATCCTCCAACCACATCTATTCCTCTGAAGTCTAGTTTCCCTTCTTTTAAACCTCATGGCTCCTCTTCTAAATCTCATTGGAATTTCCTATAAGAACTTAACTTTATGCCATATAAACTTCCTCTCATGGAGTTGGTTATCACTTCACCTTATCATTATAAATTTCTTATGCAATAACTCTAAGAGATTGAAGACCCATATTCTTTAGATGAAGAACCACCTTCTATTGATTCTCAACCAACAAACATTAATACCATTGAATCTATGTGTCCTTCTTCCAAACCTTCCATTGAATTCCTTGAAGAGGACATGATTAATAATTAGATCCTCTTTCACACTAATGATCTACCTCTTTTCATAAAGATAGCCATTAACACCACACTTTTCAAAAATTTATAGTTGATTAAGGTTATGGTATTAATTTGACTTCTTTATGTCTTTTACAACAACTTGATAATAATAAAAGTCATCTTAAACAAACCCATCTTACTTGCCATGGTTTTGATAAGACTAATCAAAATCCACTTGGTTGTATATGTCTTCCCTTAACCATTGGTCTTAAGACCATGTGAACCAAACTCATGGTTCTTCATCTTCCTTTATCCTATAAGATACTCTTCGGTCATCCATGGACTCATTGAATGAGGTCCATTACTTCTTTTGATATTCAATGCATTAAATTTATACACAATGAAAAATTTTATAAGCATGAAGTTGATCCCAACCTATGGAGTATCCAATTACTTAATCCTAAATCATAATATCATGTTCCCATGATTCTGAAAATCAATAGTTCTCCTCTACCTGAGTTCATCAATATAAATCCTGATTTACAGGTTACTCTTGTGAATTTTGATAATGATGATCCCAATGAATTACAACACACTTGCAATACTAAGAAATTTCCTTCATATATTTTGGAATGGCTTCCACCTTACCTCTTACCCATATATTGTACCATTCATCTTATGGATGAGATTACCAATTTCCCCCCTCCATGTACTACTTAGGACATATATTTACTAAAGATTCTTTTGCTTATAATGAATTTAGAGTGGCTAAGTTGTTTCAATTTCTTCTCATCATGACTTCTCGAATATTCAATAATCTTGGGATTTCACAATCTGAAGATCCTCCTAAATCTGAAGCATGAAATTTTTTCCCACATATGATGACAACTATATCATGGCCCAAGCTAAATCTAGAGACTTGGATGTCTTACATTATCAAAAGACCTTAGCTTAAATTCATGCTTTCAATCAAGATGTACATACCATTTCTATAGGTCATAACTTAGAATCTAAGGGTTATTTTCCTCCTATAAATCCTCCTCTTAATAATTCTCTTTAGGTGGTAGAGAAAATCATGCCTTCTTAACCTCCAGAAGTGAATTCATCTTCTTTACCTCCTTTGGATTCTCCAATTGAATCTAATTCTTCTCCCATCATCTCTCCATAAACCTCTTCTACTCCATCTATTTCTTCTACTCTTAAAATTACACTTGATGCCAAGGCAACCAATGTCTATCGAATACATTTTAAATATGATTGACATGGCAATCAAATTTTAGATCTAAAGTAGATGTGAAATATGGTCCTCTTCCTACATTACCTAGTCATGAAGTTATTTTGGAGTTGCTTTATGCTCGAGAAACACAACTCCCATAGAAACATCATAAATTTGGAAATTTTAAAAATAAAACTTTTTACTTCAATGACTTTGTCACTAGAATTGATCCTGAATCTAATCCAATTCCATCTTTACCCAATGTATCATACCACTTTCAAGATGGTAATGTCATGCTTATTGAAAAAATAGCTCATATTGACTATGGTACTCCATCTTGTCCTCGACCAATCATAGTCTACAAAGAACTTTCACCTTTTGAACATGATAACTTTAGCATATTTTTCAATAAGTATCAAGAGGCATTTACATGGTCTTACCAAGATATGTCTGGCATTAACCCTAGCATAGTGGTCCATAACATCATTACCTATCATGATGCCAAATTTGTGCATCAAAAGCAATACAAGTTTCCTCCTGATGTTACCAAATTATGCCATAAATAAATCATCAAACTTCCAATATTGTTCCTATTCGAAAGAAGGTCACCATGTTCATTCATATTTGCATTGATTTTTTCAATCTTAATCTTGCTTGTCCTAAAGATAGCTTTCCTTTACCTTCAATAGATTCCATTATCAATTCCATGATTGGATATTAAATTTTATCTCTTATGGATGGCTTTTTAGGATATAATTAGATTTAGATAGCTCTCTAAGACCAACATAAGACTACTTTCACCATGGAATGGGGCACCTATTACTACGTTATAATGACCTTCAGTCTCAAAAATGTTCGAGTGAATTACCAGTGTGCTATGACTCATATATTTCATGATCTCATCTATAAAATTGTTGAAACATATGTGTATGATCATATCGATAAATCCAAGCATCGCACAAATCATATTTTAGATCTTACCATCATCTTTGATCATCTCATTAAATATAAAGTTAGACTTAATCCTTTCAAATGTGTATTCAAAGTTACATCTAGAAAATTATTAGGATTCTTAGACTCTCTCCATGGTATTGATGTTGATCCAACCAAGATTAATGTTATTACCAACATGCCTATCCCTCATTCTATTCTTGACATTTGTACCTATTTAGGTAAGCTTGGGGAAATTAGATGATTTATTTTTGAGATAGATTATTGAATTCACTCCAAAATTCCCTTCTCAAGAAAGGTACAACTTTATAATGGATGGACCCATTTCAAAAATCATTTGAAAACATGAAAGAGTCATTGCTTCATCCACCTATGATACGTCCTTCTTCTAATGATCGACCCTTGATTTTTTATACTTATTCCACACTTATTTTGTTTGGATCAATGCTTGACCAACAAGATGATACAAGTATGGATTATGCCATCGATTACATTAGTTGAGGCCTCATTGATTATGAAACATGTTATACCAAAGTTGAGCATGATTGCCCCACCATCTATTTTGCAGCTGAACACCTTCATCACTATATGCTTTACCAAACCACCTATGTCATTGTTCATTCCAACCCCCTTCATCACTTCTTCTCCAAAGCATTTCTTTCAGGAGATAGAATTGGCAAGTGGATGGTTTTACTTATGGAATTCTATCTTTGTATAATCGTGAAAAAAGCTATCAAAGGGCAAGTCATAGCTGACCAACTTGTTGTAGCTCCCATTCTAACCACTTCTTCACTTCAAGATGACCTTCTAGATGACAATATTCTTTACATTGAAGGTCTTAATCAAGAAATTTATCTTAAATATTATTTTTATAGCTTTATTACTGATCTTGAATCCAATCAATCTAATGAACCTTCCACTCCCTTTGATACTACCAAACCAGAAGCAGTTATCGAGGATCTCCCTGAAATCAATATTGGCTTGCATGAGGATACTTGGACCCTTCACTTTGATTGTGTTAAATGCCTTTAAGGAGCTGGGGTAGGTTACATTCTCACTAGTCCTCTTGGTAAAATAATTCCTTTAGCTTTCCATTTTACATTTGATGTCACCAATAATATGGCTGAGTACGAAGCTCATATCTTAGGTATGAGAGCTGCTCTTGATCTAGACATACAATATCTTCATGTTTTGGGTGATTTCAACTCATTTGCTATAAAATTAGTGGTGTCTATCAATGTAAAAGTGAAAATATTATTACATATCATCAAATTGAAACCAATCTTGCCAAGGATTTTGCCTCTTTTACAATTGAACCTATCCCTAGAGACCAAAATTCCATTACTAATTCTCTTGCATCTTTAACTTCTCTCTTTCATCCACATCAAGTTCTTTATGATCCTTATTTTATCATACAAATAATCAAATATCCATAATCTACTCACCCTAAATATTCCCATATCTACCACATTGAGGTTATCACCATTCGATAATGCTTGTGGTATCAAGACATCATCCAATTCTTAGAACATCAAACTTATACTCCTAACTTGGATTCTAATGAAAACACATGTCTTTGCAAACAAGCTTTCAAGTACGTATTTAAACATAAAATATTTTATTATCATAATGTCAAAGTTACTTTTATCCATTATGTCATCTAAGATGAGGTTCTTCCTCTACTTAAGCAAGCACATGGGAGCATTTGTGGTGGTCACTATAGTGGACATGCTACAACCCATAAATGCCTATGTATGGGTTACTATTGGCCTACTCTAGAAAAGGATGCTATTGAATATGCTAAAAAGTGTAATCCTTGTTATCTTCATAATGACCTCATTAATTTTCCACCATTTGAACTTCAAGTTATTAAATCTCCTTGGCCATTTTCCACATGGGGATTCAATCTCATTGGCAAGCTTCCTTGTTCCCAAGATGGGCACATCTTCATCATCACTACCACTGAGTCTTTATCAAGTGGGTTAAATCCATGCCCCTTGTTAATGTTACCAGTCTTACTATATCTAAATTCATTCTCAACCAAATTATTTATCACTTTGGTGTTCCTCACACCATCATTTCTGACAATGGTGGTAATTTCAAAAATAAACATGTTAAACAACTTTGCACCAAATTCAAAATCAATCACAAGTTTTCCACTCATTATCATCCATAATGTAATGGTCAAGCTAAGGTGACCAAAAAATTCTAAATAAAATTCTTCAAAAGATAGTTCATGAAACCCACACAGATTGGCATCTTCATCTTTATCCTACACTTTGGGCCTATCAGACTAGTATTCATATTGCCACTAGGGAAACTTCATTCTCTCTAGTCTAAGGTTCTAATTTGGTTCTTCCTCTTGAAGTTGAGCTTCCTTATCTTTTCATATCTCTTCATGGCATCATTCTTGATGAAGAATTGCATGAGGCTCACCTTCATGCCCTTGATCTACTTGATGAACGTCATCTTTTCACCTTGTATCACAGTTACCAATACAAGGCTCACATTGGCAGACAACATAAAAAACATGTTAAAAATTGTACATTGAATGTTGGTGATCTTGTCCTTAAATTATATTACACCTATGACAAAGAAGGTAAGTATGCCCAAAAATGGTGGGGCCCTTAGTTAAAGATGTTCTTGGTCCAAGTACTTATCACCTTAAAACTAATGAAGGTCATGTTTTCAAAGATCCCACCAATGCTCAATTCCTTAAGAAATACTTTGCTTAATCATTTCCCTTCTTTTCATGCTTTCTCTATATATCTATCTAACATCTTTTTGTAGGTTACTTTAGCACAGGTCTCTCCCTATCCAGCAGATTCTTTTATTTTCAAACCTTTAGTCCTCCCTTTTGGTCTTTTGGTTTTTTGATGTACCATAGTCTTCATTTCCTTTCTTTTAAAACCTTTAGTCTTCCCTTTTTGGTCTTTTGGTCTCTATATGTACCATAGTCTTCATCACTTATCTTTTCATTCTCCTTTTGCTTGCCAATGTTGTTTTGGCATCCCCTTGGGATTTTATTTTATGAGTTGATTGGTAAGGCCATATATAAAATCTAGCCCTCCTTATAAAATGACCATTCTTTTTATTTCTCATTTTTTAACTTTTCATTCTTTTGTTGCTTGACAATGTTTTTTTGGCATCTTTTGAGTCTTTCTTTGTGAGGTGATTTATATAAAGGCTCACTCACCTTTTTCTTATTGGTACCCCTTGGGTTTTCCTTTTGTGAGTTATTTGGTAAGACCATGGATAAAACTTGGCCCTCCTCATAAAATTGCCTTTTTCATGTTCTTTGTGATCCTTGTTATTTAGACATTAGCTTTTGCTTCTTTTTCTAGATGGAATCTATAAACAATTTATTTTAGCATGGTTTCCTTCACTTCTCATAGTCTTATGATAAGGAATCACACCTTTTCCATCATTGTATTCCTTTTTTCCCTTTATCACATTTTTGCAATTTGAATAAATTCAAATTTGTTACATGTGTCATTTTCCTC
The DNA here is from genome assembly GCA_037957365.1 of Torreya grandis. Taxonomy (NCBI): domain Eukaryota; kingdom Viridiplantae; phylum Streptophyta; class Pinopsida; order Cupressales; family Taxaceae; genus Torreya; species Torreya grandis. Next base: position 1,157,981 of record JARHVA010003644.1, read on the forward strand.
TTGACTTCCCCCTTTCTTTCACCTCTACATTTAGATAAAATAAGGTTAAAGTCAAGATAGCACTTTTATTTCACCTAGATTTATGAAACTCTTAGACCCCATGCTCTTTGATGTTCTCTCTCTTATAAACCTTGTCCTAAATTTTTCAAATGAAAGTCATATTTAACACCCATGTTTAGTCTTCCAAATCCATATGGAGTAGGAATATTTTTTTTAAAAATATAGTTAAAATCTAATCATTCGAAAAGAAACGGCAATGATCTAAAAGGCAACATACAATTCTTAAAAGTCTAATCACACCAAAAGATGTGATTACAAGCACATCTCCTATCTCCAATCAAAGCTCAAACTCTACAGTTAACTTCACATAAAGCCAAAGTCCTTTACGGTATGATAGGCCAATAGATTGGAATAGGGGATTTTAAAAAATTATATAGTACTACCTACTTTCTCATGCAAGTACCCAATCTTTGTAGTAGACCAATGGCTCTATAAGGGGTCTTGAGTAATGGGGAACACATCATGAGGAGGTAGGTCCATTTTGCTTTTCATGAATATAGACTTCATGGGATGATCTATATACTACATTTGTTGACCTAAGACTTATGTAGCTAAGAGAAGTTTTTTATAGTCCTTAAGGTTGACAGTCCTATTATTTTGACAAACCAAATTTGAGTGTCTTGACTTCGATAAAGAGTTCTTCTACATTGGTTTTCCTTCATTCTCCCTTCCACCTCATTTCATTTCACCCCTTGATAGACAAATTGTGATTCCAAATATATTTTCCCTCTTCTTTAAATTCCTTTTTCTTCATTTCTTACAAACATGCTAACACTACTTTATTTCATTTTTATCTATCTTCAAACAAAAAACATGTTTGAGAAACTATGGATCATTTTCATCATGTTCTATATATTTACTAAAACTACTTTTCTTTCCTTTTCCCATTTAACTTGATTTTATTCTTCTATTATTACGGACACCTGAGTTTGCACCCTTTTTCCATTATTACATGAGATGTGGATTTTTGCTGCTAACCCAACCATGTTTTTTTCCCTTTTATGCATCCCCTTTTTCCATTGATGATTGAGATGTGGGTTATTACTGCTCACTCATTAATGTTATTTTACCATTTTTCATTTTAAATCCTCTTTTTACCATCTTATTTGACATGTATCCTTGATTTGATTTGGTGAGTTTATCTTTTCTTACTTGAGGTTTACTTGTTTGAGTTTTTTGGTCTTTAGTAGCCTTGGATTTTCAGTTACCCGATTTACTCTTATTTGACTTGGTCATTTGGTCTAAAATAGAACTTGTCATCTAGCTTTCCAAATTCCCAAGTATTTCCCTTCCACATAACACTAGTTATCTTGGTTTTTCTTGCATTTATTATTTCTCCTTAGTTTTTTTTTTTATGTTTGGGTTTTTTCAAAGTAGTATTTGCACCCTCCACAATCAAAACTAAAACACAACTGACAAACATCCCATGATAAAGGTAAGTCAAGGTATGCATCATTTAATTTTTAATTATTTACTTTTTAGTTAGTTTCTTTTTCTATCATTTACTTTCAGTTATTTTATGCTTTTTAAAATATTGCATTTTTTTAACATCATCATTGTGTGTGTCTTTATGTTCTTTCTCTAACCACCATCCCCTGTTACACCTTAGTGACACTTGATGATCTTCAAGTGGGGCATATGTATACACAATATTTTCACACTTTTATCAATTATTGATGCTTTACATCTTGTAGGAACCCATCGTGACTCAATCTCTCTGAGTACATGCCTTAATGGGTGCACTAAGAAAGGGGTGGGTAGACCTTTGGTGCTTCATAGGATTGTTGTCCCTTATTACCATATTATTCCATATCTATTTAGCTCTTAAAACCTTTCCCTAAGCTATCTCTTCTTCCTTGCACATTCTTCTAGTATTTTCCTCTTTCTATCCTTCTTTCCCTTAGTACCTTTTTTACCTATTCAATAAGCTAGGTCAACCTGGTTGACCTAGCACAGTCTAGGGTCACTTTAGCTCTTTAGGACTAGCTTCCATCTCGCTGACCTAGCACAAACTTTAGGTATTAACTTGATAATGTGCTAGGTTGACCCAGTCAACCTAGCAAAGCTGACATGTCTAAGTGATTTTTGGGTTAGATAATTCTATATATACAATGTCATTTTGGTCATTTCCATATGAATGCAATTAAGATTTATTATTCACTCACACTTATTCACAATCTTCTCTTCCACCATTCTACTTGAGGAGTCTTAGATTAGGTTTCTTATTTGGATAATCTTAGTCTTTTGGATAAAACTTGGATACTTTGGCCTAACAAAATGATCCTTAAAAACCATAATAACCTCTTGTAAAACACCCTTAGCCAAGGGAGAGATTGAGTCATTTTGGTTTCACATTCAAGTAAGTATATTCTAACTTTATTCTCCTCTCTTTTAGTAAATAGAAGTTGCATAAGTGTTGGCTTGAATGATATTACTCATCATATTCCATGCATTAAGGTGTTACTCATACTTACTTTATTTGAAGTTCCCTATACATGTATTTTATTACTTTGCATCTAACCACTTACTTTGTACCATAAGCTTTGGTGAGCACTAGACTAGTTTACTTTTTTATTATTAGATTGGTTTACTTTCTTATTTATTATCATAAGTGAATATAGAAACCATATGACTCTTTTAAGGTTATTGTGAAATTGTGTTAGACTATAAGCCTTGGAACCCTTCCTAGCATGATGTATTGTGATAGATGATACAAGTGATCCCATAATCGGGTCTAGCAGATCCTCATATTGGCCATGCTCCTACTTAATAAGTGTGTACTCCAATTGGAAGTGTAGGTGTAATCTATCTTATCTAATCCAAGATTGATTCATACGCACCATGAAATTTTGATTGCATATAATTCTTATTTACTAGAAGGTTTTTGGTATAAATTCAACCTATTTCCATTGACTAGGAGTGTCATTTGATTACCATCTATAGGCAGCAATTGTACTGAACCATTATCAAAAATATTTTCTATCTAAAATGGTCATATCCATCTAATTATTAGCTTGCCTTTAAAGTGTTGGTACTTAGAATCATACAAAGTGCTCAGTCTCCTTTGAATTGCCTTTTCTTGATGTGAAAATCATTCCATTATTTTCTTTGGTACTGCATGATCTTTATTTTTTGCAAAGCTTCTACTCTCATTTCATCTAGCTCTTTTAGTTATAAAATTCTCTCTTTGTATGCTTCATCCAAGTCAATACCTATTTCTAATGTAGTCCTTAAAGTTTTCATCTCAAATTCAATTAAAAGAAGAAGTTTCTTACCAAATACCAATTCATATGGTGAAAATATAGTAGTGGTCATCCATGTTGTGTTGTATGCCCATACAGACTCTAAAATTTTGGCTGCCCAATTTTTCTTGCTACTATTGATTATCTTGGCAAGAATATTCTCTAATTATTTGTTAATAACTTCTACCTGTCCATTTGCTTATGGGTGATATGGAAAATAATTCCTATGGTTGGCTTAGTAAATCTATTGAATGCTTGAATAATTTTAGACATGAACTAGGGTCCCTAATCAGATACTATCTCTCTAGGTGCTCTAAATATTTACATGATCCTGAAGTATAAAAAATTTATTACCACCTCTTCTCTTGTAAATGGAAGAGCTTGTAATTTAGCCCATTTGGTCATATAACCGATACATACCAGCAAATACTCCTTACCTTGAGAAGGTGGATCTATGGGCCCAAAAAAGTCTATGCCCCACTTTTCAAAAGGTTTAAAAACTACTTGAGGATGGAGGGGCATTTGAGAAGATACTGTAAGTTTATCCATTCTCTGGTATGGATCACATTTCTATATGTACATTTTTACCTTCTTATGAAGAGTTAGCCAGTAGTAACTAGCTCCAAGGATCTTGTACACTATCTTTTTGATTGAGGAGTGTCCTCCACTAGGTTCATCATGGCAAGTATGAATGATGTCATACATTTCATTCTCTTTTACACACCTGTGAAAGACATGATTGGGCCTATATTTAAAAAATGTACCATTAATCCATTTAAAATAATAACTTGCTTAAATCAAACATTTATTTTCTTTTCTAGTGAACTAGAAAGTAAACTTCCCCATAGCCAAAAAATTTCTATATCATAAAACCAAGGTGATTGTGCTACAACAGAAAATAGTTGATCATTTGGGAAAATATCTTCTACAGGTTCTTATTCATCTATATTATTCAATATAGAAATAAAATCAACAACAACATTGAATTTACCAAATTTATTAATGATTTTTATGTCAAATTACTATAACAATAATATCCATCTTATAATTATTCCTCCTACCCCTATTTTGTTTATCACATAAATAATAGTTGCATGATCAGTATATAAAAATATTTTTTAACTAGTGATAGAGTGTCTAAACTTGTTTATGGCATAAATCACAGTAAGAAATTCTTTCTTAGTGGTTGTGTAGTTTCTCTCAAGAAGATTCAAGTTATTACTAATGTAATATATGGTGTACATATATCCTTCTTCATCTTTTTGTCTTAGAAATTTCCCCATAGCCCCATAGCATGATTAGATGCATCAATGTAAATATGGAAGAGTTGTGACTAATTAGGTCCTCTTAGGACTGGGATAGAACTCAATTTCTCTTTAATAGTCTCAAAGTCTTGTTGGTAATATGGACTCAAAATAAACTCATTCTCTTTTAATGGCAAAGAAAACATTAGAGCAACAATTTTTCTCAAATCTTCTATAAACCTTCTATAATATCCTGCATGGCCTAAGAAACTTTTGATATTAGTCTGGTTTTGAGAGAGGAAAGTTTGAAATGACTTTAATTTTCTTTGGATCCACTTCAATTTCTTTTTCAAAAATATGATGTCTTAAAACTATTCCTTCCTCTACCATGATCAGACATTTTTCATGACTCAAAGATAGATGGTGTTCTTCACATATTTTCATTACTTTACTAAGATTATTTAGACTTTCATCAAAGGATTCTCCATGAATAGTAAAATCATCTATGTATATTTCTACACAATCATTGGTTAAATATAAAAATATAGCTAAGATTACTCATTGGAAATTATCAAGTGCATTTCACAAACCAAAGGGAAATACCCTATATGCAATTGTCCCATATGGATAATTGAACTTTGTCTTATCATGGTCTTCATGTGCCACTTGTATCTAATTGCACCCACTAAAACCATCCAAGAAAGAAATATATTTTCTTTGTAAGTTGTCAAGTACTTGGTCAATAAAGGGTAAAGAAAAATAATATTTTATGGTTTCTTTGTTCATTTCCCTGTATTCTATGCATACTCTCCATTTACCTTTTTTTTAGGAACAATAACCAAGGAAAAGACCCATTAACTATCAAAAATAAGATAAAGGAATCCTACATATAATAGCTTTTCTATTTTAGTTTTCATGATGTCTCTTAAGGTAGGATTAATTATTATCTAAGGTTGCCTAACTAGTTTAATGTTCTCTTTGTATATATGGCGGGTGCATACACTTGAATGGATTCCTTTCATGTCTTGATATTCCCAAGAAAAAGCTTTAGTATGTTCTCTAAGTACATAAAAGACCTTTACTTACTAATCATCTATCAACCAACTATTTATGTTGAGTAACTTACATGGTACTACTATTATTTACTTAGTGCATAGATGATAAAAATCTATTTGTTTGAATTCACTCATTAAATATTTGAGAAGATAGGGACGTGGCAATAACATATGGAATGTGATAACATCTTTGACAAATTTTTCTCCTAGAGAAATCACTCCAGCTAGAGGACAATAAAAGGTTATCAAAAAAGTATTTTGTCCTTCATATGCCCATTGCATAACACTATATTAGATGTATTTATGTTTGTACATAATGTAGGAAAAGGTGGGAAATTATGGACATTCAAAAGGATAGGAAGTTATCTCATTATAGGATCCTCTGTCAAATTATGTAGCTGAACTGACAAGGTCTATAGTTGGACTGTTAAAATCCATAGAAATAATGATACTTCTTGTTAACTCATCCTCTACTTATTTCACATCATTAGTGATTGTGACCATATCTAGAGAGGAGTAACTATCACATTTTTCTTTAGGTTGATTTACCCATAACTATTTTATAAGATTGATTGATGGTGGTGCAGGTGGATAATAAGAAATGTTTTTTTCTTTAAGACCATTTGAGATGGTCATATCTCCTAATTTGAAATCAATTACAGATGCCACTATTACTAACCAGGGCCTTCTTAGGATCAATGGGTATCCAATTTGTTTGGTTTTAGGATGGATAATAATAAAATCAATGGGGTAATCCCATGACTCTATAGTTAATTTTATATCTTTAATGATGCCTTCTAATTTAGCAGTGGAATGATCTTCCATCTATTAATTGTGGTGGTGGGTTGCATATCTATTAGAGAGATATTTTGCATGGTGTTTATAGTCATTATGTTAATAGAATATCCTAAGTCCAATACATTTGGTATCTCTTTCTTTCCAATCATTATAGAAATAGCAAGACTCCCTAGATCCCCATACTTGGGTAAAATTAACTTACCTACTAATAAATCATCAAACTTGCCATCTACCTATATAGTCTTGGGATATTGTCTTTTCCTACTAGGTGTCTTAATACATAAATTTTTGATCACCTGATTGAGTTATGGAATGTCCCTAATGGCTTGAAATAATGACATTTCTATATTGAGTTTTTTGAGTTCTTGAATCAATTTAGATTCCCTTTTATCTTATACTTCCTTTAATCATTTTAGAAAGGGAACAGGCGAAGGAGTTGTGGTAACTTCCTCTATTTTTCTAGGTTTCTCTTCTAACTCTTCTTTCATTAGTTGAATTTTTGACTTGATTTTTCATGAGGCATTTTTTATGATGATAATATGAGGTTCTTGTAACATTTTTTATGACTTGAAATGTATGTTTGCACATTCAATAGCACCTACCTCTATGGTTTCACCTTGTTCATTTATATAAACCTACCTATTATTTGGATTTTCTAATAATTGGGAAAGTAGTTGAGGTTGGTTTACTTACTCTATAGGGGGTTCTTGAGTTCTTTGATGAGCCATCAATACTTGTTATTGTTGAAACCTTCTTTGTTATTGATTATTGTTTGGGCCAGGGTTACAATGTTTATTTACCCATGGTTATTAATAATATTGGGGTATTCAAGTTTGTTGAAAATGTTGAGGAATCATCCATGGTTGTGGCATCCATTCCTGGTTTCCCTACTGAGGTGGTGTTATCCAAAATTGTGGAGGTGAATGCCATTATGTAAATGGAATCCTTGAGCCAAACTATTATGGTTGATTTTATGGCAAGACATTTCTTTACCTTTTTACATAGTTTAATTATTTTATGGTTTATATATTTTATTTGAAATGGTTCTTAAGAGTAGGAAGGTTACTATAATTTCTTGTATCATGATCCTAAGCATCACATATTCCATAGATTTCTATTTTGTCTAGAGGACAATCTCTGAGTACATGTTTTAATCTACACTTTAGATAATAGATTTTTAGTGGTTCAGTGTTAGATTTAGCCTTAGCTCACAATCCATATAATGTTATGTTCAATTGGACTATTATATCTATTTTGAAATTTTCTAGTTCCTCAATGAGTTGGCTTACATCATTAGATTTCCCTAGTTTACCTCTCTCATTGCTAGGTTTTGTTCTAGAGTAGTTGGTACATAGTTGTGTAATCTCTTGAAAGTCTAGTTTGGTAATATCTCCCTTTTACATGAGATTCAAATAATCCCTGGAGGAATCATCCAATATTTTAAGGAAAATAATTTTGATAACTTCTTTGGATAGCTCATATCCACACCTGTTATGGGTAAAAGCAAACCGGTCTAGTAATCTTCAAGGTTTTCATATTCATTTTGTTTTATCTTTAAGAATTATTCTTTTCTATCCTTGACCCTATAATAATCTTGGTATTTATTTAGTAATACTATTTTCATTTCTCTCCAAGTGCTGATAGAGTTTCTTGCTATTCCCATAAACCACCTCATTACTCCTTCCTTGAAAATAGAGGGAAAGAGTTTCAAATTTTGATTGTCTGAAGTGTAATATAGGTTTAGTAGAGAACTTTGAACTCAAAAAAGAATTTATTTGGGTCTTCAATGGATAGACCTCTAAATTTAGGTAGATTGGATGGGGAAATGTTTTTCATTATTGTTGGATCATAATAATCAAAGATGATGGGATAAGAGAGAATCCTCTCAGGAGTATTCCTGTGAGGGTTTTTTACATGACCTATCTTTTCTCCCATTGTAAATAGATTTATATTGAGAGGAAGATATCCTTCAAGGTATTTTGGTTTTTCACTATTTAAAAGTTTGACTTTTACAGAGGAAGATTCCTCTAGATATTAGAATGTACTTCTAAAAGACTCGCTTATTTCTTTCTTCAAGCTTTCTATCTTTTATAAAAGTTTGATTATCTCTCCTAAAGGATAAGGATGTGTTGGAGCAAACCTTCCTTGTGAATCCCTTTGCCTATTCATATACCTATTTAACAAGAGAGTAATTTATTCTATTTTTTTATTTTTTCACTATCAACTTAAGAGTTTACCTTACTAACACTTTATAAGATATCCCCAAAAATGGTGCCAAAAATGATGAGAGTTGTTATCCCTTCATTTAACCAATTTGTGTTGATGTCATTTCTTACCAGGACTAGTGTCCAAGGTTGTCTAAAATAATATATTTATTAGGTTTAGCTAATAGTGTTGGTTGGGATTTTTTGGTATTGATCTATCTTAAGTTCTTATTCTTAATGTCTTAACTAAATGCTTGAAAGAAACATACTTACTCAAAAATTAAACACAACAAACTAAATGAAATTATTTGAAATCAATCACATAATTTTGTTTAAAGGTAAACACACTAAAATCAAATATCAAATCCACTCTCTAAGCTATTTTGTATAATTAAGATTACTAAAATTGAAGAAATGATATATGACTATTATAAAACACGCATACATTAATAGTGTATTCTAACCTGCAAGTTATCAATCCAATCACACAAAGTATATTTATTAATTTTAATTAAATATATATAATAAAACAATTATAAATACCAAAATTACATGTCTTGTCTCCTTGAGGAGTGGGCCCTTGCTCACCCTTGGATTTAGGGTCAAAACAATTCAGTCCTTAGAAAGTTATCTTGACTAACACATAGAAATGAAAGAGTATTCTACCATAAAATCTTCTTTATTCAACATGAAAATTCTTAAAATGTTTTTCACTCCTTTCAGATCAAGCATAGATCTACCTTTTATTATATACAAAATAAACTAAATATCCTAAATACTAAGTAATAGCTTAAATAACTAAAACAAGGGGATATTCAGAGAGATTGGTTTATATGGCTAAAATAGAGAAGAGCTTTAGAACGAAATCCGCATGTGGTTGGGAAGATTCTCATGAGATTTACAACTACTTATTCCAACTATATTTGGTTACCAAATATTATATACAATGTATCCATATCATCTTATCTAAATTTACAACCTATATCTACTAGATTCCATAAATGGAAAGCTACACATAAATATAAGTCTATATATAGACATATATAAAAATATAAAGTATTTAGAGGAGTTTTGGATCATAATGGAATGTCTATAGGAACTTTTGGAATGCCTTAGAACATGTTGTGGATGAATCCATGGTGAGTTTTGAGAGTCCATAACACAACTGTCAAAGTCTATAGCTTGATTGTCGTTATCTGTAGCTTAAATTTCATAATCTATATCTATCTATCAAGGTCCATAAAATGCATGACAAAGTTCAAAGCTTCACTCGAATGATCAATTATTGGCAATGACACTTCTTTGTCTTCATGAGATCATAAAAAATCTCTTTTCTAGATGTTATATTAACTATACATATCAAATATGGAAGACTAAACATGCGAATAGTTAGAACATCATGTAAATAATGTTAACTTAGCCTTACATAAGATTATAGAGACAAAAGTATTCATATTATAACTTAGGCTAATTATAAACCCTAAGACTACATGTAATTCTCAACTCAAATGGCATATTTATGGTTGTGAAAGATGATATATCATGGTTATAATGAGTCATATTATGGAATCATCACTGATTTTTATACAACCAAGTAATAGGTGAAAAACCAAGATAGCATATGTAGCTAGAATTGGAACGTCTATCATCAAGAGAAATTGCCCAATCTAAATCACTGTATCCAACCAACTGAGTAGAACCCCTAGTGTAATGTAGTCTAAATTAAGTAGTGCCTCATAGATATCATAAAATCTTCTTACTAGCTTACCAATGATTGTCATGAGGTTCATGTACAAACCTTGATACAATCTTAACTAAAAATGAAATGTCAGAGTGAGTATGGCTAAAATATATAAGACTCCGAACCAACTACTTATATAATGTAGGATCACAAAGTGGAGTAGTATAAGAGGTAGTGAGAATCACTCCAAACTAAAAAGGAGAAGGACATGGCTTGTAATTAGTCATGCTAAAATGTTGAATAAGATCAAGGGTGTACTTATGCTGACTCAAATAAATCTATGTATCTGATTATGAAATCTATAAACTAAGGAAAAAGTACAAAATAGCAAGATTTTTTTATATCAATTTACGCTAAGAGGGCCTACTAAATTGCCTGAATGTGAGAAGAAGAGATACTTGTGAGAATCATATCATCAACATACAAGATCAGTATAACAATGTCCTCCCTAATATACTGAATATACACTGTGGTATTTGAGTAAAAGTAAACAAACCCAGTGGAGAGAAGAAATGAATCCATCTTCTCATACCAAGTCTGAAGGGCCTATTTGAGAACATAAAGAGACCCTCAAATTTGACAAACAAGAGAAGAATTGTGAACAAACCTAGTAGGTTACTCCATATAGATTTCCTCATGCAAACATCTATGTAAAAAGGGGCTCTTAATGTCCATCTAATATACTGGCCAACCCTATGATGTAGCTCTAGAAAGTACAAGGAATACTAAATCCATCTTGGCAATGGGTACAAAATTATCAGAGTAGTTAACACCGTTAACTTATGAGAAACCCTTTGCTATAAGACAGACCTTATACTTGTTAATGGACCCATCGACTGTATACTTGGTGCAGTAAATCCACTTGCACCTAACCAACTTTCTTCCCTTAGGAAGAGTGATAAAATCCCAAGTATGATTCTTCATCAAATAATAATACTCATCTATCATCGCACCATCCCATTATTGTATCCCATGAACTTGTGATAAAGATTTTGAATCCCTAGAGAATGCCTGACACAAAATTCTAGTACCTATAGAATGTGCATGATGATGTCAAGTGGGTGGAAGATCTGGTATGAAAGGTGTTACCTTAGAAACTATAGTATGATCCCATTATGCATAGTGGTAACATCATTATGTGGAATATCCTCAACCTTTATAACCTCCTTAGGGACCCCCTGAATTGGCTCATAAATGAATGAATCCTCAAGAGGAGTGATGAATCAATAAAAAAAGAAGGACAAGGTATATAGGAAGATGAAGAACCATAAGATGTGAATCACTCATCAAAATATACATGTGTTCAAAAATAAACATCATGAGTATCAATATCTAAAATTTGATAAGCTCGTATGTCCTCACAATACCTTACAAAAATTAAAGGCTTGTTTTTCCTATCCAATGAGTTCCTTTTCTTATTTGGTACAAATGCCCAAGCATGGCTCCCAAAGACTTGATAAGATGAGACATTACACTTTGTTCCATACCAATCCTCCTCCAAAGTCAAATGCTTAAGTGTTTTATGTGATGTGTAGTTCTGAATGTAGTTTACATAATTAACTACCTTTGCCTAATAGATAGGAGGTAAATCATGTATATGCATCATGTAGTTATCCATCTCCTTTAAAGTTTTATTCTTCCATTCTGCTAAACCATTCTATTGTGGAGTATGTGCAACACAATTTAGATGAACAATACCATGAGCTACCAAAAAATCAAAGAAATATTGATTAAAGTACTCCCTTCATTATCTGTGCAAAGCTTCTTGATGCAACTTGAATATTGTTTCTTGACCAAAGCCTTAAATAATTTGAAGTGAGTAAAGACATCACTCTTATACTTGATAAAATAAACCCTAGTATGCCTCAATAAATTATCAATAAAGATAAGTTCTTACTTAGCTCCATTGAAAGGAGTTGGAAAGACCATCAAATCATTGTGCATAAGCTCAAGTGGTGAAGAATATATCTTGGACATACCCTTAGGAAATGGGGTGTTATTTCCCTAATGCACAACCAAGACAAACTCAATCAAGACATAAAACTATAGGAAGACCATCTACAATACTATGATTGCTCGACTCCTTCAAATATTTATAGTTTAGGTGTCTAAATTGTTCATCCCAAAGCTGACTCTCAGAATGTGCATGAGAAAGTAAACACATCCCTAAAAGAGGATTATTATCAAAACCCTCAAAGTAATAGAGTCTATAACTATGATCAAAAACACCTTATGAAATAAGTGTGTGAGGATATAACAAAGCTTGAACTTCAGTACCATTTGGTGTGAAAGTCATTTTCTTGCCCTAACCAGAATAGCAAATTTTATAAACTAAAAGCAGATTGGTGGTGATGTTTAGAACATAGAATGAATCATTAATGATGTTGAGTGTGGAGCCCTTTAGGGCTATCACATGACCATGATGGTACAGTTTGGGGGCTTAGAGAGCTCCAAGGATGTGGGGAGCACATTTTTCATTTACTCCTCATGTGTGTGAATATGATTAAATGCTTATTTAATAATTTTCATGTTGACTTCCATGTTTGTTGCAAGTGGGATTTATTTCTTTATTTTTAGGGAATTAATTTTTAATTAAATAATTTCCATATGAGTAAAATTACTAAATATTTTATTTAATAATTGCTATGATGTATTATGGAAGTGGGATTGATTTCCATATGAGAAAATCATTAAATGTTTCATTTAATAAGTTCTATGATGTATTATGAAAGTGGAGTTGGTTGTTATCACATTTGCATTGGAATTTATGCCTTTTGGAGGAGTATGGCATGTTTCCACTTGATGGGGGCTTATGGATAAGAATTATAAGGTGGAATGGCATGTTTATATAGAGGGTGTAGTATGACCTTTTATAGGTTGATGTTTTTATTTGTATGTGTGGATTTTGAGAGATAGAATCAAAGTGAAGATGTTCATTTATAGGGTGTGTTATAGCAGCTTGTGAGATACAGTAAAGTGAAGGTGCAGGTGAAAGTACAGCTTTTTATGTAACATTTTTTACATGAGATTTTTCTATCTTTGTGAGAGTTCATTGTAATATTGTTTTAGATTACTATTTTATTTGAGGACTTTCTTGGTGGATGTAGCCCACATTGGATGAACCATGGTATATCTATGTTATGGTTTTTATTGCTATGTTTAATTTTTTTCATTTAGAAAATATTAACTGTGATTTGAGGAATTGATTCTATGATGCATAGTTAAATCTAATTTTACACATTTAAAATTTGGTTTATGTGTTTTAAATTAAAGATTTTATGGTGGATTAAATTTGGTTTGAATTCACTTAATTCCTAACAACTTTATCAGATCTTTGGTGGTGTTTTAGGTAAAGTGGTAAATCATAGGAAAGGTTAATGGCTTGAGTGGGAGCTATGGGAAAAGAAATTAGATTCAGAGTTGAGATGTTTTATGGTAAGAATTTTGGTTTGTGTAAAATATAGATGGAAGATTACTTGTATTAGAAGGAACTTCAACTCCCCTTAGAGGGGAAAGGAGGACAATCTACAGCTATGAGTGATGCAGATTGGACATTACTTGATAGGAAGGCATTGGGATCCATACAGTTATGTCTTGCATCTTCTATTACATTAAACATTGTAGATCAAATAACTAAAAGGGATCTCATGGATAAACTTAGAAATTTGTATGAGAAACCCTCAGCTTCAAATAAAAAAATTCTTATGAAAACATTGTTTAACATGAAAATGTTTGAGAATGGTTCAATTGCTAGTCATTTAAATAATTTTAATATGGTTGTAAGTATGCTCACTTCTCTTGGAATTAAGTTTGATGATGAATTTAGAGATTTGTTGATTTTATGTTATTTTCTTGATAGTTGAGATAACTTGGTTATGGCTATGAGTAATGCAGTCCCTACCAAGGGAAGCTTGAATTTTGAGGATGTTGTAAGTGTGATTCTCAGTGAGGAAATGTGAAGGAAAATCACTGGGGACGCATCTTCAAGTAATGATTTATTTGTTGATATTAAAGGGAGAAAAAAAGATAAGAGTAAAGGCAACCATATAAAGTCAAAAGGTAGATCTAAATCTAGATCTAAAGCCAATATGATATGTTGGCATTGTGGGAAGAGTGGACACTCAGAGAAGGATCTTTGGTCTCTTTAGGATAAGAATGCCAACAAGGAGAAAACAAATGAGGTAAATGTGACATCAATTAAATCATGTTAGGATGCCTTAATTCTTTCTATGGATAGTTTTTCTAAGTCTTGGGTATTAGATTCAGGGGCTTCTTTTCATGCCATCCCACATAGGCATTATTTTACTAATTATGTTCAAAAAAATTTAAGACATGTTTATCTTGGTGATGATGAACCATGTGAGATAGTAGGGAAAGGTATGTTTAGGTTAAAATCCAAAATGAGAACACATGGATACTTAAGGATGTCAGACATGTGCCTATGTTGAGATAGAATTTGGTTTTAGTGGGGCAATTCGGTAGTGAGGGATGTTTATTAATGTTTACTATAGTTTCTCAAAAAGTTATCAAAGGATATCTTTTGGTTTCAAGAGGTAAGAAAGTTGTTACTTTATATTTGACTAGTAGTGTTGATTATTATGATTTAATTACTACAAATGGATATGCAACTATGTGGCACTATAGGCTCAGTCATATAAGCCATAAGGGTATGGATATCTTAAAAGATAAGTTGTCTGGATTGAAACATCTAGATCTAGAATTCTGTGAGAATTACATGTATAGAAAATAGAAGTGGGTTAAGTTCCTAAAAGTTGGACCCATAAAGAAAAAGCACAAGTTAGAGTTGGTACATTTAGATGTATAAGGAACAGCTCAGGTATCTTTTATTAGTGGTTCCAATTATTATGTCACTTTTATTGATGATACAGCTAGGAAAGTTTGGGTTTATTGTATTAAAAAGAAATCTGATGTATTTGACACTTTTAAGAAGTGGAAAGCCTTGGTTGAGAATGAAATAGGTCTCAAGTTGAAATGTCTCAGATTAGATAATAGAGGTGAGTATTTTAGTGATAATTTCTTTGATTATTGTTCTAACAATGGAATCTATAGGCAAAGGATGGTTTCAAGAACTCCATAGCAGAATGGGGTATCTTAAAGGATGAATAGAATAATAATGGAATGTGCTAAGAGCATGAGGTTACATTCAAGGTTACCTTTATAGTTTTGGGTAGAAGTAGTTAGCATGACAGTATATTTGATTAATAGAGGACATTTTATGCCTTTGGATGGAGGCATTCCTAAAAAAATGTTGGTCTAGTAAGAACATTGATTAAGAAAGAGGATATGACCAAGTTAGAGGATAAATCAGAGACATACACATTTGTTGGTTATGATAAGGATGACTTTGGTTTTTAGTTATGGAGCATTAAAGATAAGAAAATATTTTGGTCTAGAGATGTAGTCTTTAATGAAAAATTCATGTATAAGGATCAATTGTCAAAATAGAAATAGAAAGAGTACATGATATTAGATGACATTACAGATGGCAAAGTATCTAATGAATCAGTTCAAGAACCTTCTACACAAGGACCCCAAACTCCTATGGTAAGGAGATCTTTTAGGGTAAGAAAATCACCTAAACATTTTTCTCCTTCTTTAAATTATTTGTTACTCACTGACAATGTAGAACCAGAGTGTTATGAGGAAGCAATGCAGGTAGATGCCAAGATGAAATGGGAACAAGCCATGGATGAGGAGCATATATCTCTCATGGAGAACCAAATGTGAGATTTGGTAAGGCTACCCAAGGGCAAGAGTGCATTTCCAAACAAGTGGATCTTCAAAATAAAAGAAGAGGATGAAGGGATAAAAAAGCATAAGGCTAGTACGGTGGTCAAGGGGTTCACACAAAAATTAAGTATTGTTTTTTATGATATTTTCTCTTTTTTATTGTACAAATGTTTTCTATTAGGATTGTTCTTAGTTTAGTTACAGTTGAGAATTTGCACTTAGAATAGTTATATGTGAAAACTACTTTTCTTCATAGTGATTTGGATGAAGAGTTGTATATGAAGTAGCCATAGGGATATGAGGTCAAAGGAAAGGATAACTATGTGTGTAGACTAAAGAAGAGCTTGTATGGCCTGAAATAAGCTCCACAACAATGGTATAATAAATTTGATTATTTTATGTTGGAACAAGAATATCAAAGGTGTAATTCTAACCATTACATGTACATCAAGCATTTTGATGATGGTTCCTTTGTTATTTTATGCTTTATATGTGGATGACATGCTAGTTACAAGAAAAAACATACAACATATTTATATGATCAAGAAACATCTTAGTGACACATTTTCTATGAAGGATTTGGGTAATGTAAAGAAAATCCTTGGTATGAGGATCACTCATGATAGGAAGGAGAGGAAGATGGTTTTATCCCAATTAGAGTATGTGAATAAAGTCTTGGAAAGGTTTAGTATGTTAGATGTTAAATATGTTGGTACTCCTTTGGTAGGCCACTTTGGATTATCAAAGGAGCAGTATCCTATGATGGAAGCGAAAAAGCTTAAGATGTCCAAAGTATCTTATGCATCAACTATTGGAAGCTTGATGTATGTCATGGTTTGTACTAGGCTAGATATTGCCCAAATAGTGGGAGTTGTGAATAGGTATATGAGTGACCTAGGTTATGAGCATTGGCAAGTAGTGAAATGGATTCTTTAATATTTGAGAGGAACCATTGATGTTTCATTATGTTATGGTGAATCAGATACCACTTTGCATCATTATGTAGACTCAAATATGTTATGGGATATTGATAGCAAGATAAGTATGATAGGTTATATATTTACTATTGGAGATACAGTGGTTAGTTGAATTTCAAGGATACAGAAGGTTATGGCTTTATCAACCATAGAGTTAGAGTATGTTGTTACCATGGAGACTATCAAGGAGATTATTTAGTTATAGGAGTTATTTCAAGAGTTGGGGCATGATCACGAAGTTGGGAGACTACACAATGATAGTCAGAGTGCTATTCATTTGGTAAAGAACTATGCTTTCCACTCAAGGATGAAACATATTTAGTTATGTTAACACTTCATCAGGATAACTTTGGAGGAAAACTTGATGAAGGTAGAGAAGATTCATACTAGATAGAAACTTATGGATATGATGACCAAGGTGGTCACATTGGACAAGTTGAGACTATGTTAAAATTTAGTTGGTCTTAGTGATCATGAAGCAGTGATAGATTATGTTCAGGAGAAACAATTTCCAAGTGGGATATTGTTGAGAGTGGAGCCCTTTGGGGCTATCACATGACCATGATGTTACATTTTGGGGGCTCAAAGAGCTCCAAGGATGTGGGGAGCACATTTTACATTTACTTCTCATGTGTGTGAATATTATTAAATGCTTATTTAATAATTTTCATGTTGACTTTCTTGCTTGTTAGAAGTGGGATTGATTTCCTTATTTTTAGGGAATTAATTATTAATTAAATAATTTTCATATGAGTAGAATGATTAAATATTTTATATAATAATTTCTATGATGTATTATGGAAGTGGGATTGATTTCCATATGAGAAAATTATTAAATGTTTCATTTAATAATTTCTATGATGTATTATGGAAGTGGAGTTGGTTGTTATCACATCTGCATTGGAAGTTGTGCCTTTTGTAGGAGTATGGCATGTTTCCACTTGATCGGGGCTTATGGATAAGTATTATTAGTCTAATGGTGTGTTTCTTCATGGATAAATCTTATCTTGATGGGGGAATGGTGAGTTTCTCCTTGGGGGATGGATTTCTTCATCATTTGTTATATATACAGGGTGTAATATGACCTTTTAGAGTTTGTTGATGTTTTTATTTGTAGGTGTGGATTTTGAGAGACAGAGTCAAAGTGTAGGTGTTTTTTGAAAAGTGTGGGTGTTCATTTATAGGGTGTGGTATAGCAGCTTGTGAGATATAGTAAGGTGTAGGTAAAAATGTAACTTTTTGTGCAACATTTTTTACAAGAGATTTTTCTATCTCTATGAGAGTTCATTGTAATCTTGTTTCATATTACTATTTTATTCAAGGACTTTCTTGGTAGATGTAGCCCAAATTAGGTGAACCACGATATATCTATGTTATGGTTTTTATTTTAATTTTTAATTTTCTCCATTTATCAAACATTAACTGTGATTTGAGGAATTGATTCTATGATGTGTTTGATGCTTAGTTAAATATGATTTTACACATTTAAAATCTGATTTATGTGTTTTAAATTAAAAATTTTATGGTGGATTAAATCTAGTTTGAATTCACTTGATTCCTAACAAATAAAACCACCATCTAGTTATATGTCACCATGTCCCTTAATAGAAATAAAGGAAGCATCTCCAACCTCAATTTTAGAAGAAGTCAAACCAAGAGATATAAATAGATCCTTGGAAGAAGTCATATGGTGAGAAATACTAGAATCTAAAACCCAACTATTTAAAATAGGTTACTATTGACGACTAGAGATTGCACCCGGTGGCAGGAAAACAGGTTCCTGCCCTCTCCCCGCAACATGGAAACTCCTCTCTCACCTATGGGATGGAGAAGTAGGAGAGGAGAGTCTCTAGGTATGGGCTAGTTCCCTCTAATGTATCTTGTCTGTTTCAGGCAGCAAAATTTACATATATATATATATATATATAGCTATAAACTGGGGGGATGAAAAGGGAGAAGAAAATACAGGAAAACAAACAGCCTACTCTAAAGAGGTGATACACCAAAACCAGATGACCTCCCCACCTCCACACTCGGGATCAGATAAAACAACATACATACACTGAGACTTGGCAGAAAAGACTAGGTTGCTGGAATGACAGAGAGGTTATAACAAAAAATACAAGAAAAAGGGACTCACCAAGATGCTGTGGAATGCATGTTGTAAGTGACCCCCTCTATTTCTGCACCCCTAAATGGAACTCTTCACCTGTAAGCTGCAAACTGACACTTTGTAGATAGCTGGTGTGTTGGTATTTAAACTTGTGTGAGCATTTAAAAGAAAATGACTGAACGCAAATTAAACACACAGAACATACATAGAGTATCCATCCAAGAAAGAGGTAAAAATTGTATTTTATTGATTCAGGTGGAAAATTTGCAAAGCTGTGCTCTTTACAAAAATGGAGAAGATCCTTTTTTTTTAAATGGCCAAGTCTGCCAATTTAAATGGAAAAGCCAAGAGAAAACTCATTGGCTCTTTACTTGCAAGTGGCCAATCACATTTTCCTTGGGAAGAGAGAAGAACACTATTGATGACATCAGAAATCTGTTGGGACCATGCTTGTTATTTTGTCCTTTTCTGGTCTATGGCTTGCCTTCCTCATTTTGCATGCAGCCTGCTCCTCTGCCAGCTAGTCGGGCCTTTTTCTGTGTTCTGTGGCCCTTTTTCTCTGCAGACTATTGTCAGTGGTAAATTTGCCACTCAATGTTGTGAGCGGTAATTTTACCACTCAATCCACTGATTGTCATGCGGGCATTGGCTTGGTCGCTTCACTTTCTGGCTCTTTCCTGATTAGCATTCTCTTGCTTTTTTAGAACAAACTGTTATCCTCTATTCCACTAAACTTTGACATCCACGTAGGACGTCCTCATCCCTGTTGGCTTTCCTACGGCCTACTAACTTCCTTTTGTAGCACCCTTGTTTTGTGCGTGGACCGCCTTAACCTTACCACGGTCTGCTTTGGAAGGTCTGCGGCTTTCATGGGCTGCTGGTGGGCTTCAAAATTTTGTGGGCTTTTGTTTTAATATTTCCTTGGGTTTTGAACTACGTCGGGCTCTAAACAGCTCCCATAGGCTTTTTGTTTGCTCTCCACGGACTTGAAAGTCCTGCAAGCCTTTTTTGCTGCTTGATGTTGTTTATGGTGAAATCTCCATCGATCGCTACATTTTGAAAGTTCTACAGACTTTATTTGCTCGGTAGACTTTGTTTTCTCTTTGTAAGCTTGAAAGTCCCATGGCCTTGGAAGTTCCATGGGCCTTTTGGCCGCTCAACTACTTCCATTAACTACCATGAGCAGTTATTTCACCGCTGACTACTATGTTGGCAGTCGTGAGCGGTGATTTCATTACCGACTGCTATGTAGGCAGTCGTGAGCGGTCATTTCACCATCAATTGCTATGTTGGCAGTTGTAAGTGGTCATTTCACCACTAACTGCTATGTTGTTAGTCGTGAGTGGTGATTTCACCACCGACTGCTATGTAACCCATGACAATTTTGCCGCTCACTACCTCCCAATACCATGCACGGTGAAATCATCGTTGACTGCTATGTTTGTGGTTTAGTTTTTTCCACAGACTATTTTGGATGTTTTTCAAACAATTTCCCCACAGATTTTGCTTTGTTTTAAGCCGCGGGCCTTGGTGTTAAGTGACCCAGCATTTTCCTTTCCTTTCGTGAACGTTTGAAAACTCTGCCTTATGCTACCATGAATCCCAACAAATGAGGCCGATGAGGCAATAACTCAGGCCTATCTGGAGTTGGGGAAGAATGAACCAAGTGCAGATAAATCAAGGGGCTGAACCAATGAACTAGGACAATGAACCAAAGCATTGAACTAAGCTGGAACAAGGCCATTAGACCTTGAAGAAGATAAAGCAAATGCTGATAAACTGACCAATTGGACCAAATGATTGAACCAATCGTGTTGAAACAAGCAGTGAAATGCTGGCATTGAACTGTGTAACCCAAAAATGATTGCTTTCAAAAGCAAGGGGAGAAGGTGAATGATAATTTCACCTATGGGCAAAATTGGTCAACAAATTGGTGACTCACAGGGGAAGTGTGCCTGCTATGCTTAGAATCTAGTTGCCTTAAAATACCCATTGGGTGCGGAGTCGGATGGTAACTTTGAAGAGAGTTCACAACAACCTTCGAGATCCCAAAATTACACCTAAAACTTTCAACCCCATACGTAAAAGGAAACACACAAGGCTAAAAATAACTAACTGTGTAAACTGCACTTAGGGAAAATAGGAAAGAAAACAAGGGAAACTATATATAGCTGAACCAAAAATTAGTGGTAATACTTCAGATGTATCTCATTGACTAGGATACGCAATTCTTCACCATCCAACCTGGAGAGCTGAAACGCGTTATACTACTTGCACTGAGTAATCATGTAAGGACCGCTCCAGAGGGCATCAAATTTTGCATGTTTTCTGGGCTTAGCTCTATCTTCGTCCCATTTCAAAACAATGTCTCCTTTAGAGAAATCCTTTAACGAAGATTTCTTGTTGAAGTGTCTTTTTATTTGCTGCTGGCGACTAGACATGGCAGCCATGGCATGGTCCCTTATCTCCTGGAGCTCCATTAGTTTGCACAATCTGACCTCCATGCTGCTTCCTTCTTCTAAGTGTGGTTGATGAGCGAGGTCTAGTGTTGGCAATTCAAGGGAGATGGGAAGCCTTGCTTCCCTTCCATACACAAGCATATATGGAGAATTTTTGATTGCTCTCTTTGGAGTGATTCGATCGGCCCATAGAGCTATCTTCAACTTGGCATGCCAATTTTTCTGATTTTCCTCCATGGTCCTCTTTATAATTCTAATTAATTTTTTATTAGTGGACTCAGCCAGCCCATTCCCCTACGGGTAGTAATTTGATGAAGTGCTGAGGTATATACCATACCTTAGCGCCCATTCACTAGTATTGGTTCCCAGAAAAGCCAAGGCATTATCTGAGATTATGGTGGCTAGGACCCCAAACCGTGTCACTAGGTCTTCATAGAAATCCAAGACTGTGCTTTCATTTGCTTCCTTCAAAGCAACATCCTCCATCCACCTAGTGAAATAATTTGTAGCAGTTAGGACCCATTTGTGTCTGGCACTGGAGGGAGGATTGATCATACCTATAAAGTCTAGACCCCACTGCATGAATGGTTGTTCCACTTGGATTGGTTGTAGAGGCATGGCAGTGAACCGCTTCTTTCCATCAAAAAGTGCACACTTCTGGCACTTCCTTACCTAGGCATAGGTATCCTTAAAAAGAGTGGGCTAGAAATAGCTAGCTCTCATTATTTTTGCTACTGTGGTCTTAAGGGTGAAATGGCTGCCTGCTGGCCCATCGTGAAACTCAGCCAATACCTTGTCAGCCTGACTAGGGTCAATGCATCTTAGGAGAACCTTAGAGAGATCCTTCCTAAATAATACTCCATCAATCAAAACATAAGGAAGGGACTGAAGTTTAAAATACCTTCTTCCATCCCTATCGAGACCCTATGGACATTCACCCGTAAGAAGGAAGCACCTCATGTCCAGTGTCTAATCTCTTATGATAGCTGGTTCTTTTACAGTGGCTGCATCATGGATCAGCAAGCTATCTTCACCCTTTTATCTTAAATCTGTAGCTAGCTATTCACATAGGCCCCTTACTCTCACCAGCTTGGCGATCTTGATGTCTATGTCATACTCCATTACTTTGGTGATCCATCCTACCCTTTTCTCATTTAAGTCTCAATTGTTCAGGAAATCCTTGATGCCAGGATGTGGAACCATGAGATGGATCCTACTATTTGATAACATATATCTAAATTTCTTCAGGCTGTGCACTACTGCCAAGACTTGCTTCTCTACATAGGTGTACTTGATTTTGAAGTCCTCTAACCCTTAGCTGAAGAAGGCGAGTGGTTGCTTGAGGTCATCACTATTTGCTTGAGTAAGCATAGCAGATATCACTTCTCCATTGCTGAAGGTATAGAGATTGAGGTCTTTATTAAAGTCAGGGCTGATTAGAGCAAGAGCATGGGTCAAAGCCTATTTGATGGCTTCAAAGCTATCTTTTCTTGGCATTGTCCATTTGAATTCTTCACCCTTCCTCAACATAGAGGTTATGGGTTTAACTATCTCAGCAAAATTTGGAATGAACCTCTGAATGAAATTTATCCAGCCAAAGAAACTCTGCAGGCCTTTCTTGTGCTTTGGTAGGGACATCTCCAAGATGGAGCGGACTCTCTCAGGGTCAATAGACAAACCTTCCTTGGACATAATGTGGCCAAGAAGTTTCCCCTCATGAACAGTAAATACACATTTCTTTGGATTTAGAGAGATGCCAAATTCCCTACATCTCTCAAAAATCTGCCTGAGGTGTTCCATGTGTTGTCCCACCTCCCTAGAGAAAATTGTTATATCATCAAGGTACACCAGCACATTCTTATTTATCAAACCACTAAAAGCCATGTCCATGGCTCGCTGGAAGGTAGCACCAGCATTAGATAGCCTGAAAGGCATCTTATGGTAGGCAAACGTTCCCCATTTAGTGGTGAAGGCTATTTTGTATTGGTCGCAACCTCGTACTAGAATCTAATTATATCTCGAATAACCATCCAGGAGGGAGAAATGTTCGAAACTAGTTACCTTTTGGAGGATTTGCTCCATGTTCGAAAGGGGATAATGATCCTTTAAAGAGACTTTATTAAGGTCTCTGAAGTCAACGCACAGCCTGATCTCCCCATTTTTCTTTCTAACTGGAACCAAATTGGCCAACCATGAGGAATGTTTGATCAAAAATATAATGCCAAACTCAATCAACTTGACCAATTCTTTTTGCATAAGGAGTTCGATCATCGGATTAATAGGCCTCTACTTTTGTGTGACTGGTTTTGCACCTTTATCTAATTCAATGGTGTGCTGGGCAAGTCTTGGATCGAAGCCTTTCAAGTCATTACAATTCCAGGCGAAGACGTCAGCGAACTCCTGACACAACAGAATGAAAGCTTGCCTTTCTTGAAACGTGCAGACCTTACCAAGTGCCAACAACTTGTCCTTAAAAATTTCAACTTTTTCATAATTCTCCTCTTTGGTAGTGATGCATACTTTGTCATCTCTTAGTTGGTCTTCTCCGTTGAAAATACTTTCAAGTGTGACTAGACCCTTAGGGAGTTTATTGTTCTTTAATTGGACGATCTAATTTCCATATTGCTACTACAATTTTGCTTGATTATGGACTGCGAACTCAGCTTCTTCTTATAGGAAGAGAGCTATCTGCTGGTCACTTTTGAAGACCTGCCAATTTGTAATATTGTCTGGAATTGAAGGCCGAACCACCACTCTTAAATGGTGTGAACCACAATCCCTGCTTATCTCTTTTGAAACATCAAATTGGGTGCCAACAGCTGCCAGCCTGTCGGCCTGCTTATTCTATTCCCTGGGAATCGAGGTAATGTTAAGAGTAAGGAAATCCTCCATCAAGTCCCAGACTCTGTGCTTGTAAGACTTCAGCAAGGAGTTCTTGGTCAGGTTGAGGCCTCTTATTTGGTTCACAATTAGTTCACTGTCTCCCAAAATTTGCAACTTCCTGATCCCTCTCTTTCTTGCCCACTCAAGTCCATGAATCAAAGACTCATATTCTGCAACATTACATGTGCAAGAGAACTAGAAATGGAAAGTTGAAAAGTACCTTTCTTTAGAAGGGGAAACTAACATTGCCCCACCACCAATGCCCAGTTTACTTTTGGAACCGTTGAAGTACAGTTGCCACAGGCCAAGGTCTTCTTTGTTCTCCTTCATTATATTGGGCATGATGGTGCCTTCTTCATGCAAGTAATAGACGCCAAGGTCTGCTTCCTCAATAAATTTATAAGGATCGTGCTCAAAGTTATCACTTCCCCACTCATCCAAGAGTAGATCTGTGACTCTTTTAAGAGTAGAAGATGCAGATTTGTCCATCTGAGACTCTTCTGGATCGATGATAGTGTAACTGACATTCGCTGCCTTGGGTGAATAGGGCTCTAGGTGGTCCTTGTAGAGTTGCTCAGATTCAATTTTCACTTTGGTCTCGTACTTGGTTCTAAAAACCAGATATGACCAATTTGCTACTAGATAGCCACCTATCTTAGACATAAAGTCCCTAGACAAACAGATTGTGAAATATGGAAGAACGTCTGCTACCACTATATCATAAGGGATTGAGAATGTTGGGTAGGCATGCAATGTTAAACTCAATCCTTTCAGGATTCTGACTATCTTTGCAGGCATCCCATCTAGTTGCAAGACTCCTTTGTTCATTGCTTCATACTTTAATCCCATCTTATCAGCAATGCACTTGGGCATCACTGAAGTGCTGGCCCCGCTATCAATTATGCAATTGTGTACTAAGAAATCCCCTATGATCAAAGATACATAAAAAGGGGGAGTCTTTTCTTCTTTCTTTACCTGACCTACAACAGAAGGCTGCCCATTCATCATTAGGACGTTATTAGTGTCTGCTGGGATGGCCTGTCGATCTAGCTCATGCAATTCTTTCTTCAATATGTCCCTTTGTCTTAGGAGAGACAATGAATCCCATAGAGAAATGCTCACATGCAATTTCTTCATTTGATCAACTATATTAACTTGGGGGCTGATTCCCTTCATGTTTTCCTTTGGGCTGATCCCGATTGGAGCTGTAGACTGAGGAGCTAGAGGTGCCAACAATTTTCTAGAAATTGGGGCCCTTTGAAATGGGTGCAATGGAGGATTCGTTGTTGTTGCCTGAGGGGAAGCCTATGCTTCTCCAACTGCTCTTCTTTTAAATCTCGTGTTGGCTGCAATGCAATCAGCCTAATTGTCTGTAGCGCCCCCATGATTAATTACACAGAGATCGCCCTCTTCATGATTTATTAGGGTAGAATCCGGCCAAGTTTGATTGTCACTCGTGCCAGGCTGAGCTAGAAACTCAAAAAATTGGGAAAAATCAACAGCCTAATTTTTTAAATTTTGGAAAAAATTCATCATGTCATTCGTATGGATAGCTTGCTCTTGACCATGTCCCATGGTCAAACAACCTGGATGCTCCTGCACTAGATTGTTTTGAGTAGGCACCATGGCTTTAGATGATGAAGAGGGGCCTGCGTTATAATTTTGGAAAGGCCTGGTCTGAGTGAGCTGACCTTGTCCTTGATTATAGCCTTGAAAAGGGTTCCTAGGTGCTTGACCATAATGTTGATAACTCAGATTCAGCTTGTTATTTTGAGCTTGTTGCCTTTTAAGAGCTAAAAGTTCATTCGACATGTTTTGCAACAGGCTTTTTACCTCATGTAGTTCATTTGAAAAAACAGCAGCTGGCTTCTCAATGCTAGGCACAGGGGCTAATGTGGGTGCAATGGTTTGTATAGGGGCAGCATCTCTGGGAAAAGTGGCATGTTAGGCCTAGGAGCGATTTTTCCAGCTTCAATCAAGCAATTTTTGGCCACTATGGCAATGTCGTAAGCAGCTGGCAGTATATGTCCTCCCATAGATTGGATCATCACAGCAATATCACTGTTTAATGTTTTTTAAAAGTACAAGAAAGCGTAGCTGGGGGTCGGCCTTACCAAGACGGGAATTCTATCCCAAGTCTTTTGAAAACACATGTTGAAGTCCTGCATGTACTCGTGTGGAGCTCTCTTTATAGTTGTTAGTTGCTCAACAAGAGAGAGGCCATCACTTTTTTCCCCAAAATGATCAGTTAAATGGGTGCCCAGTTCGTTCTAGGAATGTATGGAATTCATAGGCAAGGTTCTGTACCAATCAAGAGCCTTGCCTTTAAGGGACAGCACCAACAATCTGATGGCAATGTTTTCCTCTGTTATATTGTGAATATTGCAAAGGTTGGCAATATTCTTGATATGCTCAACAACTGTAATTGGCCCCACTCTGTCAAAAGAAGGCACATTTTTTAGAGCTATTCTTGGATTCGGATCATAGTGTGGGAGGTTTAAAGGGATCTCACCGTGAAAAGCTACAAAAGGCAATGCCATGATTAGAACGGGCTGTAACTATGGCTGAGCTGGGTTGGTGTTCTTAGCAACAAGTCTCAGAGGATTTACTAATGGATAAGGGTGAGTTCTCTCAAACCTGAGCCTTTTAGCAGAGTTTAAAGGCAGCTCAATGAAAACAAAAGGGACCCCTCTTGAAGCTAACCTTGTGGTAACCTTTGGCATAGAAGTTTAAGTGACTGGTCTTAAAAACAAAGAACTAAGCTCTTACCAGTGAAGTCACCAGATGCTGGAAATCTTTGAAATGACTATAGCAGGACCAGCATCAATCCTAAAATACTACTACATTAGAAATTGAAAAAATTACAGTCCCATTAGGCGTGCCAAAACTATTGACGACTGGAGATTGCACCTAGTGGCAGGAAAACAGGTTCCTGCCCTCTCCTCGCAACATGGAAACTCCTCTCTCACCTGTGGGATGGTGAAGCAGGAGAGGAGAGTCTCTAGGTATGGGCTAGTTCCCTCTAATGTATCTTGTTTGTTTCAGGTAGCAAAATTTACATATAGGCATAT
The DNA here is from genome assembly GCA_037957365.1 of Torreya grandis. NCBI lineage: Eukaryota > Viridiplantae > Streptophyta > Pinopsida > Cupressales > Taxaceae > Torreya > Torreya grandis. Next base: position 1,185,579 of record JARHVA010003644.1, read on the forward strand.
ATATATATATATATATATATATATATATATATATATATATATATACATATATATATATACATATATATATATACATATATATATATATACATATATATATATATACATATATATATATATATATATACATATATATATATATATACAGCTATATATATATATATATACAGCTATAAACTGGGGGGATGAAAAGGGAGAAAAAAATATAGGAAAACAAATAGCCTACTCTAAAGAGGTGATACACCAAAACTAGATGACCTCCCCACCTCCACACTCGGGATCAGATAAAACACCATACATACACTGAGACTTGGCAGAAAAGACTAGGTTGCTGGAATGATAGGGAGGTTCTAACAAAAATACAAGAAAAAAGGACTCACCAAGATACTATGGAATGCATACTATAAGTGACCCCCTCTGTTTTTTCACCCCTAAATGGAACTCTTCACCTATAAGCTACAAACTGACACTTTGTAGATAGCTAGTGCATTGGTATTTAAACCTGTGTGAGCATTTAAAAGAAAATGACTGAACACAAATTAAACACACAGAACATACACAGAGTATCCATCCAAGAAAGAGGTAAAAACTATATTTTATTGATTTAGGTAGAAAATTTGCAGAGCTGTGCTCTTTACAAAAATGGAGAAGATCCTTTTTTTTAAATGGCCAAGTCTGCCAATTTATATGGAAAAGCCAAGAGAAAACTCATTGGCCCTTTACTTGCAAGTGGCCAATCACATTTTCCTTGGGAAGAGAGAAGAACACTGTTGATGACATCAGAAATCTACTGGGACCATGCTTGATATTTTGTCCTTTTCTGGTCTATGACTTGCCTTCCTCATTTTGCATGTAGCCTGCTCCTCTGCCAGCTAGTCGGGCCTTTTTTTGTGTTCTACGGCCCTTTTTCTCTACAAACTATTGTCAGTGGTAAATTTGCCACTCAATGTTGTGAGCGATAATTTTACCGCTCAATCCACTGACTGTCGTGCGGGCATTGGCTTGGTCGCTTCACTTTTTGGCTCTTCCCTGATTAGCATTCTCTTGCTTTTTTAGAACAAACTGTTATCTTCTATTCTACTAAACTTTGACCTCCATGTAGGACATCCTCATCCCCGCTGGCTTTCCTACAGCATGCAAACTTCCTTTTGTAGCACCCTTGTTTTGTGCATGGACCGCCTTAACCTTACCGCGGTCTACTTTGGAAGGTCTGTGGCTTTCACGAGCTGGTGGTGGGCTTCAAAATTTTGTGGGCTTTTGTTTTAATATTTCCCTAGGTTTTGAACTGTTTTGGGCTCTAAACGGCTCCCACAGGCTTTTTGTTTGCTCTCCGCAGACTTGAAAGTCCTGTGAGCCTTTTTTGCTGCTCGATGTTGTTCATGGTGAAATCTCTGCCGACCGCTACATTTTGAAAGTTTTGCAGGCTTTATTTGCTCGGCAGACTTTGTTTGCTCTCTGCAGGCTTGAAAGTCCCATAGCCTTGAAAGTTCCATGGGCCTTTTGGCCACTCAATTGCTTCTGTTGACTACCGTGAGTGGTTATTTCACCGTCGACTACTATGTTGGCAGTCGTGAGCAGTGATTTCACCACCAACTGCTATGTAGGCAGTCGTGAGTGGTCATTTCACTGTCGATTACTATGTTGGTAGTCGTGAGCGGTCATTTCACCACCGATCGCTATGTTGGCAGTCATGAGCGGTGATTTCACCACCGACTGCTATGTAACCCGTGGCAATTTCACCACTCACTGCCTCCCAATGCCATGTGCGGTGAAATCACCGCTGACTACTGTGTTTGCAGTCTGGTTTTTTTGTAGACTGTTTTGGATGTTTCGTGAACAATTTCCCCATGGATTTTTCTTTGTTCTAAGTCGTGGGCCTTGGTGTTAAGTGACCCAGCCTTTTCCTTTCCTTTTGTGAACATTTGAAAACTCTGCCTTATGCTACCATGAATGCCAATGAACGAGGTTGATGAGCCAATGACTCAGGCCCGTCTAGAGTTGGGGAAGAATGAACCAAGTGCAGATAAATCAAGGGGCCGAACCAATGAACCAGGACGATGAACCAAAGTGTTGAACTGAGCTGGAACAAGGCCATTAGACCTTGAAGAAGATAAAGCAAATAAAGTGAATGCTGATAAACCGACCAATTGGACCAAATGACTGAACCAATCATGTTGAAACAAGCAAAGAAATGCTGGCATTAAACTGTGTAACCTAAAAATGATTGCTTTTGAAAGCAAGGGGAGAAGGTGAACGATAATTTTTCTTGTGGGCAAAATTGGTCAACAGTTACTATGATATCCCAACACAACATTAAGTGTTTTTTCATGCTCTTTAGATGGAGGAGTGGAGATATAAATCTTGTGTTTCTTGATAAAATACTCTAGGGCTTGCATTCTCTTAAAACAACTAGAGTCTTCATGACCAATCCCCCCCACAATAAGAGCAAGATAGGCTAGATTTGTTCTTAGATTTAGAAGATGATTTGGGTTTAGATGTGTGAATGTTGAGCTTGTGGGTATTGGTCTTAGGTGCATTTTGAGATGGAAGAGGAGTGTTCTTCTTCTTACTCTTTGTATTTCCCTTGTTCTTAGGATGTGATGTTACTATTGATTTTTGAGAGGTGGAAGACTCAAGGTGAGATAATTTGGATTCCTCCCTAGTAAGTCTCTTAAAAAATAACTCTAAATCAGGCATTTTGAATGTGGCACCTAAGGCATCCATGCTAGAGAAAAATGTAGAATCAAAGATTTGGAATGGACCATGCAACTTGGACAAAATCTAGTATACACATTCCTCATCTTTCTTATCTCATCCATGATGAGGCCAAGATATGCCCATTAATGTACAATAAATGACCTCATCTTACTTTCTCTTTTTATGAAGTTTGACTGCATTTTGTGACTTTTATTTGATCTAATATGAGTTAGGATGTAATTGTCCATCTTTTCTTGATTGTGATTCTAACATTCAAAATCTCTGTAATTCCTAACAAAGTGTTTTGAAAAATTCAAGTTTTGTAATAAAATAGGTCATCATCAGGATAAAGAACAAATATGAAGTGGATTGCATGTTTTTGGAAGCATTGGAATCAATATAGCATAGTTCTAGAACTCCACCATGCTATTACAAGTTCTATCACTTAGTTTCAAAACTTTCAAACTTAGTTCTAGATTTTTCAGATTTAGTTCTAAAACTCTATATTTAGTTCCCGAATTATCAGAATTAGTTCTAAAATTCCTGTAGATAAGCTCAAAAACTATCACGATTAGACATGGAATAATTTCCTTTAGTTTTAAAACTCTTCTAAATATCCAGAACTAATAAAGATCTATTTCAAATAGCCAGAAATCTATCAAATCAATGATCCTATTAATCAGGAGTAGACTTTTGATTTCCATACTTGTAGATCCAAGACACTTATCACACAGCTATACATCTAGCCATGTCTTAATTCAGCATCTATTCTAGGCACAATTCCATTCCATCATATCCATGAAATAGTTACAACCATCAATGCACCACAAGAATATATATATATATATATATATAGACTTGGAAGAATATAGGAATAATGGTAATAATTGAAGAATAGAGGAATAAGGATAGATATAGATTGATACAGATCTGGTATATTTTTGTAATGCAAAACATTTTATCAATAAAATAGCCATTTATGTTTTGAGAGAGAATTAAGTTGTTCAATCCTATTTTTAGGCGGAGCAAGGGCCCACTCCTCTAAGAACTAGGATCTTCATTTTTTGGTATTTATATTTTATTTTCATAAAGCAAATAGGTAGATCTGTTAAATTTATAAATGTTTTCAATTCCTTAAGTTAAAGTTTGTTATAGATTTATCCCTGCAGGTGTTCTAGATTAAGTTCTCATTTCTTGGCAATCATTTTCTAAGCATTCTAAATTGTTGTTTAATTCTGTAAAGTTTGTTCATTTCCAGCAAATTCATTTCTGCAAAGTGTGTTTATTTCCAGCAAATTCATTTTTGCAAAGTGTGTTTATTTCCAGCAATTTATTTATGTAATATGTGTTTACTTCCAGTAGATTTTCATAGTTTGATTCCAATAAGGTTTTAACCAGGAAGTCCTTAAGACATTAAAGATCCCCCAAAACAAAAACAAAAAATACAAATACCTACAATCAATTACTAAATTGCTAAGATTCTTCTTGTTACATATAGCTTTAGACACATCCCTGGTTGAATATGACATCAACAAAGAGTTGATTAAATGAAGGGAATAATGACACCCATCATTTTTAGTGCCATTGTTGGGGAACACTAGTTGGAATTTTTTAATTAGGTGTCAACAAGAACAAAAATCATACATTTAGTAATTAAAGCAATCTTCCCTAAGTTATCACAAAATTTATGAGTAGACCAAGAGACTCCAAGGGTAGATTTCTCCCAAAAATATCTGAGCAAGAATTTCCATCATCCTCTATTTTAAATTAAGGAAGTTGACCAAGAATTAGAGGCACCATTATCTCCTACAAGACAAGAAGTAGGGTTGCCACCTTTAGAATTTTTGGATCAATCACTAGAAGCAAGTAGAAATTTAGGGAGGAGGATTATTTCTCAAGATCTATTGAGGGAAAGTTTTGATTCTCAATTGAGTAGTCAACCTCCCACTCTTGACTTTTCACCATCACCAAAGTAGACCACATACCACATTGACTGGGAGAAGGGACTAGAAAATACTAGAGAGATGGCATGAGAAGCTAGAAGAGAACCTAAGAGAACATTTACCTATCCTATTCAATTGGAGGATGATGAAACCAGTATGAAGAACATTTCACCTACACACTTGCCCACATTTAGAGGAATGTCATGTGAGGATCCTGACCAATTTCTGTTTGAGTTTAAAGTACTGTGTCAAACTTATAATTACAAGATAGATAATCAAAAACTCAATTTGTTTCCATCTACCCTAAAGGATGCAGCAATGAGGTGGTTTATGGTATTAGCATCTAATTCTATTACCAATTGGGAATAAATAGAAACTATCTTCCTAGACAAATATCAATATTATTGTAGAGGAAGAAATCGAAAGGAAGAATTTTTCAAAATCAAACAAGAAGAGGATGAAAATATAGAAGATTATTTGGACAGATTCCTCTTTGTGAGTAAAAGATGTGGATTTGTACTTCAAAAAGAGTTAAGTAAAACCATCTTTCTCAAAGGTTTGGATGATGAATCTAGGGAAACCCTTGATTTAATTAGCGGTGGAAACATTCCTCAATTAAGAATGGATGAAATCATAGAAATTTATAGAAGCTATTCAAGGACAAGGGGTGAACTTAGAAAGGGAAAAATGGTTAAAATTTTGAATCCATATATGAACAAATTGATGGATGAATTGGAAAACTTTAAAATAGATGTATTAGTTCAATTAACCTCCACCATGGATGGATTTCAAGCTAAAGCAAATGCCAAAATTGAACCATTAGCCATGTGTTGTTCTAGATGCAGGAAGAATCATGCAATAAGGGAATGTCCTTTGGATAAAACGGAAGTATGTCTTATCTTTGAATCTAAAGAACATGATAATCATGCTTTTTATCTTCTTCCACTCATAAAAAATTAGCTCAAACAAACTAGTACATCATCCACCATAGAAGAATTAAATTTTGTTCAGAGACAACCCAGCCAAGAGCAGTTTATGCCAAGACAAGCTCCTAATCCTTGGATGATGCCATGGGCAGCTCAAATAGTACCACAAAGTTGGGGACATCTACCTTGGGCCCCTCAACCAACATGGCATCCTCAAGATTGGGCAATTCAATCTTGGTATACTTAGGGACATCATCAACCTTAGGCTGGTCAAGGAAATCCTTATACTTGGCCACAACCTAGATGGGGCCCTAGTAATTATGTGCAAGAGAAACCATATCCAAATCAGAACCAACAAGCCATAATGGGATATCTAGCATAAAATCCATAGGCTAAAAATGTATTCCAAACACAAATGCCAGCACAATCAGTAGCAAACCCAAAAAACAAATAAACAACTCCTGTATATGAAATATAACCAAAAAAATTAGTTGATTTAAATGCAATGGATTGTAAAGACATTCAAACCAAATTTGGCAAAATAGTTAGCAGTCCACCTATTATAATCACTGAGATGACAAAAAAATTTGAAACCCCTAGTCCGGTTGCACCTAAGAAAGATGAAAAAGAAAAATATAAGGACCCAGAAAGAAACACTACTGAGATTCCATTTCCAGAAAGATTTAAAGAAGTCGTAGAAATTAAGGAATCTAAATTGGTGCAGGAACTAAGGAGATTGAATATTGAAATACCATTGTTACAAGCAATCAAGGATATTCTAGAGTTGAACAAGTTAATCAAACTATTATGTTTTAAAAAACTTGGAAGAAAGAAGCAGTACACGAGGACTATTAAGGTAGATGGGAAACTTACTAATTTATTAGCAGGAAAACTCCTACTTCCAAAATATCGAGATCTTGGAAGCCCTATTATTTTTGTCTCTATAGAGAATAAAGATATACATAGCATTTTGATTGATTTGGGAGCAGCTATTAATGTAATGATAGTGGACACTTTGAAAACATTACCATTAATAGGTATATAACCTACTAACACCATATTGTAGATGGCAGATCAATCTATAGCAAAACTAGAAGGAATTATTGAAGATGTGGCAGTAATGGTGGAGTCATGGGAATATCCAATTGACTTCTTTATGTTGCAGCCAAAAGGTAAAACACTTGGTTATCCCATTATTTTAGGTAGACCATGGTTAGCTATAGTTACTACCTTAATTGATTGTAGATCAGGTGATATGACTATTTCAAATGGTAAGAAATCTAAGAAAATTTCATTATATCCCTCTACACAACCTTTTATTGATAATCAAAAGAAATTATGGGTTGATAATCTTGATATTAATGAGCAAAATCTATCTTCTTTGGCTATGATAACATTGCAGGATCATGTACGGGAAATAGAAGATATGGTTAATCCTCCATTGAATGTACACCAATTATCATTGGAGCAGTCAGGATTAGTTCTAGAACCTAAAAAATCTATTCTAAAAACATCACAGTTAGTTCTAGAACCATCATAGTTAGTTTTGAAACCACACCAACAACAATTCCCTGTAAATGAAGATAATTTTGCTTAGAAGGAACGAGATTTCTCTTAGGGAGAGGAAGGATCTATAGCTTCAGCTTTACAAATATTAGGAGATGATGAAAATTTTATGGAAAATAGTAGTAACGAGGAGTTTGACCTACAACAAGATAAGTATCATAGCTCTTCCAGTTGTCCTTTGTCCAACATTCTATCTCAAGGAACTTTTGGAGATGTTGCTACATATCATATGTTGTTACCACATGCATGTCCACTAAACACCTTAATGGAACCTTTTCAACAAATTAGTTCATCATATACTGGAACCAAACATGTTGAGATTTAACCAGGTAAAATTTTGAATATTAATAACTGGTTAAAGAATGATGAAGAAGCCAAACTATTTGATGTTCTGAAATATCATACTAAAGCTTTTGCTTGGGACTATAGAGACATGAAGGGAATTCATCCAAGTATCTCCACCCATCACATTTATACTAAAAACATTAGACCAGTTAGGCAACCTCAGAGAAGGATTAATCTAGCCTTAAGGGATATAGTCAAACAAGAAATTGAAAAACTATTACAAGTAGGTTTTATCCACCCTATCTCAGATAGCCAGTGGGTGTCTCTTCTTGTGATTGTCCATAAAAAGAATGGAAAAGAGAGAATTTGTGTTGACTATAGGGAACTGAACAAAGCCACCCTAAGAGATTATTTTCCCTTACCATTCATAGATCAAATCTTAGACAACCTTTCAGGTAAATAGTACTTTTCCTTCTTGGATGGATTTAGTGGATACAATCAAATCAGAGTTGCTGCTAAGGATCAGGACAAAACTACATTTACTTGTCCATGGGGTACCTTTGCTTATAGGGTATTGCCATTTAGACTATGTAATGCTCTAACAACCTTTCAAATACGTGTATTAGTAATTTTTGTAGACCTAATAAATGATTGTGTAGAGGTATACATGGATGATTTTACTGTGCATGGAGATACATTTGATGATGCCTTAAAAATTTTGGATAGAGTATTAACAAGATGTGAACAACATCACTTGTCTCTTAGTCGTGAGAAATGTTTGATGATGGTTGATGAAGGGATTGTATTAGGGCACCATATTTCAAAAAGAGGAATTCAGGTTGACCAAAACAAAATCAAGATTATTTTAGACTTGCCTATTCCTCAAAGCCCCATAGATATCAAGTCATTTTTAGGGCATGCTGGATACTATAGGTGATTTATCAAGGATTTTAGTAAAATTGCTACCCCCATGTTTAAGTTGCTTACCAAGGACTGTGAATTTCTTTGGGATGAAAAGTGTCAACATGCTTTTGAAGAAATTAAAGAGAAATTAGTAATTGCCCCAACATTGAGAGGACCTAATTGGGAGAAACCTTTTCACATCCAAATTGATGCCTCAAATAACTCAATTGGTGCAGTTTTGGGACAAAAAGATGAAGAAGGAAAAATGTATGCTATTTACTATCTTAGTAAAAATATTACTCCCACTAAAAGAAATTACACTACCACTAAAAAAGAATTTATGGCTTTGATCGATGCAATTAATGAATTTAGACATTACATTACATTATAGGGTATAAAATATTTGTACATATAGATCACTTAGCAATTAAATATTTAATGAACAAACTAGTGGTTGGAGGTAGAATAATTAGATGGTTATTACTTCTACAAGAATTTGATATTACCATTGTGGACAACCTAGGTAAATCTAATGTGGTAGCTAATTTCTTGTCAACACTGACCACTACAAGGGAGTAGGATCCAGTCAAGGACAATTTTCCAGATGAACAATTGTTTATTATTTTAGCTGATACACCATGTTTTGCTGACATGGCAAATTATCTTGCAACAAGGAAGTTTCTTCCTTCTTTCACTAAAAAACAAATAAAGAAGTTAATAAAAACTAATGCACAGTTCAAATGGTTAAATGGAATGTTATTTAAATGTGGTCCTGATTTGGTCTTACGCAGGTGTGTAAGAGAAGATGAAATATTTGACATCCTTTGAGCATGTCATGATGAACCAAGTGGAGGACACTATTCAATGAAAAGAATAGCTCACAAGATACTTGTCACTGGTTACTATTGGCCATCTCTGTACAAAGATGTGAAGAGATATATTAGGTGGTGTGATCCTTATCAAAGGATGGGACAGCCAACCTTTACCAATGAAATGCCTCTACAACCTCAAGTAGTGATTGAACTATTTGAGAGATGGGGATTGGATTTTGTTGGACCCTTTAATCCTCCTTCACAGGGAAAAGAGCACATTCTTGTGTGTATTGATTATGTGACAAAGTGGATAGAAGTGTAGGATTTAACAAATGCCATTGAAGAAGTAGATATTGATTTCCTTTGGCACATAATTATGGTAAATTTTGGAGCACCAAGAAGCTTAGTTTTAGACTAGGGACCACAATTTATGTCCAATATGATCCAGGCTTTCACAATGTATTATCAGATCAATCATAAGAAGTTATCTCCCTATCACTCACAAGCAAATGGATAAGTTGAAGTAACAAATAGAGAATTGGAAAACATCCTCACTAAAATAGTTGAATTAGGAAGAAGAGATTCGGTAGACTACCTGAAGCTGTCTAGGCTTACAATATAACATAGAAAACCACAATAGGGTTTTCACCATATGAGTTAGTCTATGGGAAAAAAGCCTTTGTTGCCTATTGAGTTTGAACTATAGACATTGAGGATAGCAACTAAGGTGGGAATTGAATTGGATATAGCTCAAAAGGAGAGAATCCTTCAACTCACTGAGTTGGATGAATTGAGAATGGAAGCACTTCACTAGACAGAGATAATCCAAGATCAAAGGAAGTAATGGCATGATTCACATATCAAGGAAAGGCAATTCAAAGTAGGAGACTAGGTATTATTGTTTGACTCAAGGACCAATAATTCAAAGGCAAATTGAGAACCAGATGGTTGGGACCTTACCAAATTGAGCAGATATTTGACAATGGTTCTATCTAGTTACTTCCCATTGATGGCAGTAGAAGAATACTCTTGGTCAATGGACACATGCTAAAACTTTATAGGAAGCCTCCTACTAAGGATGAATTCTTGAAGTAGATTGAAGTAGATAAAGAATTTGATCATATGGAAAAACCTAATTCTTCCAAAATGATCAAATAATTAGATGAATAGATCTAGAATAAAGGGAAGAGAATGAAAACCAGTAAATGGCATTCTTTTTCCAAAAAAAATCTCTCAAAGATCAATTGAAAACCAGTGATGGTGGTTGATCTTCTCAAATAAATGGCTAATTCAAAATAAAAACTTCTTTGGAATTCTAACCATTTTCCTTTTTGTTTCACTTTTTTAAGGAATGATGAGTCATCATGACAAAGGGATTACATCATTAAGGATGATAATTATGTTTTTAACTTGTTAAAGGTTAGATTGAAAGTTCACATGTGTGATTAGACTTGATTTAAAAGATTAGTATGATGAGTCATCTATTGTACATCATGATTAAAAGTGAGATATAGTGAATTAAATTCATCAGCTCCATAGCTAAGTATAGTAGTTCTGCAATCGAATTCACCACTTCTACCACTAAGAGAAGAGTTCATTAGCTAACTTGCATAATATTAAAGAATAATGAATCATAGGGATTAAAAAGAAGTCAGAACTAGAGGATGATACCTAGCTCCTTGCAGATGAAGAAGTGGCAACTATCTTTCAACAGGCAGGATGGCTAGAGTTTCTAAGGAAATTTCCCAAATATAATGATGAATTGGTAACAGAATTTATTATCAATTTAGAGAAAATAAGGAAAAATATTAGGAAGGTTTTCATTCCTTTTTATGTGAATGTAATAAGTGAGATATCTAGAGTACCAACGGTGCATGTCCCAAACCTTGTCAAAGGGACATTAAAAGACCTGGTTGAAACCCTACTAAAAGAAGGGGAAGTTGAACCCCAATATATTTACAAAACAAAGAAAATTATCAAAGGAGTCAAAAGGACCAGCTTGCCCAAACCCTTTGATAGCATAGCATTTTGGATAGTTAAGTATTTAACCTATGATGGGCAATTTGGGTTAGTAGGAAGAGAAGTCCTAAAAATCCTCATATACCTTAGCTATGGAGCTAAAAAACTAGAATATATAGTAAACCTTCCAGGGTTTCTTTTTGACTCCATCCATACAATGGCCCAGAGGTATTCTTGGGGTGTAGGAATAAATAGACATCATGGGTTAGTGCATTTAGTATGCCAACACCATTTCCTTTCAAAGAAAAATGGGGAAGAAATGTGGAAAAAATTTCTTGGCAAGTTTAAGTAGAACCCTGGTATTTTCAGAAGAGTAAGAGCAACTCCTCCTGCCCCTTCAATTCATTTGGAAAATGATACCACTGCTGAGGAAAAAAAAGAACTAGGAGGAGAGGAAATACCAAAAAGAAGAAGATCTAGAAGAAGAGCTAAAATTGCAGACCCTACTATGCCTTCTCAAGAAATTCCTTCTTCTATAGAGGCTATAGGAGAACTAATACCTGTCTCTGACAGTGACGGTTCACCTAGGCCTGAGCAAGAGGTGAAAATCAGAATAAGCTCTAAGAGGAGACCCATTTCTACACATTTTGAGGCTCCTCAAAGAAGGAGAAGTCATAAAAAGTCTAAAGAAATTCTAGAGGAGATGGAAGAACAAGAAGGGTTGGAAACTGAAGCTATTGATATTTTGGGCAACATAGCCATGACTCCTCCTGGACTAAGCCAAACAAAAAAAGAAAAAGAAGATGAAAGATTTGAGGATCATGTTTTCCAGGAAATGGGTGAGTCATTAGCACCATCACATGAATAAGATGAACAAGCATCTTAGAAAAGGAAAGGGAAATCCCCTCTGGTGGAAGAAGAATGCTTAACTCCCCAAGAAATTTTAGAAAAAAGAAGAAAATCAATAGGTTAAACAGGCTCAATTTTTATCTGGAGTAGATTTCATTATCAAGGAAAAGGATGAGGAATTGGATTTCCTCAAACTCAAATTAGAATAGAGAGAATGCTCTTTATAGAATCAATAGACCAGTTCATAGCCAAGACTGAGGAATTAGTAGAGATTAAAAGGCAGCTGATGGAGAAAGAGGAAGATTGTAAAGTTTCTAGGAGATAGACTATTGTGTCAATAGTCTCTGCATAGACTAAATTGACTTATCTGTCACTCAAGTAGTTATGGGATGATACATATAAAGAACTTAGTGTAGTCAAGACATCTAATAAGAACTTGAAAATCAAAATGGAGGAAGAAAAGAAAGCAAGGAAGGAATGGGAAGAAAAATTTTACAAGGAAAAAGATAAATATAAATATCTTGTGAAAATACAAATGGTTTGCATGATGAGTGAGAAACTACTTGCATGTAGAAGACCTTCTCCTGCATATAGTATATTTTTAGAGGAACAATTCATTTGCTTGTAGTTGACAAGGATAGCATGTGGCCTTCCACATGAAATAAAAGATGAAGCTAATTTCTTGACAGCCTATTACTTAGCCAATGTAGAACAAAAAAATCTTCTCTGTGAATTTTACCTCTACAATTTCATGCTAGAAAATAATTCAGGTTTTATGATTAATTTGTATGTAGGGGAAAGCCAGCTTAATGCATTTGTTTCTATTCTACAAAATTAGATTGCATGGAAAGAGAGGGAGTCAGAGCATCTGTTAAAAGCTAGTTCATCTGGTCTCTATATGATAATTTATTATGGTAACCCACTGCCTTTGCTGCACATTTCAGATCCCATGCATTTGATAGAAGGTTTAAGGAACCTTATCTTGCCAATTTATAGAAAAGCATTAATGCCTTCACCTCTTATGAAAAGGAAAATTTTGATAATATTTATGATGCATGTTTGAAAAGATGGGAATTTCTCCCAATGGCATTGAAAAGAAGGGAAGTAATATCCCCTCCAAATTTGATCTAGAGTCTAGAAAGGGCAAAATCTTTATGCACAATAATTCCTCAAATCAATGAAGCTCACAGGTGCATATGGATAGGAATGCGGACAAGGCCACCTCTACTTCTCACCCCCATATCTCTGTGCTAACATAGAGAACCTCAAGATCCCACTCAATTTGAGGAATGGAAGAGAAAAGTAGAAGCAGGAGTAGGGTATAGTACCTCTAAATCAAAGCATTGGAATATTCAGTTCTAGCCATTTGATCTAAGAAATCAAATGGAATGCAGAATATACAATCCTAAATTTAAAGAGTAAAGTTTGTAAAGGGACTTACAAACAAGTAAGTATAGGGGAAATGATGAGGCTAGGATATGCCCATTAAATGTACAATAAATGACCTCATCTTACTCTCTCTTTCTATTAAGTTTGACTATATTTTGTGACTTTTATTTGATCTTATATGAGTTAGGATGTAACTATCCATCTTTTCTTGATTGTGATTCTAACATTTAAAAGCTCTGTAATTCCTAACAAAGTGTTTTGTAAAATTCAAGTTTTGTAATAAAACAGATCATCATCAGGCTAAAGAACAAATATGAAGTGGATTGCATGTTTTTGGAAGGATTGAAATCAATACAGCTTAGTTCTAGAACTCCACCATGCTATTACAAGTTCTATCACTTAGTTTCAAAACTTTCAAACTTAGTTATGGAACTTTTAGATTTAGTTTTGAAACTCTATATTTAGTTCCAAAATTATCAGAATTAGTTTTGAAATTCCTGCAAATAAGCTCCAAAACTTTCATGATTAGACATGGAACGATTTCCTTTAGTTTTAGAACTCTTATAAAGATCTAGAACTAATAAAGATCTATTCCAAATGGCTGGTGATCCATCAAATCAATGATCCTATTAATCAGGAGCAGACTTTTGATTTCCATACTTGCAAATCTAAGACACTTATCACACAATTGTACATCCAGCCACATCTTAATTCAGCATCTGTTATGGGCACGATTCAGTTCCATCATATCCATGAAATAGTTATGGCCATCAATGCACCATAATAAGAAGAATATATATACAGACCTAGAATAATATATGAATAATGGTAATAATTAAAGAATAGAGGAATAAGGATAAGATATAGATTGATACAGATCTAGTACATTTTTGTAATGCAGAACATTTTATCAATAAAATAGCCATTTCTATTTTGAGAGAGAATTAAGTTGTTCAATCCTATTTTTAGGCAGAGCAAGGGCCCACTCCTCTAAGAACTAGGATCTTCATTTTTTGGTATTTATATTTTATTTTCAAAATCAAATAGGTAGATCTATTAAATTTATAAATGCTTTCAATTCCTTAAGTTGAAATTTGTTATAGATTTGTCCCTGCAGGTGTTCTAGATTAAGTTCTCATTTCTTAGCAACCATTTTCTATGCATTCTAAATTGTGTGTTTAATTATGTAAAGTTTATTCATTTCTAGCAAATTCATTTCTACAAAGTGTGTTTATTTTTAGCAAATTCATTTCTGCAAAGTGTGTTTATTTCCAGCAATTTATTTTTATAATGTGTGTTTACTTCCAGCAAATTTTCATAGTTTGATTCCAATAAGGTTTTAACCAAGAAGTCCTTAAGACATTAAATATCCCCCAAAACAAAACAAAAAATACAAATACCTACAATCAATTACTAAATCTCTAAGATTCTTCTTATTGCATATAGCTTTAGACACACCCCTAGTTGAATATGACATCAATAGAGAGTTGATTAAATGAAGGGAATAATGACACGCATAAATCCACTCCTCTTCAACTGTGTCAACAAATTCTTGAACTTAGTGAGGTAGTCTACAATAGAGGAAAAATCATCTAGATTGAGTGAAGTAAGTTTCACTTCAAGTTGCATGGCTCTCATGTGATCTACTTTCTCAAATAACCACTTTAACTTAGCCCATGTTTTGAATGGAGTATCATAACCATCTAAATGAAATATAAAACTATCACTCACATAAGTACCTATTAGACCCATACACTCATCAAACTTACATTGGTTTTGAAACTTTTCATACTCTCATGTGAATTATGGTTGAGTTTCATTCATTAGGGACCTGTTGACCATTTTTGCCCCCGATAAAAATGAGTCAACCCCATATGTTAAATTTTTTCATGAATTTTTTAATAGGCCATTTAATGCTAATAAATTTTATATTAGCCTTGGTCACTCTTTGCATTAGTCTTCCATGTCACTTTGGGTCTTTTCAAAGGCTAAAAATGGGCATTTAATGCTTTTTACAGGTTTTCTTGGGAAATTTTCAAGTATAAAAGGGTTATTAAATGTTCTATGTATCCTAAGGGGTCTTAATTAATTGTTTATAACTAACCAAGTATGCAGGTGCAAGTTAAAATCAATAAAACACTTGAAAAAAGGAGTTTTTATCCACTTGTATGGACTTGTATGGATTTTGGAAGGTGAAGGAACTTAAGGGATGTCTCTTGATCTTCCCCATACTCACTTACATGATTAGATTGTTTTTTAGCTTCAAAAACTAAAAAAATCACCTTTCCTTCCCCATTGCTCCTTGGAAGGGTCAAAACTAGTCAAAGAATTTCACTCACCATAGGTCATACAAGCTGAGTTGGGATGAATGGATCTAGAGAATAATATTATAAATATTTATCTTCCATTTAGTGAATTTTTTTATAGATTGATGCCTCCTCTTTTATGAACCATCATCAAGAAGGTTTAATCCTCAAAGCTACCTATGCAACCAAGCAGGGTCCAGATTCATCAAAATTGCTTAAACTCAAAAATGGCTGGAGCTATGTGGATTTGTAATGTTATTTTTATCTCATATTAGTCCCTCTCCATGGTGTAATCATAATTCATAGCATCTTCATATTGTCATATCAAGAAAAAGCTAGTTTCTTGCTTGAAAGCCAATTTGCAAGCTTTAGGAGAAAAGAAAGTGGTTTATGGATTTCTTGATCATTATTTTGTGTGTTAAAAAATAAATATACATAGTGGAATATTCAAAAAACTTATAAAACTCTCATCCAAGTAAGAGAGCACCAAATTGCACCAAAACACCACTTATAGCACTTATATGGCTTGTACTTCTTAGGGTCATGGAAAAAAATGTTTTTTCAATGTTTAAGGAGCACTCACTAATTTGAAAAATTTTAATTTTAAATTATAAGAATTTTTAAGTTCTTTAGATTCATTTAAATCATCAAAAACACTCATTTGCAAAGTTGAGCAAATTGGGGTTGTGTTCCCAAATTGGCTAAAATAGTGCACCAGGCACTTTTGTGAAGTCTTTTTGAAAGGGTTCTATGAAGTTTCCAATGGTATTGATTATTTTTTATATTATCCCTATATATATACAAAAACTATTCCAATTTTTAGGGCCAAAAGGTAAGTGGAGATGAGAGTTTCAAGGTCTCAAAGTTGCCAAAAAGCCATTGAACTTGATAGTGAAGTCTACAGGTTATGGATGAAAGGGTGACTTTGCATTTCAATTTTGATGATCCTAATATATGCCATCAAGGGAGACCAATCCAAAATATTTCAAATAGTGATATTGAGCTAAGATGACAGAGAAAAGGTGTAGTTTGGAGTTTTGACCATTAATACAACTTCTTTGTCCATATAACAAGCATGGGAACACTAACCTATAGCAGGCTTTAGTAGGTCTCTACATCAATTGGGAATATAGTAGTCAATATGGAGGTTTAAATTTAATTTGAATACTTTAATGATACTATGCTTAAATTTAAGTTGATTATTTTCAACAACATGACCTAAGGGATCTCAAACAAACCTATAGGTAGCCCTAGAACTCATAAACACAATCATATGGGGTATACTGCCAGTGAGGTAGAAGTTTGGAGATGGAGGTTGGTTTGGAGTTATTAAGGTGAATCCAAAGAAAATTATGGTATTTTTACCTAAGTAAACATGGAAATAATGTTGAAATATCAAATAAATCTCAACCCATAACTATCTACAAGCAGGTTTTGAAGTGTCTCAGTCCTTAATGAGTAGGTGGCCTAATCTTGATAATGAGAGATGCATTGGTGTAAAGGATGGACCTAAATTTTAAAAAAATGATGTATAATCACTTAAATGATCTTATTAACATAAAATTAATTTTATATTATGTCCTCAAAGTCTAAAACCAAGCTCAGATAGCCTATAGGAAAGCCAAAATAGAGATCCCCTTCCTAGGCAGTCATAAGACCAAGTATAGGTCTCCAAAGGCATAAGAAGGTGTTTTAGGGGATATAAAACCATGAAATAGTTGGAATAGTTTTTTTATGATTTTATTATACTAAAATTCCATGAAAAATCTCAAAATAACCTCCATCTTCTCCAGGTATAACTTACACCATGCTCGCCTCATAGCCTGCTTTCTTCAAAAGTATACCTTGAAATTTTGGAGAGTTGGATGGTCTAATGAAGGATTTATAAGCTAAAAATTGGTTAAAATTACAATTATTACCTGTAATACACTATAAAATGGTCAATTTTCCAATTTAAATATGGAAAACCCTCTTTGTTTTGTCTCAGAGTAGGGGTAGTTTTAGCTTGCATGGAGATGGTAATTTTGAGAAAAATGATGAAATTGATGACCAGAGGGAAATAAATGACAATATGAAGGTTTTATAAGATTTATGTGACCTAAAAATATATATAAAACCTTTATATAATCCTTGGAAGTAAATAGGTTAGCCTATACAAGAAGGGTTACAGCCATGCATGAAGAAAACCCTTAAGCCCAGAAGCCAAACTGAGGGGCATGTGCATTTTTGACTTTGTCCATGTTTTCCACTTGACTAGTTCATGATTGAAGGGGTATTTTATATATTTTTAATCCATAATAAAAACTATATACTCCATCATTATATCTAAATACTCTTACATTAGAACTATAGACTCTATTAGTATAACTACGGACTTCAGCTAGTCTAAAGTGGCATCTAAAATAACATAGTGGAAAGAGTGGAAACTCAAATTTGAAGGTATTTTAAGGTATTTTGGATGGAGATTAGAATATTAGGTGCCTATATATGTGTCACAACACCTATTTTATGGATTATTTGATAAAGATAAAGAGATTTCTAGTACCAATGTCAAAACAAGCCTAATGGAGAGTGATCATGGCAGCAGATAATGATTGTGCTTGTGCAAGAGAATATCAATTATAAAAGAAACTTAAAATGCATGTAAATGCCTGATTATAACCCCATATTATTATTACACATGTTACACATGTCCCTCATCTTCCTTGGAGTGCTCAAGAGGGGTCAATGATGAAGGTAGTTTTCAAGGGAAAGTGGAAGAGTTCATATGCCACATGTGAGGGAGTTACTTGGTTTGATATGGAAACATGTCCACATCAATTTCTTAACCTATCTTACACCTCATTATCATGTTTTTTAATTTATGGGATAACTTATACGCTTTCCCTTATGTCCTTTATATTTCTTTTTCTCTCTCTCTTCTCACATTCTATAAATGTAAGCCATTTTGGCTTTGCAAAGGATTCCAACTGTTGGTATGGAAAAGCCCTGCTAAAATTGTAAATTTATTTATACTTAAGCTAATGAGAAGAAATTTCATTATAATCTAAGTCCATTTTCACTACATGTTGAAGTGATCCATATTGAATGTCAAGTATAGATTGAGTTCATCTTGTTTTCATGCAATCCTTGAATGTGTTGTTGCAAATGACTTCTCTCCTAACAAGTTTCATGAAGTGTATGTTACTACAATGGACTCTTGAAGTGTGTATGAGTTTGGTAGTATCATATCTGACCTTCCCTTCACTTTCCTTCATTTTTTGAGTTGTTATTTGCCTTCATGAGAAATGCTAATGTTAGGGAGCTCCATTAATGGTGTTAAGGCTAGTTTGGTTGTCTTAGTTCATTATGAAAATTCCAAGTGTATGAATGGAAGAAAGTATTGGTGTATCACCTCCTAGTTTAGGTTTTATTTATGTATCTTTCTCTCCCTTTTCACCCACAATAGGTAGTTTTAGTAGCATAAGCATATCAAGTCATATCTATGGAGCTAGCCCTTAAAATCTAGAGGTTTACTTCCACTATAGGTGCCTAACACACCTAGAAGTATTCCCATGTTAGCCAAATCTTGAAGAGGATTGAAAAACCCCTTATAGGGTGCAAGATTTGGAGACAATAAAACCATAATCCTTTGTGTTTTATGATGGTCTCCATGTATGGTAATCATGTAGAGTCAAAGGCTCACAATGGTCAATACCAGAAGTAGATGCCATGCTATTGAATCACCAAAGAGTATAAATAATGTAAAAGGGTGCATAAATTGATACCAAGACAACCCCTCAAAATATTGTATTAAGGACCCCCCTAAAATTTGGCACTTTATAACATTAGTGAATTTTTATAAATTAATGACACCAATGGATAGATAATCAAAAACCATACGCTTTTGCTAAAAATGGAACTCAAATTTGAGTCACAGTTCAAAATTTATAAGTGTTATGATTTCCCATAAATAGGTCAAAACATTAAAAAATGCACTAGAAAGTAATTTTCATGTCCAAAAAAGAATTGAAGGTAGGCTTCCAACCACTCGCTAGAACTAGAAATGAACCACAGATTTATTAAATTCAACCAAATTGAAAAATAACCTTACCGATGACCTTGGTGTGGATGCAAGCGAGTTTGACTTCCTCTTTTTTTTAAAATTAGATTAATAAAGAAAAATAATTAATTTCTAGTTATGTTTGAGAGGAGGAAAAAGGTGGATGACTGTTGTATGTGAAGAGAATGTGTCTTATGATTAGATAGGTGCTGGAAGAAAACAAGTTTGATACTTCAGCACTCAGCTTCAAAGAAAATACTACATAACCTTGGAAAATGGCACATTAGTCAAAGATGGTGTGTTTAACTCAGTCCAACACAACTAGCTATCAGGGACTTCTACATAGAAGTATTTTATGCAGTCCAAAAGTGCCTCTCTAAGCCTTTTATTTCTTTTGATCTTTGGTGACATACATCAGATATAGAAAGATGGCATAGTAGCCCAAAAAAGGGCATAGGAATGGGATGCCAAAGAGGAATACTTTAGCTGTCAACAACTTCCACAGGTTTTCAATGCCTTCACTCTCCTTCTTCCCACTTGCCTCATATTTTATTCCTCTTTGTAGATGCCAACCTAGATGACACCACTCTCAAACTCCTTCAATGCAAGCTGAGATGAATGCAAGTTGTAGCTGGTTTCAGTGCATAAATAGAAGGAAACAAATGCCACTATTGCTAGAAAGAGCACAACACTGTAGATCTAGAAAGAGTAAGTGGTACATAGTAAAGAAAGGAGGAAAATAAACAAGTTTCTAAAGTGCAGATATAAAAAAGACACAGTCCAACAATCCAGCTTCTTCAACGCCTTGGCTCACCTCTCTCTTCCAATGCCTTCTCTCCTTTCTCCTCTAACACCTTCTCTTAGCTCTCCCACAACATATTTTCAATGTTAATGCTTGGACAAATACTCCAATAAAATATTTTATCCCAATAAAATTCCCCTACAATTTTTTTTGAACAAATCCTGAGATTTTTAAAGCTCCTAGATTTTGTTTTAAAAACCTCAAAAAAAATTCCCTTGCATGAAGGCTAAAACATTGAGAGGTGACAAAGAGATCCACCAAAGATGAACAAGAATCCAATACAAGCTCTACAAAAAAAAATATGTAAGATTCATAGGGCTAGATCGAAGAGAATTTCAAGCAAGTGTGGGCTAGAAGCTATGGGTAAATGGTTCTAGAAAAACTCTTAATGCTATGATCCCATGAAAGTGTTGAGCAAGGATACATAACATATCACCTAAGATCTATCTGAAAGACCACAACCACTTGAAACAAGCTTATAATGTAAAAACAAGCACACTCTATATATTGCTAATAAATATATTACAATGTTGAAATCTTCAGCTTCTCTCTCACATTATGAGACATCATACCCTTGTATTTATAACAGTTGGGGGTAGGTGAGAGGAACACATTTGGCAATGTGAAACCAGTTAGTTTCCAAATGAATAGTCCTACCATGAGCACAAATCCATACCAACCTTGTGCATTATTGTCAACATCCAAACCTAACATGTTGACTAGATAATTAGACATGTGTTGGAGGAAATTTAAATCACACATGAGTCTAACTAACCTAAGTTAAGAAGCCTTGGTTGATACCTAAGTTACATAGGTTAATCCCAAGTTACTCTTAACCCTTATTAAATGTACTCTAACAAAATGTATATTTGTAGGTCAATAATATGTGTCACTGTCTTTTATAAATACCATTATTAACGCAGTCAATAAAAAAAGGAAATATAGTTCTTGTTTTAGTGATATATACCTCTATGTTTATATACTTTTGTTATCATTGCACTTAAATTCTTCTCACAATAATTTTATTATTTTCTTTTTTTTCTTTTTTCATGAGACAATATCTGAAAAATAGACAAAGAAATTATATTGTTTTTTCCTTTAAAAAATAGGAATTTTGGAAAGACTGTAGTTTTTTTTTTTTTCATGACTACCTTGCAAACAGGTTTTATCCTTACACAATTTTTTGATTCAAATAGTCCTTTCAGGACCAGAAAGAGGATGTTGAGATATTTCTTTAAAAATGACACAATAAAGATTATGAGCAATATCAAGGAAGATATCATAATTTGAAGTTGACCATGCAAACTTAAATTTTGATAATTTCTTAATGCATGACATGGGGAAAAATTAAATATTTTATTTCGGATGAAAAAATTAAGTGTTTTTGTTTCACTAAATTTTGAATCTATTTGATTTTTAAGGAGAAACAGAGATGAAGGGCAG